>CM076580.1:273034404-273634404 GCA_034641835.2 Pinus albicaulis
CATATCAATAAACCATCAACATAGACCAGCATCTCTAGTTTTGAAGGCAGAGTGATAAACATTAATCATTTTTTTCACAAGAGAAAAAACGTTGTTTTGAATATATTATATGAAGTAAAACAGTCCATGAAGTCATTACATTTTCACATCTGAAGATTGGAACCCAAATATCCATCGAGAAAAGTGGAAGTCCCACCCCAGACAATGATAGAAAAATACCCCATGTCACATACAGGGACATGATATAAAACCCAGTAACGGTCCACATGGAGATTATCGACAATCTGGGAAAGCATCCAAATATGCCCGAGGCATCTATAAGAAAGTGAAATAGCAGTATGTAGAATAGTAAAGCAACAGATAGAGTACCGACGTCCATTGTTCCAAATACAAATTAAAGTACCCAAAATCCTTGACAGAGAAAAACGCTAATCATGTGAGGAGTGTGATATGTCCAAAATATAAAAAGACCATCAGACCATATCAATAAACCAGCAACATAGACCAGCATCGCTAGTTTTGAAGGCGGAGTGATAAACATTAATCATTTTTTTTTTCACAAGAGAAAAAACGTTGTTTTGAATATATTATATGAAGTAAAACAGTCCATGAAGTCATTACATTTTCACATCTGAAGATTGGAACCCAAATATCCATCCAGAAAAGTGGAAGTCCCACCCCGGACAATGATAGAAAAATACCCCATGTCACATACAGGGACATGATATAAAACCCAGTAACGGTCCACATGGAGATTATCGACAATCTGAGAAAGCATCCAAATATGCCCGAGGCATCTATAAGAAAGTGAAATAGCAGTATGTAGAATAGTAAAGCAACGGATAGAGTACCGACGTTCATTGTTCCAAATACAAATTAAAGTACCCAAAATCCTGCAACAGAGAAAAACGCTAATCATGTGAGGAGTGTGATATGTCCAAAATATAAAAAGACCATCAGACCATATCAATAAACCAGCAACATAGACCAGCATCGCTAGTTTTGAAGGCAGAATGATAAACATTAATCATTTTTTTTCAGAAGAGAAAAAATGCTATTTTGAATATATTATATGAAGTAAAACAGTCCATGAAGTCATTACATTTTCACATCTGAAGATTGGAACCCAAATATCCATCCAGAAAAGTGGAAGTCCCACCCCAGACAATGATAGAAAAATACCCCATGTCCCATACAGGGACATGATATAAAACCCAGTAACGGTCCACATGGAGATTATCGACAAATCTGAGAAAGCATCCAAATATGCCCGAGGCATCTATAAGAAAGTGAAATAGCAGTATGTAGAATAGTAAAGCAGCAGATAGAGTACCGACGTCCATTGTTCCAAATACAAATTAAAGTACCCAAAATCCTGCAACAGAGAAAAACGCTAATCATGTGAGGAGTGTGATATGTCCAAAATATAAAAAGACCATCGGACCATATCAATAAACCAGCAACATAGACCAGCATCGCTAGTTTTGAAGGCAGAGTGATAAACATTAATCATTTTTTTTTTCACAAGAGAAAAAATGATGTTTTGAATATATTATATGAAGTAAAACAGTCCATGAAATCATTACATTTTCACATCTGAATATTGGAACCCAAATATACATCCAGAAAAGTGGAAGTCCCACCCCAGACAGTGATAGAAAAATACCCCATGTCACATACAGGGACTTGATATAAAACCCAGTAACGGTCCACATGGAGATTATCGACAATCTGAGAAAGCATCCAAATATGCCCGAGGCATCTATAAGAAAGTGAAATAGCAGTATGTAGAATAGTAAAGCAACAGATAGAGTACCGACGTCCATTATTCCAAATACAAATTAAAGTACCCAAAATCCTTGAACAGAGAAAAACGCTAATCATGTGAGGAGTGTGATATGTCCAAAATATAAAAAGACCATCAGACCATATCAATAAACCAGCAACATAGACCGACATCGCTAGTTTTGAAGGCAGAGTGATAAACATTAATCATTTTTTTTTCACAAGAGAAAAAACGTTGTTTTGAATATATTATATGAAGTAAAACAGTCCATGAAGTCATTACATTTTCACATCTGAAGATTGGAACCCAAATATCCATCCGGAAAAGTGGAAGTCCCACCCCAGACAATGATAGAAAAATACCCCATGTCACATACAGGGACATGATATAAAATCCAGTAACGGTCCACATGGAGATTATCGACAATCTGAGAAAGCATTCAAATATGCCGGAGGCATCTATAAGAAAGTGAAATAGTAGTATGTAGAACAGTAAAGCAACAGATAGAGTACCGACGTCCATTGTTCTAAATACAAATTAAAGTACCCAAAATCCTTGAACAGATCAAGAAAAACGCTAATCATGTGAGAATTCTAAGTAAATTTAATCTATTAACATTGCGAATAAAATTACACCGAAGTCAAAAACATTTCCTGGCCATACTCATGGCAAATTTGTCATCAAAAAATCAAAAAATTAAGAAGACTGCCCTCATACGGGGAAACTAGTCTTGAACGTTTAATTTACAGAATTCAAAAATATTACAAAGGTCCAGCACAGTAAAATAATCTAAAAGTAGCCCAATTAAGTGGGCCTACTAAGCAAGAAAAACAAATTAACCAAACTACTCCTCCGGTGGTTCCTCCACGATTCGGCACCATCCTTCGGAAGGTCCAGGATCGCTAGGTGCTACCTCCACATGCATGCCCCGGCTCCCCTCCTGAAGGCCCGAATGCTGGCCGGCTTTTTCCGAGCTCAGACCCGCCGGACGGGTGCATTCTTCCCTCGTTGGGCCTCCTCGCAGGAAGACCCACGGTGACTAAGCGTGATTCTTAAAAATACAGAGCAACAGCGATTAAAGGAGAAAGGTCCGCGGTGCGCGTCGTTGGAGAAGGTGAACTAGCAGTGGGGAAGCGAGGAGCAGGGGAATCCATACGGTGGCCAGATCCTACAAGCCGACCCCGCCCACTCCTAGTATTTGGATATCGACCTGCGTAATAATCACTGGACTAGCCAAAAGTCGACTCTGTTGAGGGGTTGGAGGGAGCATGCAGGGGTTGACCTCTAGTGCTCCCCCTGCGACAACGCATCCTATGACGCACACGGGGCATGGGTGCAATCTCAGGCGCAGTGGGCACAAGAGGAGACGGAGAAGCAGAATTCCAATTAACAGAGAAAGACAGACAGAGATAGAACCGAGAGAAATGCAAATATGCAGCAAGGTCTAGGCAGCAGTTCAGCTAGCCACTTCTCCTTATCGTCACGATTAGCGGCGGTGTAATCCGGCAAACGTACGAAAAACCATGGCTGACGCCATTTCGCCGACCGACTACAATGCAATCAAAAGACACCCGTCATAATTAATCTATGATCATTAATAACGAGAGCCAAAGGCCGAATCAAATTGGAGCATGCGGAATCGCTAAGAGGAGTGGAGGTCTGATCTTGAACAGTGTTAAAAATTAATTGATGCGGATTTGATGTGAAAACTTAATTGAATAGCGTTAAATGTTAATGTGATTGATATGAAATCGCCATATCCATGTCCCATTGCCTTAAATGCCATCGAATGCACCCGTAGCCAGGAGCAGGGCAAGTTTTTATTGAGGACACGTGGCAGAAATTGATTGGAGTGGATCTTTGTTTGGGCCGCTCGCGCAGTGGAAATCCAGACCCGAAAAATATTAGGGCGAATTTGATAAGAAATTCGCGTCACAAAATTGGCCAGAAGCGTCGATAACTATTTTGGAACGGAATTTGCACTGAATTATGGTTTATTGCGTTTGAAGTCAATGGAGCCTCGATAAAGAACAATTTTGTTTGATCCCATCTTATAAAATTTGTTGGTTTCCTTTGATAATACACATATTTATAATAAATCCTTAGAGATACCACTAAACATGTGGAAAAGTTATATAAATAATTATTGAGAACAATCATTTTTATGTAAAAATATCAAGCGAGGTACGTATGGCTTAGGGGTCATGGCTTGTTCAAATATAAAAATCCTGCTTAATAAAGAGAGAAAATTGTTGTGCTTTCGAAACCTGACCCGAGGATTGGACATGAGTTAAGAAACAAAAGGATAGCGGAACCAGACTTGCACCCGTGGTCAAGCCCTCTACCAAAACCACGAGCGGAATCACAAAAGCGGGTTGCCCATATCGCACCGCTTTTGCGGAGTAGGCGGTATTTTCTATTCGCGAGTGATTCCATAGGGAATGCGACACATGGCGAAGTGACCCCCGGAGAACCACCATTTAACCCGCACCATCGCACGTTAAAGCCCGATGTTGGAAGCCGAGCGAAATTGCCAAGAGTCGTTGATTTGGAGAAGGGCCATCGAATGGTGGTCGCACGTTGAACTTGCCCGGAGGTTAACTAAGGTGTGCGGAGGATAGCCAGGTATGATACGAGTGTTTGATTGGTTATTGATATATATAGGTGGGGCCGGAGTATAATGAAATTTTTTAATTAAACGATTGGCGGATAATTAGCATAAGTCTGGAGCGTGATTGTTGTAAGGCTGGGTGGTGAAATATAGAGCCGAAAGTTCATTACAAGTTATTTATTTAAAAAGAAGCGTGGAGTATAAATACAAAGTGTTGAAAGTTAAACATTGGTTATAAGGATTGGAGATAATATAAAGTCGGGAATATAAATTAAATTCCAACCATTGTGGATAGTATTTATTTATCAAATTCTACGAATTTGATAAATAAACCCGAAGAAAGAAGAAGTCAATTAAGACTCAGGCTGGAGGAAAAGAACGGGGTACACCAAGGGAAAATGCTGACACAGCGATTGTAGACACACCAGCTCTCCTTGGGGGTACAATTTCAGTTTTGTTGCGTCACACGATGATCTCTCTTCTCTGGCATTTACTTGTATTGAAGATCACTATTCTAGGAATAAGGAGTTATTTTCTCCAAAAATAACCCTAGCCAAACATTGACAATGCATCGAGGATATCTTTCTATGCTTCATAAGTACATATGTTCTACTTCTAAATCATGTCTTGGAAGTGGTTGTTTTGCTGGAAATTATTCACCAGTTGGTTTCATACCAAAGTCTTTTTCACATTTTCAGCATCCAATACATGAAAAAGATAATGGTTTAAAACAACATAAATATTTGAAATTTCGCAAGAATTGTCTGGCACACTTTGAATATGAATTTTGAAGTCAAGTGCATGATGCTGTATAGGATCAAGTGTCATTTTGAATACCAAATGTTTCACAAGAACCTTCTCAACATGCTACCCTGCAGTAAGGATTAAATGACAATATTGCATCAACTATTTCCATAATAAAAGTGCACCTCGGCCATAAGACTAAACAACTACAAATGTTGTAGATCTAACAAGACCACACAATCAAATGTATTCCATAATGCCAATATTGTATGAAAAATGAAAAGGAGTTTGCAACCAAAAATACCTTAGACAACTAATTCAATTAGATACACCAAACCATCAGAAAAAAGGAAAACCAGCCTACTCAAAAGGCAAGCGTTTACCTCCTTTGACAAAATTTTGAGTTCGAAACAAGGGCCTTTATTGTCTTGTCAATGCCCCTAGTAATTTGAATGGGGTTTGCACCTGCTGCAACAACCTAAACAAAAAGGTTTCATTTCAAATTATTTTCCACAAATTTAAGATACAACCATTGTGAGTTTTGTATTTCCTAACAAGCTCATAAATTTTGACAAAAGAACCAAAATTTTTTAATACCTGATAGCAATTTTTTCACTCAAAAACTATCTTAGACTCAATAAGCCCAACCCAAAACTAAAAAACCAAACACCTTAAGACCCTACAAAAATGAATAGATGATCTTAATCCAGTACTATCGACAAAAAGTTACCTTTACACCCTCACTTATTAAACCCTGTGCTGTTGAATTTTAACTTCAACTGCTGCAGCAGAAGGACGGATGCAGTAGCAACATTTTTTTTGGAGGTTGCTTGCATGCCATCCAGAAATTTAATTCAGCATTTAAAATTCCTGCAAGTTTTTTTTGTAGACGGCCACAGCCATATTTCTGTACAGGATTGTATTTAAACACAACAACCAGCATTAACTCAATTCACCAACCAGAAATTAAACAAACAGAAATTTACCTGACAGTTTTGTAAATTCAAAAGGAGGACACGTGGAGCATTAATATTGGATCACATGAAATTGAAGGGAATCTGAAAACCTGAAAACCGGACCCGAATTTTTTATAGGGCACATTGGATTGAGAATTCGAGTTAAAATTAGGCAGACGTCAGCATCCCATTTTGGAACGCGAATTTGGTTTGAAATTCAATCTATTCAGACTTTTGAAGTCCGACAGAAAGGGTTCTTTAATGTTTTGATATTTTAATATATACATATGTTTTAAACATATGTTATATATATATCATATGTGAAATGAAAGGTGGGCCATAGAATTTAGTTTTAATTTTATTTTTTTAAAAAGAGGGTTTATTATAATATGTTTTATATGTTACGGCATATAAAAATAAAAAGGTCGAAAAAGATTGGTAGTTTTTTTTATAGACAGTACGTAAATTTTTTATTACACAGCAGTGTGTAAAAAGTGAAAGACTGAGTGTAACTTTTTAAGTGTGTATGCACAGCAGTGCGAAAGTGAAAAACACAGCAGAGTGTTTTAGAGATAGAGTATGTTTGTTTTGAACAGACAGTGAGTTGGTTTTATGCACTGCATTTTGTAGCAGTCATAATTTTGTAATCCCTCTCAGTGAGGAAGAAGTGTAATAGTTTTTTTTTGAGTTATTGAAGGGAATAGAAGTTTGTTTTCAAAGTATTGAAACTCTGTCTCCTGTCAAAGAAATTTTATTTTCTCTGTGTTAGAGGAAGGGAGATTTATTCTCCATTCATTGTTCTAGAATTTTTCAATATTCCAACATGTGCAAGAACAACAGATGTTGTGGTTCCATCCCCATCTAAATCATTTGTCTTTGCCGCAACTTGCCTTACCAACTTGGCCCCAATATTTTCAACTGGGTCCTCTAATTCAACCAATAAAAAGGCCAAAACCATAGCATTGAGATACATTTCATTACACTGTCAATAACAATAAAATTTGACTCAACCATAACCCTTTCATTTTATTGTTGTGAAAAGCTTTATGCATTACTCTAATGTGGCTAGTCCATAGGCCAAGTAGACCACTGGGTAACAAATATGTTTCCTTTCACCTTTGAGTTTTAAAATTATGCCTACCAAATCTAAGACATTTAAGAGGGGGAACTAATACAACGTTAAAAAGAAAACCAGAGCACACATATACAAATTACCTCCTTAGCTACTATCACACCATCATTAACTATTTCGGAGAACCATGCTTGCTCTCCAAGAAAAAATTTTGCCCTTCGCCCCAAGGGCAACTCCAACAAGATCAACAAGTTTGTTCACACCGCCTGCAAGACAAATTGACAATGCTTTCAGTAAGTGTGCAATTGAATGCCAGAACATATGCCAAAACAACCCTCCATGAAAAATTAAAATAACACATTAAAATCGAATATAAGTGGACAAGGAAGGATCCACCGCAGTGAAGTTTCACGTGCAGGTGACCTTCCTTTAAACATAATTTTTTCTCTGACCTGCAATTTTTTTGTCACTGAGCCATCCTTGTTGAAGTACAACTCCTTTTCTATAGCTCTTGTATTAACTACCTTCTCTCTGTCGCGTAATCTCAGAGTCCCTCTTCTGCTTGAGCGATTAAAGGAAATGGGTGAAAAAGCTGAAAGAGAAGACAATTGTCTGCCATAATTATCAAACATTGCACCCAACTTCTTCCCCTTTCCATTGTTACCCAATGAGGTAGATGTGGCAATTGTTGTCATACTATCCAAAGCAGAGGCCATCTTCTCTTATGTTGAATATAGAATTACAAGATCTTCATATTAGTATGAACCTTAAAAAACATGACTCCCATTGCTAAAACCACTTTTAAGTTGTAACAGGCAAACTAAACAACTATCGCAACTTTTGGCAACTTCTGGAGCATTAAGAGAGAAACAACCAAAGAGAAATACAACCACAATCCTCATTTTAATGAGACCGGACTATATATTTGCATTAAGATAATAGAAAGAAATCACGACTATATTAAGACCAGCACAAAACAATCTTTAACCAGTGTCTCTCGCGGCCTTCAGGTTGCCATGCTAGAGGTTGCATATTTTTAATTTAAATTCTTGACCTCTCGTGCCCATCTATGAATGCATCCAATGGGATATCTACATCAAATTCTCTTTTATATCCCCAAAAACAAATTCCTTACTACAAGAGCACCAGTATTGATGGATCACCCCACACCATCCCACCCACTAGAAACGGTGAAAAAGGAAACCCGAGAAAACTTCTGAAATATCTCAAGATGACTATATGGGTGGTTCTTATGGATCAACCAACCATTCAGAACATGCTCATCAATCCAAACCATGAGTATTATGTGACAATATTCAAGCAGGCACTGAATTGGATTTCTGAAGCTATGTTAGAGAAACCCTAAACTCTCATTGAAAATAGGTGAAATGTGGCACCACTCAGAGATTGACATGTGCCAATTGGTACAAGTGGTATACAATTGGCATGCTCAAACAACGAGGTGATGCAGGAATGACATGAGGGAGAAAATATCAGAAAAGCCCCAAATCTGGAGAACTAAAGCTCATCACCAACATGAGATTGACAACTTTACATGATGTAACCTATGAAATCGTAAATGGAGAAATCATAGTAACAATAAAGTAACCTATGTAACAATAAAGTCGGATTCATCATGGGAGTGGTAATGGGAGAAATCATAGTGAACAACAGGAAACATGCATAGTTGCTTACAATCAAATAGATGAAAAAACACATACAAAAACCTAGATAATAATCGTGAACAAGCTTAATATTGAATTATGAACTGTAAAGGAACTTACAAAATGTGACATTACAAACCTGGTCAAGCGCACAAGCAAAAATATCCTGGACATGACCCTGGTTGACAATTTGTATTGCTCATGATGCAAGAGGATTTGTACCTGCACTGCCAAGTCAATTAAAATCCATCATTATCTATCCAATAAATACAAGTAATTGATGTAGTATTTTTTACTCTAAGATGCATTCTTATGATAATGTTAGAACATATGTTGAAAATGTCAAAACATACCTGAATAAGCTCCTCTTCGTTTCAAGAACAATTTATTGGAGTCGCATGAACATGGAACAAGCCTCCCACGATCTGAAAGAGTAGCAACTAAGTCAACAATGACTTTTTTGTTGCTACGCTGGATCAAGGGAGGTTTGCTCCAAGATTAAATCGCTCCAATAAATTATTCTCTACTAAACAGGGCCAACCACGTGAAGGTGGAAGCTCTTATGGCCCCTCCCCCCTCCCTCACATCACTCTCAATTCCCCAATACCCAATCTATATTTCATTTTTTACTTTCATGAGCATAAAAAAAAATATTCAATAACTAATAAAAAAACAATTCAACAAAAAGTATGCAAGGAAACATTGCAATTAATGCTTGACAAAAAAATAGTATGATAAATGAGTTTTTTATATAACGCAAAAAAACATTCCAAGTATGGTAACGTTTGTCTTATAATAATACAATATTTTACATTGTCAAATTTTCTTTTTCTTCTTCCTATTTTTAAAGCTCCTAATTACATCATCAATATCATCGTGCTCTGTTCCTGTTTCGTGCCTTTCAACCCGCACTGCTGACCTAGTTGCGTATTCACGATGTCTGGGCTCATCCAGTGACGGGGCATCGCCTACAAAAACAGATAATATTAAATTTTAATTGTCAGTTTTTAAATATCATTGAACTAGTTCGGTAATATTAATAAAAAAAATTGCAATGAGATTATTTACCTGGTGCACGAGTTGTCGCCGCTGACCTAGTTGCGTAGTCACGATGTCTGGTCTCATCCAGTGACGGGGCATCGCCTACAAAAACAGATAATATTAAATTTTAATTGTCAGTTTTTAAATATCATTGAACTAGTTAGGTAATATTAATAAAAAAAATTGCAATGAGATTATTTACCTAGTGCACCAGTTGTCGCCGTTGGGACTGTTGCCCTGTCTTCCTCTCTGGTGGGAAGATCCTCAAGGGAAACATTCTCTGTCATTTAAACAAAAAAACGTTATAATGACAACCACCAAGGTATAATTAGAAAAAATTATAAGTGGAAATTAATTACCGTCACGGCCCTCACTGATAGTAGCATTGTTGGCCTGGTCCCCACTACAATGATCAAGTTGCACGTGAGGATCATCTACATTTGCCTCGTCGGTAGTGCTGCTCCCCTGATTTAAACAAAGTTGTTAGACATTAAATTTATGGACGAAAACAAAAATATTGAAAGGTTGATGTTTTACCTTATCGGGCATTCTAGATCTTGGGACCTGCCCCAAGCTACTGCGACGTTCAACTACAACTTGATAACCAAAACGGAAAGCGATATTTTTATCTTCCTCTGTAGTTTCTGTTCCGAAGTCATCACCCTACATTACATATGATTGTGTATTTTTAATCATATCTGATAGGATTACAAAAACGTTGGAAGGAGATACAATTAATTATAAGATGTTTAGCTACTTAATTACAATTCTTGCAGCTAATTTCAAGTAGCCACCCTGGCCGAGCTTGTGATGGCCCTTTTTCTCTATCCTAGCTTTGGTTGCCTTTGAGGTGTCAGGCAACCTAGCATCAAAAGATTGAAGTCGGATATGACGTAGCACACTTTTATTTTAGACATAAAGAAAATTAAAGCTATTGAATTAAAGTTGTAATTTACCTTGCGGGTCCAGTTGGCATTTTTCCTTCTTTCTTTGCCCTTTTCTCTTATGCGTCATGGATGAGTGCTCTCCACTCACTCTCTGAAAATGCGAGAGGACGCTCATATCTAGGGTTAAATTGCAATTGCGTCCTATAGGTGTCCCTGGTATATTTCAAATATTTGCCGGCTACCTGAGCCACCGCTTTTCTGTCAAATGTGCCGACCCCAAAAGGGCTTCTAGATAATCTAAAAGTTCTTTTTTCAGGTTGGAATTCTGGGAATTCCACCCTGTACGTATGGTTGGGCCAAAAATTACCAACGCATGGCTCTCCAGAATCCTGTAGAACTCATTGTTTCCTACACAGAATAAAACCAAAAAAGAAGAAGATATTATCATTAATTTAAAAATAAAAATCATGATAAATATGTTTTAGATAAAGTACATGAAATAGTTAAAATATTAAAGTTTACCTGGGAGTTGTACATGCTTTATAGGGACACCCTCATCGTTCACCAACAACGTGCCATTAATGGTCCCTGTGGAGCTGACACGTGTAGCTCCAGGAAACGCAATAATGTAGTTGGCCATATCGGCCTCATCATTGCCAACACGTTCAGCGGTTGGCTGGGTGTCTGCTTGGGCAGGGTGTGTTTCTTGGCTAGCACCTAAAGGAGTAGAAGGTGTACGAGAGGGTTGTTGGGCAATCTCTTGCCCTTGTGTCCCACTACCACCAACACCGGGTTCAGCAAGTGCCAAAAAACGCTACATACAAAAGAACTTTTTGTTAGTTTAGTCAATGTAAAAATTAAAAATCAAACTATCACAATTCATCTCATGCAGAACAAAAAAAATATCTTTTTGACTTTTTATTATTACCTGATATCTTTCTAGCTGCCTCATAAGATGTTGTATCCTCTCTTCTGTTTCAGGTGTTTGAGGCGCGTCTATCAAAGTATTAAATTCCGACCTTGCATCTCATGCCTTTTTTTGCAACAAGAACACTGGAGATAGGGATGAAGAAAGCTCTTCCTCAAAGAGGGAATCATCAGGCGTACCATGGCTAGGTGTCTACATATTTGAACAAAATTAATATTATTTCAATTATTTAAATAACTAAAATACCTAAAGATAGAGCAATGCTGGCACTTTACATGTTCTTCCGCTGGCCTCTTTCCGCGATCATCCTGTCTCGGGGTTGTTCCTGCACTGCTCTGATCAGTCTGCCACATTGCAATAAAACTATAAATGTAAAAAATTGAAAACAATATCTAACTTGAAACACAAAATGAAAACTGGCAGTTGGCTGGGTGTCTGCTTGGGCAGGGTGTGTTTCTTGGCTGGCACCTAAAGGAGTAGAAGGTGTATGAGAGGGCGTTGGGCAATCTCTGCCCTTGTGTCCCACTACCACCAACACCGGCTCCGCAAATGCCAAACGCGACCAAAAGAACTTTTTCAGACAGCCGCTGAGTGGTAAAATCATGCCTGACCACTGATGCACCCATCTCACAATAAAATATCCTTGATTCTTGCAGTTATTAATTGATATCATTTAGTCACTTCATGGGAGATGTTGTATCCTCTCTTCTCAAGTTTGTGTTTGAGGCGATCTATCAAAGCATACTCCAACTCTGCCTTTTTTTGCAACAAAAACACTGGAGATAGGGATGAAAAAAGCTCTTCCTCAAAGAGGGAATCATCAGGCGTACCATGGCTAGGTGTCTGCATATTTGAACAAAATTAATATTATTTCAATTATGTAAATAACTAAAATACCTAAAGATAGAGCAATGATGGCACTTTACATGTTCTTCCACTGGCCTCTTTCCGCGATCATCCCGTCTCGGGGTTGTTCCTGCACTGCTCTGATCAGTCTGCCACATTGCAATAAAATTATAAATGTAAAAACTTGAAAACAATATCTAACTTGAAAACACAAAATGAAAACTCAAATAATTTCTAATAAGACACCAGAAGACAGAGTTAGAGTTTCAAATATGCCTTGCATTGAATTCAGTCCTGGAAACATGTCATTGCACATTAAGGCACCCAAACATTCACTCCACGAATGATATATTTAAGTAGGCTTCTCCTATTCTGGGAAAAAACCATACCTATAATGCATTCACTTGCATGTATAAAGGGAAAGGAAAACATGTTTTCATACAACGGTGACAAAGGCATCTTGGGGAAAGGTATCTTCACTTTTTATTTATGTTGTTCACCCACACCACTCTCGTTTTTTCACTAATCCTGTTTTGTCATTTTTGGATTCAAATTAAGTTAAGGCCTTAAGTATTTTTTGACCTTTCGGTGTAGTTTTTATAAGTGGCATGTATGGATTTTCCATTAATTCTGCACTTTTTCTCTTCATGCACATGTTTCCCTGGAAATCAAGTGCATGATTTAGTCCCATACATTTAACAAGTTGTTGGATCAACTCCATAGGAAATATCATGCTTCCTATTCAATCAAAATTTATCTCAATTAGGGTAGGTAGGAAGGTTTTCCCTTTGTATTAATAGGGCACTTCTAGCTTGCATTTTTATTATATCTTTCAAATTTAGTGTCGTTTCAATTAGGGCATGAATTTTTGCAACTTTCAAGGTGAGAATGAACAAAGAAAAATTTTTGTGATGGATGACTGTATATGACTCCATGGCCAGAGGAAAAGGCACTAATCTACTTCTTCAAATATCTATAGTTCTCATTCACCTCATACGGAGATGGTCCCCGATTTTGAGCCAAATGTTGCAGCAAAAAGTTCCCCCCCTCCATAATTTGATATTCAATGGAAATTTCTTAAATTGATGATGGGGCATGATTATGGAACATTGGCACATATGTATGTAATGTAATTCCAAGATCATGATATATGTTTGCATATGTTTATGGAAATGTTCCACCAAGTCCCCCGGAGGTGGGAGCGAGGGGGCGAGGGAGCGCGGGAGCGGCCTATGCAAAAGCTCCCTACCAATTTTCAGGAAACGTGGGGGGACGTCGGGGTCATAAAAATTATAAAATTTAATATTTAAAATGTAACTATATTTTTGCAAGGAATGTATATACAGTCATAATACACTTGCATCATGAAAGATAAATCATAAATGATAAAATTACAAATCGATGAATGATGAATCATATAATTGAAACAAATTTAAAAGTTAAAAGTTAAAACATACATCATACAATCATGTATGTAAGTTTGTAAGTTTGTAACTATATAATCATTAATGTAACTACTAACAATGTACAATGAAAATAAAGTTTAAGATATCATATGACATATTATATCAAGATTGAAAATAGAGTTTAAACTGAAGTTTACAACTCAAGTCTGAAACATAAAACTTAAACGCAAATAAGTTATGTCTGAAACATAAAACATAAAACATAACATATGAATATCAAATGATATCATCATACTGATAAATGAGCATAAATGCTCAAGTTAATGCCCCACTAGTCTCTGCATCCAACTTCCGCACGAATATATCAAGATCAACCATGTCACCATCTGAATCAGAATCACTTGGATTCTCAAATATGCTAAGTGGCACATCAAATTTTAACACGAAACCATAAACTAAAAGGGGCGGTGAGGGGACGTGAGGGGGCGTGAAGGGGGGTGTGAGGGGGTGTGAGGGGGCGTGAAAGGGGGTGTGCGGGGGCGTGAGGGGGCGTGAGGGAAACATCCCCTAGAAGTCCCCAAGACCCCGGAGCGCGAGGGGGCGAGGAATCTAGACCCCTAGGTGGGGGGGCGAGACCCCATGTAACACTGGTTTATGGAGGTGGTGGAGAAAAAAAGAGCTCAAATAGAGCTGAAATTTTTCACATAAAAAGGACTGTGGGCTTGACTAATGGTTCCATTTAAAAAATGATATCTAGACAAAGAATAAGTGTAGCATGCAAACATGCATTGAAAATCCATCTGAGTTTGCATTGTATTACTTATGATGGATTCAAATTTGGGTTTCAAAATGCCAGGTTATGGCATGATTTTGCCGAGAAACCCTTAGTTGGATTCTCATGTTGGTTTAATTTATATTTTAAGTTTGTTTTGCAATCTTTGGGTGATAGTAACTCATGAACTAGGTTACCAATGTGTAACAATCATATTCCAAGAATAAAGTTGTGATTTTTTTATATTATTATTATTATCTATTAGCTACGAGTATTGACACCTAATGCCTGGAATTTTGACATCTTGATAGCATGGATAATTTCGAAAATGTTTCTAGTAATGTTAAAATAATAACTATCATTACGTGTCTTCACTTTTGTCACCATAATAGACCCGTGATATGGACTCATCACACAACTTCATATGCTATGTCCCAACAAGTTCAAACTGGTTGAACCTACCTCATAGTGTGGTTATTAAGGACAAGTTGCTTAATATATAACTCGATAGCATAGACCACGTTGCAGTTCTAAAAAGAATCCTCAAGTGTCAGAAAAACTTCACAATATGTTCTACTATAAAGCCTTTTGGGATACCTGAAATAATATATGTATCATTGATGAATTTTAAAGTATGACAAGATCCAGAGGGAAAGGAAATCAATTGAAGAGTGATCCACCAATGAGAACCTAGAATTTAGCATCAGATGAGTTAGAGTCTAGGAAATTGAAACCCTATAATTTTAATTAGTGATGAAGGACATCACATAGGTAATTATATTTTCATGTAGAATAATCTGTTAATTCAAATTTAAACTACATAATATGAAACGCATACCATAAATTTTTCCATGTAAGTCCAAACAACCTATAAAAAGGGAAAACCTTCTTTTTCCATGGGAAATAATTTACCTTTCCTTTTTCAAGATAATCTAAATCACAAAAAATATGAACTATACTGCACACATTCTTGGATAATGTGAAAGTGGAAAAGGAATACCCTACACAAGTGATGAACACATGTACATTTGAACACTAATAGATTTTTGTAGTTGAAATGCAATGCTTGTTTTCATTTAAATGTAGGGTTTTTAAAGCAGGGAGAAATAATGGCTGCCAAATTAATAAGCGTTTATTTGGGAAAAATTTAAATCTTGTATTGGGTGATGAAGATAATAGAGGGTATTGAATCATGATTCTTGACATCTAGAGAGAACCCTACAGCCTAACACAATCCAATGGAATTGACCAAAAAAACCCAAATAGAGTCAACCCTACTATAGGAGGAAGGGTCTGCAGTAAGAACTTACCATTTTGCAAGAGCTGAGGGTGAATGCTGTTCTGCAAGAGCTGAGGGCGAATGCTGTTCTGTAAGAGCTGAGGGCGAATGAAGGGCGAATGTCAAGCCGCAAAGAGCCGAGGGCTGCACGTCGTTCTCAAGAGCCGAGGGAGAATGTTGTTCTCGCAAGAGCGAGGGCGCACGCGCGCGTGATATCGTGACGTTATCGTAGTACACATGTACATTTGAACACTAATACATTTTTGTAGTTGAAATGCAATGCTTGTTTTCATTTAAATGTAGGGTTTTTAAAGCAGGGAGAAATAATGGCTGCCAAATTAATAAGCATTTCTTTGGGAAAAATTTAAATATTGTATTGGGTGATGAAGATAATAAAGGGTATTGAATCTTGATTCTTGACATCTACAGAGAACCCTACAGCCTAACACAATCCAATGGAATTGACCAAAAAAACCCAAATAGAGTCAACCCTACTATAGGAGGAAGGGCATGCAGTAAGAACTTACCATTTTGCAAGAGCTGAGGGCGAATGCTGTTTTGCAAGAGTTGAGGGAAAACGCTGAGGGCGAATGCTGAGGGAAAATGCTGTTCTGCAAGAGCTGAGCGTGAATGCTGAGGGCAAATGTTGTTCTGCAAGAGCTGAGGGCGAATGTTGTTCTGCAAGAGAGGAGGGCGAATGCGCGCATCATATCAGACGTTAATGTAGCTATTGCGACGCATACGAAATAATAAAATCATTTTTATGTAGCGCGCATATAAGTTTCGAATTTTTATGTAGTGCACATATAAGTTTCGTATTTTTATGTGGCGCGCATATAAGTGTCGTTATACCGACGGCGGAAAAAGCGTCGCTATTGCGACGGGTACCTAAACGTCGCAATGGCGACACCTAGACATTGTGTCACACTTGCGACGATTGGAGTCGTCTCAATAGCGACGCTTTGGGCCATAGTGTCGCAATTGCGACGTCTTCCTCCAAACGTCGCAATTGAGACACTTTTCTAAGTGTCGGTATTGCGACACTTTTCTATAAACGTCGGTATAGCGACGGTTTCGGGCGGGATGGAAAAAATTTGGGGAAATTTCCGACATTTGGTCAAAAGCATCGGAACCAAGTGTCGGAATTTCCACCAAATGTAGTAGTGTCCGAGTCATGTCTCCAATATGTTCAAGAGAAGTCATTTTTGTCAAACATCCTTTGCTTATCTGACCTCCTCTATTACAATCTTGAATCACTCATATCATCTTGATATATCCATTGTTTCGTGTCGATGATGTGGGAATCATTATGGCCCTCCTTCGACGAAAAGCTTCCCGTCGACTTCAGCTCATTATCTGGGAAGGTGGTTTAGAAATTTCTTTTCAGTACCTTGGATCTTGCATGCCTCAATGGAAATTTCTTCGTGTTCAATGACAAGTTCACATCATTGGCCTTTGATTGAATGATTTTGCGAGTGTTTGAATTCAACACATTCATTCACACTTGTAGATTGTGTGGTTGTACCTTGAGTTTCATCATCATTATTGGTGGTTTCTCTCGTGCCTATTAATAGTTTTCATGATTGACATGTAATCAATTCATTTCTACCATGTTCGACACCAACACATCTATTTTCATGTTTAGATTCATACATTGGGTTGATTGAGATCGTGGTGAAGACCATGGGTCACATCTGATTTTTTATCCAGGCTAGAGGGAGTTGTTGAGTATTCATGATTGTATACATGATCCTATCTATATGGATGGTTGCATCCATACCGCAGATCCATTTCTATGATCTCTTTAAACGAATGGTTGCGACCATATCGTGGTTTCACGTGTTATTTGATGCCTAGTGTCGAGTTATGCGGTTAGGAATATTCATGCCAGATATGTCATATATTGTAATATGTTTTATTTGGAAAGTTTCCTGGTGGTGATCTGAGTTCTTTGCCTCGGTTCATAAAGAATTTCAGTCATCACTCCATGTTCTGCTTTCATGCTTTAGGGGGCATCTGTTACACAGTAATTTTTCACCATGCTCACTTCTCATCCCTGATCCTAAAGTTCCCTGTGAAAAACCCTGTGCAATGTTTCCACCATGAAGAAATATGTAAACACATCCCCTGAAGACTCAAAGAAATATGCCTTGGAAGATTACTGAAGGAACTTGTTCAAAACCCTAGTTTTATGGGGCAACGTGTTTCCTGGTTTCATGCTTGCACTGATGTCAGATTGACGGTTCTGTCTTAGTGCTGCCAACACCCTTATTACTTGGAAAACTTCACTGATCCATTTCTGGAAGTGTTTCCTCAAATGGAGGAGAAGCTTCAACCTGTAGAAGTTCCAGGGTGGCAAATTGGTTGTTAAACGGTGGTGATAGAGTTGAGCTCTTTGATTTTAGAGCTTTGATATCATCCATGGGGGGGGTTTATCCCTTGGAAAGTGGACCTTACTCCTCCTTTCATGGGCTCCCAACCTCTCCTCCCTTCCTATAAATTGGTCCCCATATTTCCACTACTTGTTGGTCATTTTTGGGGTAGTCTGAACTCTCATTCCCTTTACATTCTTGCACTGTGATAATGCCTAAGTTTTTCAGGAGAAGGAATTCCTTACAGCTTCAGTGAAGGACTCAGATTTTCACCAAACGGAGGCCTCCAACATCAAGGCCTGGGTTGTAAGCTCTTCCTTTCATATTTATCAATAAACATCTGATGTTTGTTTTCTATATTTCTCTAATCTTTTGTGAAAATATTCTGGTACTCCTTGATCTGCTAGATAGCTAATTTTTTTTTTCTCAATAAGACTAATTCTATTAAGAAAAAACATATAGTACAATCAGAGCTTGCATGCAAGCGAAGCTGAAAAGCAGGGGAGCCGGAGGTGATAGGCTATCAACCTCTCTCCTAAATAACAGCCAAGGAATGAGCAAAAAGATAACAAGGAAAGCAGAAAAATGAGAGTTGGACAAAGGTATCTACCCAGTGTGGGTGGATACTACCAAACGAAATTTTTTCCTATTTTTCTTACCGACTTTGACCCAGCCATTGGAACTTGGCTGGGCAGGAAGCATTTGTAGACTATTCTACGTTGAGGGAGGAATATATTTATTAGAATTGGAGGAAGAAGATACATGAGAGCGTTTCTGAGAGATCAGAGGGGCAGAGGGATCCTCAGGGTTGGCTGAGGGTGTGTCCATCAGAATCCCAACATTCTCCCCATCTACTTCAATTTCCTCCTCATCCGAGCTGGAGGAATCTATGTCATCCATGGGGGGGGGAGGATCACAAGGATTCCAGCTCTTGGATTTGGGTTTGCGATTAAGATTCTTCTTTTTGTCGAGGAACTTAGTGCATGTGTTTCTATATAGCTAATTTTTAATGATTATTATGTATTGAATTACATTTATTGTTGCCTCTTGATCATCCGCAGGTATTCATGTGCCACCACTAGCAAGGAGCGAGCCTAAAATGATCATGGATAAAGGTCATCATCAACGGATTCGAACATAACATCAGGAAAATGGTACCTCTATCTCTTTTCTTTTCACATTTTGAATATTAGCTAAGAAATATTTTCATTATAAATTATCTCAAGTTGCTAGACCCATTCTAGGGCTAGAGAGATCACCTCTGTCTACAGAGGGGATTTATCTTGACAACAAGAAGTCAAGGCATCTCAAGAAGGATTATTGGAAGAGATAGGAATCGAAGGAAGACATCCAAAAGAAGGAGATTCAATAAAATCGTGTCCAAGTATGATTAATGAAATATTTTATTTTGAAAAAGATATATATATATATATATATTGAATTAAATTAAATACATAGAAACCTCTCCCATCCAAAGTAAAAAAAGGTTCGTTTATAAATCACAAGGACAATTTTTTCATGTTCGATTTTTAAACATAAATATTAGTGAAATACCAAGAATATATATATATATATATATTCTTGGTATTTCACTAATATCCTCCTAGATCTATTTGTCCCCACTTAGGAAGCAATGGCCTCCATTGCATCAATTTTTTGCAGGAGATGGGGAAACTTTTGTTGGATTTGAATACTAGTGAGCCACTTACCTTGTTCAAGGAGATATCTTGCTTTAAAAACCAAAGAGAGTGGTATTTCCTATTGTGGGATGGCCTTCATCTTGGTCTCCATGATCTGATCCACTATAGCTTGTTCAATGAAATTGGGATTAAGCTTTGTAGGAGCTAAAATCTTAGCCATGTTAGAGGTGTTTAGTAGAGATGGGTAATATGGTTAGAGAAACTTCACAATAATTACTAGGTGAAAACCCAAGAAATCACATTAAATACTTTGTGCAAGCCAAGGAAATGAGGAATGCTCATTTCAAATGCATTTTCACCCACAACCTTTTTCATGACATAAGGCCCATATCAGAGTAATATGACCTTCCTATGGAGGCCTATTAGGCACTCTTTCCATAAATTAAACCACCAATTATCACTAACCTAAAATTTGTATATATCCTAATATTAGTCATGTCATTGCTTATACTTGTTATTGGCCTTCTACAATATATCATGAACCTATTGTTGGATGTATCAGATTTATTCAAAATATTTGGTTGCTCGACCTATCTCAATTTCAGTGTAGGATGACTCTTTCAATTAAGATGTGGTAGGAAGGGATGCATTAATGGGGGCCATAGGCTAGAACCCTAAGCACACCTGGAAAGGGCTATGACCAATAGAGTTGTGGAGAAGAATGTTATGGCTATAATGATATGGAAGTCTCACATCCCATGTATGTGGATACTTACAATTGTACATGCATAAGATATTTACAATCATCCTATTAACCACTTTCGTTTTCCCATCTATTTAGAAGTGAAAGGTATTTGATTTAGTTAACTTGGTATCCATTATAGACCATAGGATAAATTAGAAGGTACTAAGGAACCTATTATCCCTATCTAAAATAAGGGTCCAATGTATCCCAAAATGCAATGAATCATGCTAAAAGAATATTTTAGGAGTGGCTTCAGTTCTGATACTTTTTTTGCATGGTGCACATTTTAGAGAACTAATAAACAACCAAAAAAACACAATTGTTACCATGCTTAGGCAATGTTCGAGCTTCATGAATGTTTTTTTTGGGACTCTGAAAAAACAAAATTTCTTTATCTCGACCCTTCATCAACTAACTTAAGGTCCATGTGATATGAGAGAACCCCAATACAAACCTTTGGTAAAAGTTATCAAGACGCAAGAAGGTTCATAGCTCTATGAGAGTCATCAAGGCTAGCCAATCCTAAATGACTTTTATTTTGGTAGGGTCGATATGCACACCATGTCCATCCATAATGTACCCCAAATATTGAATTATCTACATGCCAAATGAACATCTCTCTAAGTTGGCATACAATTTGTGTTTTTGTGGGGTGTTTAAGACCTCCATAATGTGATACAAATTTTCTACCTAGGTTCTACTGAAGATAAGGATATTATCCAAATAGATGACCACAAAGGAATTCATGAATGGCTGAATGAAATAATCAATAATACTTGTGAATTTTTTTAAAGAATATTCAACCCAAAAGGCATCACCAACCATTAAAAAATACTTAATTTTTATTTGAAGTTTGTTTTCCGTGCATCGATTCGTTTAATTGGAACCTGGTGGTTGTGTGAATTTATATCAATATTACTAAAGAACTTGGCACCTTTGAGTTGATAAAGAAGATCATCAATCTAGGGGATCAAGTATATATTCCTAATAGTGATTTTTCAGAAGGCTCTACGATTAATAAAAGTCTTAATTCTCGATCGTTGTTTTTTCCCATAAGGCGATGAGCTAAGTTGAATGTGGCACTTGTTTTTTAATCTAATGTTTTATTTCCTCATTCTCTAGAAGCGAATGCTTTTATATTGGGCCATTGGGTAAAGGAACACCATATAAGAGGTCAATTGAATAGTTGAACTAACAGTATGAATTCACCCCTATAAGTGAAGAAAATATGTCTTTATACTCTTCTATAATCTTGTCCACCTACATCTATTTTGTAGAGAGGTCTCGAGTTGAGGTTGTGGTGTTCATAGTGACATTACATTCACCTTTTGGCTAGATTATGAAGATAACAAAATTTTAGATATGAGAGATTACTTTTCCGCATTGTTTTGTTGAGATCAATGAAACTACAATATTTGTGAATTATTTTGGCACCTTGTAGAGCCGACCCCTCAATCTGGAAATGACACAATGAGGTAGAGTCTCATATAAAGCATATTTTTCCACATATATGGTTGGCTTAAAAGAAAATTAAAAAATTCAAGTGGGGAAGCATCACAAAATATTTTACCTTTAAAGGGCTTGATGTTGTAGGACATGAGGTATTTATGGCTAATGCAAATGTCTCATCCTTAGCTCAACTATATGACGATGCATGGTTAAGAGTGTGGGATTATCAAAAAATTTATTGTTTTAAAAAACTCAGTTGAGATTGGGTTCTTTTAGGTCCCATTTTCAACAATGAAAATAAGTAGACCCAACTTTACCCACATCTATGAGTGGAAAAAATGTTCTCTCAACTTAGGGTCCTTTGGCTCTTTTGTATGGATAATTATGGTCATGATGGTAGCAGTGGATTTTACATTGATTAATCATTTTCCTTTATTTTGATATGAATTAGAGTTTGATCCAATGCCTGATTCTTTTTCTTGAGCTCAACTAACAATGATTGTTTCAAGTGAAATTAGTTATCGTTATGCTAGGGGCTTTCATGGAACTCACATCACCTTCTAGTGTCCTTCTTCGACTTCCCATCACCCTTTTTTCTACTGACTTGGACTAGTTTTCTTGTTAGTAACACTTATTTCGTTGTCCTTTTTTTTGCAAGTTAGGGTTTACTTTGCCATGGTTTTGTTGTGGCGTGATTGGAAATCCAAAATCCCACTTATTTTTTTATTTGAGCTTTAACTCGATTTTGACAGCATAGTTGTAAGTGCCTCCTAGTGAGGTTATGTCCAAGAAATCCATCTTTGCTCGGATATATCTATGTAGGAAACAATGGTACTTCGGAATCAGGAATCTCATGGAACCTTAAATACCTAGCTTTGATTTTAGGATCGTTAGAGTAATTTTGAGGTCCAAAATGGGTCTCCTAAGGAAATTAATAAAATAATAGTAAAAAGATAAAATAAGAGTTATAATTTTTTAAATGAAAATATTAAAACTACAGTTTAATTGTATGTTCAACTTATCTCCTTATATGTTGACCCAAATTTCAAGTGTGAGCACTTGTTGAAATTAGACTCTTCATCCAACGAGTACTTGCTTTTTATACTTTTAAGTATATAGCACCAAGAAATTATGAAAATACATGAAAAAATGTGTTTTTTTAAGAAACATGTTTTTTCATGTATTTTCAAATTTTATCAATGCGGTTTCACTCAAAATCATACATAGTACACACACATCCAACAAGTGCGTATAATTGAAATTTGAGTAAACTTATAAGGAGATAATTTAAAAATACAATTAAAAAATAGCTTTCTTCTTTCCCCTCCAAAAATATTTATTTTTTGGCATGACATCGTTAATCCTATCGATTCTTTTAATTTTCATTTTGTTAGTACATTTTTAATTTTGAAGCTCATTTTTTATCTCGAAATTCCCCTAATGATATAAAATGTTAATATACACCAACAATGATGAATTTCCTTCCTAACACAGAGTTATTTATCTCATGTACTGATAATCATATTACAACATGGTAGAAATCCTCTTTGAGGACTTCCACAACGGCCTCTGAGGTGGGTTCTATCTTAAAAGGCATAGATTCATTTTGCGTGTGTCTCTCCCAGTAACCTTACCACCAACCTTTGACATGAGGAAGTGTTTTAAGGAGTGTATAGTTGATATTGTCACTTTTGAATATATATATATATATATATAGCCTTTAAACAAATTCAACCATTTCTCTAAGGCATTTGCATCTATACGGGCTTCAAACAAGGGAACATCAAAATTAACATGTAGCTGGAAGGGTGTTGCACCTATGAATGATTATGTGTCAAGATGCTTTAGCTGCCAATGGTAGTTGTCAAAGGATCTCAACAAAGTTGTACGTAGCCTGATAATATATCTTGCTTCGTTATCTCTCTTTTCTTTCACCATGGGAGGATGCTTGGGTTGATAAGAATGATTGTTCCCAAGTGAAACTAGTTGGAGACCTAATTATTTATACCCTATACCGCTAATCCAAAATGTGTGAAGAATGAAATGAAAGATAGATACAATAAAATATAGAGGAAAATAATATGATAAGAGGTAAATTCTTTATTAGGTAGAAGAATACTTTATGGCTACATCATGAATGAAATCATGCATTTTTTACAACGATAAAAGTTGTATATATAGTATTTAGAAGTTCCCTTTCACCTGGAATTCATGTTGTTTCACTGTATTATTTTTATATGCATTATTTCCAAATATCATGGATGAGTACCATGGGTTACAAAAAACTATTAATGATAAAACCACCAAAATTGTGCTTTTGTTTATGATGGCTCATAAGTCACTTCATTATTATTTGTTTTATTTTATTTTCTTCAGCCTTGCGAATCTCATGGTGGATACCATGGTTTATCAAAACCATGGTTTGTAAATTATCAATAGTAAAAAAAAAAAATTATTAACTGTGGTGATTCACCAATATCCACCTAAATCATACAACTTATTGAATTCAATTTTGAGTAGAGAAGTATGAAAACATGTATTAAATTTTTCCTACCAACAAGACAATTTTTGCTTTCAAATTATATAAACTATCAAACCAATAGTAATATAGATATTTAGATCACTCATTAAATGGATCTTCCAAATAGCTCAACAATGTATAGCTAAATAAATAAGTTATGATGTTACTGATCCATGAAACCAAGAGATTCCATCAACATTTATTTTAATTTAATTTTAATTATTAGTTAACACTTTTTAGCGTTCAATTTCAATAAAAAATTCATATATATAAGGCATTGTGATAAATCTAATAGTAAAAAAAAAAAATTCAGAGGCTCATTTAGAAGCGTGAAATGCTATAAAGCTATTATAACTCTTATGACCATTAGAAAAGATGTGAAATCACCAACCATTATGATAAGTCAATAATTCAATTTATAGATCGTTGTATAAAATATTAAACATTATTTATCAATTTAATTTTATTTTTTTCTTAAAATATTAGAATTACAAATATCACATTTATAACTAGAATAATGTGTATATGAATTAAAGAATATTAACTCTATACTACATTTATAACTTTATTTCTTTCCATTAAAATAAAAAATATTTAATTTGTAAAATAATGTAAAATAGCCATCTATTTAAACCATTTTTAAAGAAAGTTGAGAAAAAGACACTACAAGAACCATTTTAACAATATTTATTTAAGAATATAAGAATGGATAAAAATTTCCAAGAAACCTTGTTGACGTTGTTTTTTTATTTGTAATTTTTAGTAGAGTGGTTTCAATTGTCTTTATTGCGATTTTTTGAAGGTTTATTTGGTGGACTTTTCCAGTTTAATTTCTCTAAAATTTAGTAAGATTTCATTGAAAACAGAAGTTTGATGAGTAGCCTTGCACAATCTAAATGCCCTAAAAAAATTTTAGGGTACTAAATCTATATATACAATAAAAAACAGTTTAAATAACATAAATCAAGATTTCACCTGAAATTCAAATATATACAATAAAAAAAACCAATTTAAATAACATTAATCAAAATTTCACCTCAAATTCAAATTCTTACACCAAATTCTAATACAAGAAACTCCAAAAAAATCATACTAAAATAATTCATTTCTGATACTCTTAACAAATAATAATGTGTCGAGACAATTCATTTCCTAATAATAAAAAGCCATTCATTTCCTAATAATAAAAAACCGCATTTACTCTGCCCGACGAAAAGGGGACAATTCTTTATTATATTCATTTTTCCTACTCCCTAATGAAGGCCAATATTAATCGCAATGATTCGTAGTTGTCACTTTCCTCCATCCCGACCTTAACTTCCACTAAAGGAGGACCAAGCATTTATCACAATCTTGATGATATTGAAAGGAAATTTATATTGTTATTTAAAAACATATATATATTATTTTTTTAATTTAAATGGTTTCAAATAAATACAAATTTGATATTTTGGGTCAAATGTACTTATTAATAAATTAATTTATTAATTATCTGACTTTGTTATTAAGTAATATATTTTTTATTAGATTTCAAATAGTTAAAAGAATTAAGTTTAGCTATCAATACATAATAATAATGTAAAGTAATACGTGCCCTTATTTTCATTTCTCTATTTTGGCAACGCTAGTTAAAATTGATGTAAAATGGCATTAAAGTCATGTTTGCGAGTGCAAGAAGTAGTTTGCCTATATTGCAACTTTGCAGTGAAATAATTCGATTTTTTTATCGACGTTTATACGAATGCACACCAACGACAATCTGAGTCTTCTCGCAGTTTAGGGTTTGGTTGTCCATCTTGTTTTCGGATTTTGTTGGTCTTTGGAGTTGTTTTTAATGTGATTTTTTGAAAATTTTGGTGCAAGAATTTGATTTAAAATTTAAGTTGAAATCTTGATTTGCATTATTTAAATTTTTTTTAATTGTATATATAGATTTAATACCATAAAAAATCTTATGGTTTTTTTTCCTCTGAGATTATTCATTTTGTGATTTCAATAAATTTCAATCAAATTTTAAATAAATTAAATTGAAAAAAACTACTCAAAAATAACATTAAAAACAACTCATTTATTATTACATAAAACCAGCAAATGGTTTTACATAACCTGAGCATTTTACAACCCCTAAAAGTGAAAGAGTTTGTTTTTTTTTTTTTTTGTGAGTAATTCTAAATCTATTGATATGTAACATAATAATACAAAACTGCCACTGCTTCAGCTGAGAAAGCCTGAGAGCAGGGCTTGATAGTCATGAAAACCAAGAGTTTGGACTGCCCACAGAGGAGAAACCAGTCCCTAAGAGATAAGTCTTGCCGCCCTCATAGGGGAAACCAGCATTTGAGTCAAATAGTTTAACAAAAAGCAAGTAGAAAGACAATCCGCTCTTCCAGCAGAGGGAAATTAAGCATAAAAACAAAAACCAGCTTAGGAAACCTAGGCTGTAGGGTCAAAATCCGTTGAAGGTCATCCTGACTACTGATCATTGACTGGAGATGGAGGCTCCTCCTCGATTCTGCATCGATACTCATCGTTGCTACCTTCATCATTTGCAGTGGGAACCGTGGTGTCTTTGCCTTTATCGGCCTTCCCCTGAACCTGCATTATATCATCACGGGCGATTTTCAGCTGTGCCAGGGATTCCTTGGCTTTTTCTGCAGGCGTGGGAGCGGGTGCAACAAAGGGTCTAGGGATAACGACAGAGGGACCAGGGACATCGACTAAGGGGGGTGCAGGGGTGGATGTATCCTCCCGGATAGTGACCGTAATATAGGCAGTAATGATCGGTTTATCCATCGAGCAATTGAAACGGAACTCCACACATTGGGAGGACTAACGAAGGGGAATGGAGGCTGACGGAGAGGGGGCAAGAGAGGCGACAGAGTGAAGAGCTGGAGGCACAGGAGGGTGCGCAGGGGGAGGTGTGGGAGAAGGCATATGGAGAGGCGGAAAGCTCGGGAAGGAGTGAGAATGTTCAATAAAATGAACTCTGCCCCTGCGACTTCGGGTTTCAGGAATGTGGTCACAGGAGAAGTCCTCAGAGGAGGAATCCGCGCTGCGGGAGGGCCGGGATCGGATGGCACGGCTGCGACTGCTCCTGCGTCGACTTCGCATCCTATGGCGCAGCCTGGGCATGGTTGCAGGGAAGAGCTCCCAGCATCGCTTGTGGGACAGACGAAAGAGATGCTGCACAGAGGAGCTAGGAGAGACAGGCAGGGATTTCGAGCAACAGAAGCTGCTTTGAGAAAAATGGCACTCTGGGATAGTTTCCAAGCAACAGAGGAGCATAAATCGCCTGCCAGTCTGCGTTCGAGTGCTTGGCTCGGCACAGGTGGGTGGGCATGAACTTCTCCGCGGCACAATGGATATGCAGACTGAGCTCTTGCCATATAATAAATCAAACTCAAAATGAAATTCCATAATGAACCAGGGGCGGTGCAAAGGGAAGTGACGGTTCCAGCTAAGGGTCTTAATGGAGCACAAGGTGGTGGGATTAATGGCGATATTAATGCCCATGTGGGAGGCCACATGGCCACCCCACGCCATCGACCTTGGGATGCGGCTTGGGACGGGCGTCCCATCATGCTTGGGTGTCATCCGCATCTGGAGTTGAAGTGTCGTTATGCACCAGAGTGTTGCATTCCTGTAGTTTGGCATTGTCATGGATAATGCTGAGAGGACCATGATTGAGTGTATCTATACTTTCAACTCCCAGATTGGCCAGGAAGTCTGAAACCCCGTTGCCATCCCGCTTGATGTGAGTGAAAGAAACAACATTTTTGATCTTGAGCCACTCTTCCAAAAGTTCGAGTCTAGAAGATAATCGCCAGCTAGTGGCAACCTTAGTAGCAAAGGATCCCAAGAGTAGTTGATTAGCCATGTTGATGAGCACCTGTGAGTCTCCTTCGACAACAGTGGGAAAGAATTTGTTTTGCTGAGCTAAGCGGAGACCTTGCCACAGGGCCTTCTAACTCCGTAGAGTTGTTGGTGTCCCAACCAAGAGAACCAAAGTAGATTGCTAGAGTAGCGCCTTTAGAGTCTCTGAAGATTCCACCAAATTTGGCTTGCCCGGGATTGCCCTTAGATGCCCCATCGAAATTTAATGTGACTACTCCTGTTGGAGGTGGAGACCAACGATCAGGGATCCTCTGTATATTCCTTGCTGAAGTAGATGGGGTTGGGTTGATTTTGAGTTTCCAGTTCTCCTAGATGGCAATTTCCTGTGGCTTGGTGGGGATGTCCTCTTCCTTCCAGCTGTGAAGAGCCAGGGATTCTTGAAGATTATTGCTGAAGGTGCTCCAAATTGTCTCTAGAGGCATAGTTTGGTTTCTGAATATTCTTTTTTTCCTTTCTTTCCAGACTGACCAAAAGAGTAGGCCAGGGATAAGTTGCCAAAGAGCATTGAGAAGAGCACTAGAGTAAGGAAGCATGGGCCAGTTGCGGATAGCGTTGGTGAGATCACCCATAGGCTTGCACTTTCGGCAGCGGAAGCTAATTTTCTCCCAAAGTGTGTTTGCCATAGTACAAGAGATCATGAGATGTTGAATTGTTTCATTGCTTTGGTTGCAATTGGGGCATCGTGATGGCCTGACGAAGCCCCTTTTAATAAAATTATCCCAAGTGAGTATTCTCTTATGACTGAGAAGCCAAAGGAAAGTTGAGACTTTGGGCCAAGTACCGAGAGCCTAGACGTGCTACTAGAGTGGATCAGGAGGATTGGTAGAAGCAAGCATCAAAGTATAGGCCTCTTTGGTGGAGAACATTCCTTTAGTTGTATAGCCCCATCTAAGAATATCCGGATTTTCCGACCATTTGATCTTTCTTTGCTTTAACTCTGAGCTGAGGGCTTCCCTGATATCTTCCTATGCTTGGGGGGCGATAAGAGCAGACTGCTTCCATTGCCTAAACCCATTGTTGTTTTCCATGAGCTAGTGCTGATTTACCTTGTCTTCTGGTTGAGTGGTTGTGTTATCCATATTGAGTTGATTGATAATATCGGTTATCTTTGGTTTTTGCTGCCAAGATTCCATCCAGAATCTGGATGAGCCTTTGTTCCGAATTTCCCAGAAACTGTGTTGTTGAATCAGAGCACTATGTTGTTTGGCGTCTGTCCATATTAGAGAGCCAGTAACCTCAAGGGAGAGTCGAATCAATTCTTCTGGGGGTCTGTTGTTAGCATATTTCGTTGTCCATAGTCTGGCCCAAGGCGTTCTTGGATTGGAAATCCATTTCCACCAGATTCGAGCTCCCATGACTTTGTTGCTTTGAGTTGGATCCCTGAGTCCAAGTCCTCCGGTTTCTTTTGGAGTGCACATCGTGCTCCAGTTTACTAGAGCCCATTTCCAGTTCTAGCCTAAAGACCCCGAGAGGAATTTGCGTTGCAAGGCTGTTATTTGCTTGAGAACCCATTTCGGTGCTGCCAAAACTGAAAAAAGGTATAGAGGCATTGATTATAGGACTTCCTTAATGAGAATGAGCCGGCTAGCCATGTTGAGTGCTCTAAAGGTCCAAGAGGAAAGACGAGCTTCTATCTTTTCAAGGAGAATTTTCCAAGAAGAATGCTTGATGGAAGAGTCTATAAGGGGGGATCCAAGGTATTTGGCAAGAAGGGTGGCAGTGGAAAAGTCGAGGATACGGGAAATATTGACTTGTGTTTGAGCAGGAGTGTTAAAGAAAAATATTTGAGATTTGGCAGCGTTAACAGAGGTACCAGAGGTTTCAAAAAAAATGTTCAAGATGGATTTGAAGGAGAGAGCTTCTTGCACTGAAGGGTGGCAAAAAAGCATGTTATCGTCTACAAATTGCCGATGGGTGGTATCAGGGGAGCCATGAAGGGAGATGCCTTTCAGCTTCTGGGTTTGAAGAGCATTTTGAATGAGCCGCCCAAGGCCTTCTGCCATAAGAACAAAGAGGAAGGGAGATAGTGGATCTTCTTGTTTGATGCCCCTAGAGGGGGAGAATGGATGAGAAGGAACCCCATTGATCAGGATGGAGTAGAAGGTGGAGGAGATGAGGTTCATGACCCATCTTATCCACATTTGATTAAAACCAAAAGCCTCCATAATCTTTTGAATGTATCTCCAAATTAATTTATCGAAAGCCTTGGACAGATCGATTTTAAGAAGCATACCTGCTTTTTTGCTGATTTTTAAGGAGTGGATGACTTCATGCGTTAAGATAATCCCATCCAATATTTGTAGCCCTTCCACGTATCCAGTTTGTTCTATAGAGATGAGCATTGGAAGAAGTGGCTTGAGTCGATTGGCAATGAATTTTGAGATTACCTTGTAAATCACGTTGCATAAGGCAATGGGGCGAAACTTATCTGTCTTTCTTGGTTGATCTTCCTTTGGAACTAGAGCTAAGAAAGTAGCATTGAGAGAGGGAAGCAACAAGTGCATTGATCTTGAATCTTCCACTAATTTCTAGACTTCCAGTTTGATGAGATCCCAAAAGTGGTGAAAGAAGTTTGAAGTGAAGCCATCTGGGCCTGGGGCCTTACCAATCTTAGTTTGGGCCATTGCTGCTTCAACCTCCTGCAAAGAAATTGGCCTCAACAGCATCTAATTATGCTCTTTCGTTATCATTTTGGGGATGAGTTGGGTTATTTGGTTGATTGCTGATTGTCTGCAGATTAGAGGTTCTTGATGGACAATTTTGAAGTGTTCCAGCAATTCATGCTCAATATCCTCATGGTTTTCCAATCGCTCTCCTAGCTGGTTTGTGATGTGGGCAATGCAGTTGTGCATTCTTCGTTGAATAGTGGAGCGATGAAAGAACTTTATATTTTGTTCTCCTTCCTTTAGCTAGCGAATTCTGGATTTTTGTCTCCAGAGAATTTCTTCTTGTTTATATCTCTCATTCAACTACTGCTGAAGACTCTGCTCCTGGGTGTCGAGAAGCTCTGTTCTGCCTTTATTGATGATTTCCTACTAAATCTCTGCCATTTTGAGTTCAAGAGCTTTTTTTTCCTGAAAGATATCTCCAAATACCGTCTAGTTCCAGGATTTAATTTGGGATTTAAGGAATCGGAGCTTTTGCTGAAATTGAAATATTTTGGAACCTTTGGGAGGAATAAAGTTTTTCCAAGCTGTGTGGACCAGATCCTTGAAAGAAGGATGACCCAGCCAGAAAGCTTCAAAGCGAAAAGGCCGTTTTAGGTGTTGATTAGGGCTCTGCCATTGAAGTGCGATGGGCTAGTGATCCAAGCCTGCTATAGGTAAAATGGAGGTGAAGATATCTCCCCCCAGGTGTATAGCATTATTAGATATTAGGGAGTGATCTAGCTTGGAGGCTATATGCTGACTTCCAGATCTTTTGTTATTCCAAGTATACATTCCATTAGAGAAAGGTAGATCGATCAACCAACTTCTGCTGATGAAATCCCTGAAGTGAGACCTATCTGGTTCCAATCTCGATCGACCTCCTGTTTTTTCTTCTAGCTTTGTTATCATATTAAAGTCTCCCCCCAAAATCCATAAGGGATGCATTCTATTGGTGTTTAGGATCTCCATCGTATTCAAGAGTACAGTCTTGCTTACCAGATCTTGTGGGAAATAGACATTTGAGAAGTACCCATGGATATTGGTACCTATGAGATGGAAAGTGGCTTGAATGAGATTATGAGCTGCATGGAAGTCCCCAAGCTCTAAGGCTTGCGTGTCCCAAATTATGGCTAGGCCTCCCGACGAGCCAGAGGCATCTACTGCTACTGAGTGGCATCCAGGCCAGGCTATGGTGAAAATTTTACCAAGAGCCTCATTGTTACATTTGGTTTCTTGAAGAGAGATAATTTGAGGTCTTTCTTGCTTAATCATATTTTTGATCATTCTGTATTTCCTGGGGCTGTTTAGCCCTCTTACATTCCATGAGATGAGCTTCATGAGGAAACGTTTGGAAGCGGTTTGAAGAACCTCGTGAGCTTGGGATATCGTCCTGACTCCACCAACATCTCCCCTAATATGATGGTGCGTTGCCAATCTGGCTTTCGACCTCTTTTCTTGGATTCTTTGATGATCTTTAAACCATCCCAGTGACTTCCTGGTTGAATACCCAATTTCTTGTGTTGCTAAGCTTTGGTGAGAATGACTTCTAAAGTTTCAATATGGCTAGGATTGATTTTGTCAAATTCCTAATGCCTGCATGCATCTTCTAAACCTAGAAGATCAAGTTCTCCCAGTTCAAAACCCTCGAAATCCTCATCCATATGGCTGGGTTGACTACTTTTAGGGTTTTCCGGATTGATATGATTAGGGTTGAGAAAAAATTTGTCAATATCCATACTATTTGGCTTCCCAATGACAGGATCTGAATCTGGGGTTTGCTTAGATCTTATATTCTCCATATTTTCCATGCCTGCCGGGCTTGGCTTGGTTTCGGAGGGATATGGGGGGGCAGATGGAGAGGAGGAATTGGGAGGGGGAACAGGGTTGACAGAAGGGATATCCCCAAAGGGTTCAGATTGAGCCAGGGGTTCAAAACTGTTACTGGTAGCAGGGGTATTAGCTCACAGATTGGAATTTTTGCTACCAGAAGGGGGTTTTTTATTGTGTCGCCTTCGGTTTGGAACTTTAGTGAACCCATCCGCTTCAGATTTGTCTTCGGCCTCTTTGTTCTTGGAAGCAATGTTGAGAGGACAATCCTTGAACAAATTCCCATGGGCATGACACCTACGGCATCTAAAGGGAACATGTTCGTAATCTATGGGTTGAATCCATTCAAATTCATCATGAAACAGACTTACCACATCCAGGAGAGCTCTGTCCAACTACATGTAGACATAGATTCGCGCATAAGAAGTGTACCTTCAAAGCTTTGTTTCTTCAGCTATCTTGATGAATTCACCCAGTCCTCTTCCTATGGCTGTGAGGGATTCTTCATCCCAATACTCCAGCGGGAGTGAATATAACCGTATCCAAACCGGAGCCCAGTTGAAATTTTCTTTGTCCGGGTTGAATCGTTCTACCCAGTTTCTTAGATATAGACCAGCGGAGTTAAAGAAGTAAGGCCCCTCATCCAGAACTCTATTTCGATCCTCAATGTAGTTGAATACAAAGTTGAAGAATCCTTTTGGCCCTAACTGAAGGGTGACGTGTACCTTAGGCTTCCATTTTGTAGCAATCCATCCTTGTAACGCTTTTTCAGTGGGCCAGAAACCAATGAACTTCCCGATGAGTGCATGGTCTTTCATGTACTGGATATGAGCATTTATGCGATGACTGGGGAGGTCAATCTTTGGTCTGTCAGCAGCTATGGGCTTGCATGTAACTTAAGTCGCAGCAGGGGTGTTCCGAGTGGCCTCGGTTGCCTGCTTTTGGGGTATTTCCTTGTTTTGTTCCGTTCCTTTTGTGTCAGGAGCCGTTCTGCCCTGATCGGACGCGTCTTTGTTTCGATCGTCCTTTGTAGGGGGAAGCTGACTACCTCCCCCCAGAGCAGATGCCATGGTTCATGCGCAGAACACCACGAGCTCACTGCGCCTCGTGTCTGCAGAACCACCATCCTTTCTTTGGCAGCTAGGACAGCGTCGTTGCAGGATATGAAGAAACCCTAGCCAGACCCTATGCTCACTATTCCCCTAAAAGTGAAAGTTAAGATACGACTCAGGAATGTTTTATTTTTATTATTTAAAGGTATAGACAACTAAATTGTGTATCCCTTGATTTTATTTATGTTGTTACTTATTTCATCAAATTTATCGGTAAACCAAAGTTTGTGTATGGTGGTTGAATTTAATTTTATGGTCTTTTACACACAACTTTTAACGTTTTGACCGTTTGCTTTTATGGCCAATTGCATGGATAATGTATAAACTTGTCTTGTAGGAATGATCTTCTACTTTGAAGCCTCTCTGCATTTTAAGAACTTTAAAGGTGCTGCTAAGTTTGCATTCGTTGGAACACATATAGGGGTTAAGGCGAGACGATGGCTTATGTTTTATGATTGTTAAATGTTTTATAACTTTTTTAAATTCAATATGATACATTTCAGTCCCCTGAACATCAAGATTAGTTAAATTTGTTAATTTTTTTTAAATTAACATATTTATATAAGTAAATTTTTTTGATATATGTTGAGAGGCATTATTTTTCAGTTATAATGGTATTAATTGGTATATGAAAAAGTGTATTGAAAACATGAATTATGGTATGGTTTATCATTGTTAAATATTATTATTTTTGAAATTTAATATAATATATTTCAGTTATCATTAAGACTTATTAAATTTGTTTGATATATGTTGATAATAATATTGATTGGTTTACGAAAAGTGGAAAGTTAATACGAAACAACTAATTAAGGTCTATTAAATTTGTGTTTTTTTTTTTTTAATTAGCACAATTATATTAATAAAATGATTGATATATGTTAAGAGGCATCATTTTCTACTTATAATGGTACTGATTGGTATATGAAATGTGGAAAATGATGTCGATCAACGTATATCAATCACATTATTAATGTGGTTGTGTTGGTTGATATTTGATATCCGTGTGGCATATTAGTAGACTATGGTTGACTATGGTTAATATTGTTTAACTATGGTTTAAAATCGTTGACAAGGTTTCTCCACGGTTGAAAATGGTTAAACATGGTTGATTATGGTTGACATTGTCCGACTATGGTTAAAAAATGTTGATGAGTGTTTAACATTGTTGACAATGGTTAACCATGGTTGGTGAGTCGTGTTGATGGTTGATGATATTGACTATGTTTAAAGAGGGTTCATGAGGTTGACAATGGCTAACCATGGTTGATCATTAATGTAACAATGTATTTATGTTACATCAACATTGACCATCGCTATATTAATGTTACATGAATGTTTTCAACCATGATTGACCACAGTTGATGTTACATTAGTGTTAATGTTAATGCTACATTTTTACTTTAATTTAAATTTGTTATTTTTTTTAAATTAGCACAATTGTATCAATAAAGTGGTTGATATATGTCGAGAGGTGCCATTTTCCACTTATAATGTCACTGATTGGCATATGAAGGGTGGAAAATAATGTTGATCGGTGTATATCGTCCACTTTATTGATGTGATTGTGTTAGTTGACAGCTCGCGTGCCTAGGGAAAATTAGTAAAGCATGATTAACTATGGTTGACATTGTTTGAATATGACTAAAAATCGTTAATGAGAGTTTACCATGGTTGAAAATGGTTAAAGATGGTTTGTGAGGGTTGTTGATAGTTGATGATGGTTGAATATGATTGTAGAGAGTTAATGAGGTTAATAATGGATGACCATGGTTGAACTTTGTTGTTAAGGTTGATCAATGCTGACCATTTATGTCACGATGTATTTATCTTACATCATTGTTCATCGTTGTTACTTTAATGTTACATTAATTTTTGTCAACCATTGTTAACCATAATTGATGTTAAATTAGTGTTAATGGTTGAAAAGGGTTGATGAAATTGGCCATGATTGACCATGGTCAACCTTTAATGTAACAATTTGTATTTATATTACATTGTTAAATAGTACTGACCATGGCTAAACTTTGTGACCATGGTTAAGGTGGTCTGACAATGTTTGAAAACGGTTGCCTATGGTTAATATTGTTAAGTTACGATCGGCCATGGACATGGTAGTCCATGTTGACCATGGTTGTCCATGGCTTGACCATGGTTGAACATGTTTGACCTCAACCAATCCAAGGAAGATCATGGTTGACTTAGTTAAACACAGTTTACCATGGTTCTTAATGGTTTTATTTGTCACATTGCAACATCATTTTTTATCCAATTGTGATGAAGTTTGATGTTCATCACTTTATGACAGTGTTTTTTTTGTGTCACATTGTAACAAAGTTTATTTTTCATTACATTACGATGTGACTTATTATTTTTCACATCAAAATGACATTTATTGTTTGTCATATTGTGATGCCATTTTTTGTTTGACACATTGGGACTCCATTTGTTATTCGTCATATTGAAATTATGTTTATTGTTCATCACATTACGACATTGTTCGTCATATTGTGATCATGTTTTTTGTTCATTGCATTTTTATGACAATTATTTTTCATCATGTTGTGACAATGTTTTTTTGTATCTAAAGGAATCGATAACTGGTCTAGTCTTGTACTGACATGGGTTCGATTCCAACTATTACCACTATAGCCTATATTTGACTAAGCATGCCCTTTCGTAGGCACAAGTGAATTGGGGGGCTTTGAACCTCAAACCTCCTCACACATAGCACTTCATTTTCATGACCATCACTAATTGAGTTGCCCCTCGGGAGTTGTTGTGACAATTTTTTTTTATTCTTCACATTGCAACGTTGTTTATTGTTCATAAAATCACAATGGCATTTATTATTCAACACATTGTGACAACATTTGTTATTTTTTACATGTGACAATGTTCATTATCCATCATAGTGTGGCATTGTTTACTGTTTGTCACATTACAACAATGTTTATTATTTATGACATTATGACATCATTTGTTGTTTGGCATATTTTTACGATATATATTGTTCATCACATTATGATATTATTCATTACATTGTGACATTTTTTATTGTTCCTCATATTTCGATGATGTTCATTATTCATCACATTGCAATGATGTTTGTTGTTCATTTGTTTTTTTTACTATGTTTTCCATGATTGATTATGGTTGTCCATGGTTTACCTTGGTTTGGCTATGGTTTGAGTATATTTTAACATGGTTTAACTATACTTGATAATGGATGACCATGTTTTGACTATAGTTGACCATGGTTGTCCATGAATGAGTATGGTTGAATATGGTTGACCATGATTTGACTATGGTTGATCATGGTTTGACTATGTTCGTTAATGGTTAACCATGGTTTGACTATAAGTGATCATGGTTTATATATGGATTCACTATGGTTGACTATGGTTTACCATGGTTGTCCATGGTTGATTATGATTAACAATGGTTGACCATGATTGGACTATGATACCCATAGATGTCCATGGTTGAGTGTTGGTGATTATGCTTACGCATGGTTTATATTAGTTTGACTATGGTTTTCCATGGTGTACCTTGGTTTGAATATAATAGACCATGGTTTAAATATGGTTGCCAATGGTTGAACATGGTTTAATTATTATTGATCATGGATATTATAAAGTTAAATTGTAAATAATGTAGTGCAATATTAAATTCATATTATTATGTTGTGCAATATTAATGTCTTATTAGAATGATGTTTATTGTTTGTCTCTTTGTTGTTTGAATATGGTATACCATGGTTTTATTAGGCTTTACCATTTTTTTATTATGGTTGACCATTGTTTGACTATAATTAACATGATGTAATGATGGTTGTTGATTATTAACCATGGTTTCACTATGGATGAACATGGTTGACCATGGTTTGATTATAGTTGACCATGGTTTCAAAATGGCTTCACTATAGTTGATCATAATTTGACTATGGTTGTCCATGGTTAATAATGGTTAACCATGGTTTAACATTGTTTTCCATGCTTATCCATGGTTAACAATGGGAGACTATTGTTTTCCATTGTTTACCTTGAATTACTACAATTGACCATGGTATAAATATGCTTCACCATGGTTTGAATATGGTTAACCATTATTTGAATATATTTGGTCATGGTTTAACTATGGTTGATGATGGTTGACCATGGTTTGACTATGGTGGACCAATTTTTTCAATGGATAACTATGGTCGAACATGGTTTACCATGGTTTGAATATGGTTGACCATGTGATGGGCCCTTCAATTGTACATTTAAAGGGCCATTTATAACCTCTATCACCTAGGAATGCATGTACTTCGACCTTGATTATTATGCATTTTGTTAATTTACATGTCATCCCTTATGATGAAATGTATATGACATGGCTTTCAATTACCTTTCAATTTTTTTATAGAGACAACTAAAAATTTTCCATTTAATCATCAACTTAGGGTTCTTAGGGGAACTTGTGAATTGTTGTGCTCCTTTTATGCTAATACAACCATGCATGTGTATTGCAATTTGAGTAACTAGATGATTGCAACATTTCAAGATATAAATATATTTTTACAAGTTACCAGATAATCTAAATCACGCCTTAAATCTAATCCAAACTTGCATGAATGTAAAGGAACATTGTCTAATCTATGTTGCAAGAAAATAAATCACAGGGACATCTAAAGGTGACTTGCTCAAGTGTTAAGAATGATCTTGGTTATTCTAGCTAATCTGCACTTGCATGTGTAGTGAAAAACATTTAATCACAAACCTTTGACTCAAAATTGTTTATAAACATAAAAAAAAAAAAGCATAAATAACTAATAAAAATTGTTCAAGAAACAAAACTATTAAGATTCTGAGAGCAGAGTAATGTTAATGTTATCACAGAGTTTCAATAACAACCTTAACTCATGAGATGTTGTAATTCCTTCATGAATTCAATTATTGAATGAATAAAGATAACATTAATACTTGAGTTGTAGTAATACACTTAAAGTTTGTAGTTTCAACAATGTAATTTATCAGAATTGCAACAATTGGTAATTTGTTGTTGCATAGTATGAAAAATAGAGTAAATAGAGAAATAAATAGAAATAGAAATTATAACTACAACTACACTATGGATACAAATAGTAGTTGACTAAGGAATAGGTCATACCTCCTTAGATGAGGCACTACTTTAAAAAGAAATAAGATGTGAATTCTTAGCACACATTACTCAAACTGTAGTAGAAAGGAAATTAGATTGTAGAAATATGGAAAATAAAATAAAATTCTCTAACTCCTCATTTCTAGTTACAATCTACAAGAAGGGAAACATTTAGGTGCTAATATTCGTAGGTGTGCTAATTTTCCATGTTTTTTTCCAAAAAAGGATTCGCTAATTTCCATTTTTTTAAAATGCTTCACCCATATTCTATAATATAAAATTATTTTACATTAAAAATAGGCAAAATTTTATAGAGACTATACAATTTCATTAGAAGTTTGAATATTTTTACAAAACTATTTCCAAACATTTTACATTTTGCATGTTATGGAATAGTAATGATTTTTCAAGGTTTCTAAACTTTAAGATAAATTCCCATCCTTAAAATTTCCCCTACCTACAAACTACTAACTTCAAGCTACCTGGCTCAAGGACAACAAATATTTTCTATACAAAATATATTCCATCTAAATAAATATAAAAGGTGGATTAATGACCATGAAAATCAGGTTTTTCATCATGTTACATCGATTTCTTCATAAAATGGTAATTACATGCATCATCTAACTCAACTCAGTTGTGAGACAATCGGTGGCTAAGTCATCTTCTCTTCTTGGTCATCCATTTTTTCTTTTCGTTTTCATGTATTTTAAATTGTATTTTAATCATCTTCTTGGTCCAAATTTGACAGTTGGATGATTGACTATCATGTTGGCACTTAGGCATGGGGTTGCAACATTTTTGTGAGAGTTGTAACAATAGGAAAAATAGGGAGTTGCATTACAATATTAGTAGGGAAAGCATAAGTTGCAGAAACGATGTCAAGGGAAACAAAAGTTGCAACAACAATGTTAGGGAAAACATGAGTCATGGCAACAAGAATCATAGTGTTGAAGTTGAAGCAACAATGAGGAGTTGCAACAACATTGGAGAGTTATAATACTTGTGGTCCATCAGAGAAATTTTTAGGTCTAAAAAGGGCCTCCTAAGGAATATTATAAAATAATAGTGGAAATAATAAAATAATATTAGATTGCATCATCAAATTTTAGAGAGAAAAAAGAAAAAAATATTTTTTCAATGTGTATTTTCAACTTATCTCCCTATGGTTTTACTCAAATTTTGAGTGGGAGCACTCATTGGATGCAGAATTTAATTCCTAATCCAAGGAGTACCCATGTTGCACACTTGTGTTGGCCTTGCTACACAAAAATGAGAAATACATGAAAAAATGTGCTTTCAATCATGTTTTCATGTAGTAGATTACATTGAAAGTATTCAACATGGGTACTCCTTGGATGAGGATTTAAATTCCACATCCAATGAGTACTTCTGCTCAAAATTTGAGTAAACCCATAGTGAGATAAATTGAAATTACGAGTTAAAAAAGTAGTTTTTTATTTTTATTTTTTTTAATCTTTTTACTTTTTTACTCCAAAAATGGTGAATCATCCCCCATGGTTGATATCATCATCCTGAATCCTATTGGTTCTTATACAGTTGATTTTGGTTGTACATTTTTATTTTGAGGCCCATTTTAGACCTCAAAATTTCTCTAAGCACTTCTCGGGGTTGTAAAAACTAAACCTTGCTTGAGCAGAGAGAGTTGTGTTGGAAATTAGATAAACCAACACTCCCTATGTGTTTCGTGGCATGGACTAACCGCCTCTCATGGATCCTTATCACTGGTGATGCGATCATTGGCTAACACCTGTGGGTTTTGGTCTAACGATAATCGTGATTCCCAAAAAGTGGTATCAAAGCGTAGGTCATGAGTTCGATACACACCTGACTCGCGTTGTGGGGGGGGATATTGTTGGACATTGGATAAACCAACGCTCCCCATGTGTTTCGTGACATGGACTAACCACCTCTCGTGGACCCTTATCTTTGGCGATGCAATCATTGACTAACACCTGCGGGTTTTGGTCTAATGATAATCGTGATTCCCAATAGCTAAATCATGTTTAGGTATTGCACTCTTTGCATGTAATATTATTCAACTAGAGTTCCATCAATCGATGTTTGTTCAGGAAAGGAAACTAGGAATAAACCTCAACAAGTTTAGTAGGGAATAATCAATTAGGGAAAACAAGTTAATCTGATAGTCAATGCAAAGTCAATGGGAAGACAAGTTGATGATTGAATTAATAGTTCAATGGTTAATTGGAGAGAAGTTAACGTAGTTGAATTTTACCGGAAATAGAGAAACTATTGGAAGTTGATAATTTACCAAAGAAATCGAAGGAAATGTAGTTGGGCATACATACATAGTCAACTTAGACTAGTGGTTGATTGTTGGTCAACGAGAATCGAATATAGTCAGGACTAGTAAAAAATTTGATATGAATCCCAAGATTCCTAGGATATTAGCCAATGATATTCAACCATCCTTATTGATTTAAGGTGATTTAAACTAGGTATTTCTATGCCTATAATTAAAACATTATGTAATTTTGATGACAGATCATGATGTATGAAAAATATTATAGATCGGTAGATATTGGTTGGTGTATGAATGCACTACTCTTGGGTGTGGACTAAGCTTGATGTTCATTGTAACTAGATATAATATTCAGTTGAGAATATAGGAGCAGTGACGCTCAAAATTTTCTTGGTTTTCCTAGTTAATGGTTTATAGGGAAAAATATCAATGTGCTATGTAAATATTTATGGTGTGTCATTGTTTATTTTATGTTCTTAAAATTTTCTCATGATCTTAAATTTTTATGTTAATTGAGTGCCTATTCTGGTTTGTATGTATAGTTGACTTTATATTTGAACTTTTAGTGTTTGACATGTAAATGAGGTGCTTTAAGCCAAAAATCTATTATCATAGCTCATTTTGGCTATAGAACGACGTGTCTACTATCAAAAGTTTTTGATATTGAACTTAGATATATTCAAAACTATCATTCATGATTAGATCAAAGATAAGCATATTTGAGTGTGATTCTTAAGACACAACTTTGATTAAAGAAGGATTGCTAGTAGTACATGAATTGATCTTGAGAAATTTAATGGCTAGATTTTTGGGCTTTGTAAGCTTAAAATGGAAGAACTCCTCATAGATCGAGAACACTGGATTTTTGTGCATATTAGAACACCTCTTACTGACATGTCAATGAAGGATTGGGATAAAATTGAATGAAAATAAAGGATTACAATTTAACTTTGTCTTGTCGAGTTAGTGTTTCTAAATGTCACATGGGAAGACACTGCCAAGAAACTATGGGATAAATTTGAAAACTTATACCAATTGAGAATCACTGGTCTAGAAGTTGTTTCTTAGGAATCAACTCTATATTCTAAGAATGAAATAGGGTGATGCAATCAGAGAATACATACTTGCATTATTTAACATGATTAGTTAGTTATTCAGTGTGGGTATCTATATTATAGAAGAAGAAAAGTGTATTGGTATATTATGTTCCTTTCCAAAATCATGGGATAGTCTAGTCATGGCTATTAGGAGTAATATGACCACATTGACTCTTGATTGTGTGGTGGAACCTCTATTATCAAAGGAGACGAGGTGAAGGAACATGGAATAATTAATCAATGATGCAGTATTGATAACTTATAGAGTGTCAAACAAGTAAAGGTAAATTATCCAAAGGGAGATATAGATAAAGAGAAATATATAAGTCTCATACCAATTCAAAAAAAAAATGTTAGAAATGTGGCAATGTAGGGCATCATAAAATAGATTGTAAGTTGAAGACTGTTGAACAAAGCAAGGGATTTGATAAGAAGTCGATTGAAGGGAGAATTTCTTTGGATGAAGGAGGAGATGTGTATTTATCTTCGACAAATACAGAGTTAGATAATGAGACATGGTTGATAAATTTAAGAGCATCCTATCATATAACAACCAATATGGAGTGTTTAAGAATGAATTGGAGTAGATTTATACTTTGTGGACAAGTCGACAACTAGGATAGTCAGTTAAGTTTGTGTCTGACTAGTTCTAAAGGATGGTCATATTAGAACATTATTGAGTGTACCACATATTCTCAGTTTGGTTATAAACTTGGTATATTCCATTCAAATGGATGATGTAGGTGTGCATACTATATTTGAGAAGGATTCATACAAGATGGTTCATGGAAAAATGGTATTTATGCAAGGTGTTTGGATTTGGACATTGTACAAGTTTTATGGGCATAACAACCCAAGTGGATGCAATATTGTAGTTATTCCTAAAACTAATGGGTCAAATTTTTTTCTAGTCAATCAAACCATGCTTTATCGTCAAAGAATTGGATTGTTAGAGATAAAGGAATTCAAGTTATGCAAATCAAAGTTATGGTCAAAGGTTTTCTTATAAATTCTTTGGAAGTTTATTTTTATGAACATTAAGTTTATGGGGAATATAATTGTGTTAAGTTCCCATCTAGTGTTGCAAGGGAAATAATAATTTTCGAACTAATTCATAGCAATGTATTTGGCCTAGTAATAGTGTAGTTTTTAGGTGAATCCATATCTTATGTATCCTTCATCGATGATTTCTTCACGATGACATGGTTGTGTTTGCTGAAGAAGACATCGGAAGTTTTTGAAATTTTTTATGAGTTCAAATCTCTTGTGGAGAGCTAGACAAATATGAAGATAAGGGTGGTAAGAGTTGAAAATGGAGGTGAGTTCTATAGTAAATATTTTGAACATTTCTACTAATAACATGGGACAATATGCTAAATGACTACTATATACTTCTCAAGGGAATGGATTCGCAGAAAGAATGAATAAAATTTTGATGGATGAGGAAACGATTATGCTCAATAATGTAGGATTGGCACAAGAATTTTGGGTGGAAGCAAACAACACTGCTTGTTACCTAGTGAATAGGTCCAACATTTGTCAACAATAATCCACAAGAAGTATGGTTTGGTAAAAATACATTACTCACACACCTCACAGTCTTTGGCTATGTGTATTTTATCCATATACAAAAGGAGAAGAGGGCTAAGCTAGATAAAAATGTAGTCAAGTGTATTTTTATTAGCTACAATGATGGAATAAAAGGATATACAAATTGTGAGATATAATGACAAGGAATATAGTTTATAGTGTTGAAAAGTGTAACTAGGTTTGGTCTTCATAATGACATGTGTAATTAGGATTTTATGAAATGGATGTAAAGAAGAAAAATAAAATTATTTGGTAATACTTGAATCATGGGTTTTATGATCAAGAAATTTTATTTTTAGTTAAAGCTTCCATTGTGAGCTATTAGGTTTGGTCATCAAGTCATAAAGTTCATAGAGTCAATGTCAAATTTTGAAAACCCACTTTGGGCATGTAATCCATTGTAAGAAAAAAATATTAGCCCTCCAAAACCTTGTCACAAACTCTTCTTCATGTCTACCTAAGGATGCTTCTACAAAGGTTATGTCAGCCTAGATCTCAGTCAAGTCGGATTATTTCATGGGAAAACCACTATATATAGGTAGCTCTACCTTCATTTGTAGCACAAATTTTCGGTCAAGGTCTAAAGCAAGGAAGAAGTGTGATAATCACATGAAAGGAGCCTCCATTCAAGCGAGGAAGAAGGACTATAAGACAATATAATTTTGAATATGTTTTAGAAATATATCTGTCACACGTGGGAATAAAGAGAGGCATCATCTACTGCAAGAGAGTCCGAGAATATTAGAGTCATCTCAAGGAAGACGAATTACAGAAGAGTAAAGTTAAGAAGGAAGTCGAGATGAAGAAAGAAGGAGTCTCCATCCAAATAAAAGGAAGCAATGGCATAAATCTAGGTGGTGAAAATTCCCATGTGCTACAACTAGGGCTTGCGAAAGAGGCCGAGAGTTGTAGGAAGCTGAAGTTTGAAGAGTAGCTGAGAAGGAGAGAAAAGTTAGCAGTTTGACCATTGTTGACTCAAGGAAGTAAAGATCAAGCTAAAAATCCTTGTGATGTGGTCTTCGAGAGTATATTAGGTCAAGGGTCTTCGTCTTGGTATTCTTCAATTGAAGTCTCTACAAGAAGAATAAATTGTTTTGGTTTTCCTCTCAAGTGGGAGAGGTTTTTTCCCTTGTTGATCGCCTATATTATGTGTCTCTTATCTCTTTATTATTTATTATTTGATAGTTTTTTTATGAAGAATGACACTATAATAATCTAAGTAAGGAGAAGATCCTAATCTAAAGAATCAAAGATAAATCACAAGAAATTATCATTAATAGGGAAATTACCTAATTTTGATGCCCTATATTTCTCAACATATAGTCGAGATGAAATCTTCAGGGAAGTTAGGTATAATTTTGGGACTAAAGAGACTCTAGAAAGGGGGAAAAGAAAAAAATATATGGTGTTCAAATTCAAGTCAAAAGAGAGTGACTCAGATGATTTGATTGAGTTGTTTGGACATGTGGAGTGATAGACTTTGATTCTAAGGAGGTCTATTAAAGAAAGAAAATAACCTGAAAGGTATACCCCACACAAATTTTTGTCTACTTTTGAGCTATCTCCCACTAACACTAAACCTATGTCGAAGAGAGAGGAAATTGACTGAACAAAGAGTAAGAATTGGTAAAAATACATGAAAGAAGAAATGAATTCTTTGCACAATAATGGGACATGTGATTTTCTCAAATTACTTAATGGAAGGAAGCCTATTAGTTACAAGTGGTTATTCAAGAAAAAGTTAAACATAATAGAAGGTTACTTCCACACCCATGGAATACATAGCCTTAGTCGTGCAGAGGTATATCACTTGTGAGTGCCACCATGGAGTCATGTACCTCCAACATATTTGATTGATGGACCATCTGAAGCATGGGAGAATCATCAACATGCCATACTTTCTCCTCAAAACACTATAGACTATGAGAGTGCAAGCACAAAATTTAGGATAACTGAATGACGCTCTTTCCAACCACAACGTGAGAAAATTATTTGTGTTACGAGCACTAAATTGAGAAGGAAAAACATGGGATGAAATTATTCAATCCCTTGTTGGAATCGAAAAATCTGCAACTCCACTACCAAGAGAAGTAGAAGTTGCAACTCCAGAAGCAACAATTTCTACCACTCCCCATTAGAGAAATTTTGAGGTAAAAAATGGACCTTATATCAGAAATAGATAAAATACAACTTGGACTACTAGTATAATCAACTATTAGCCTCTTCTCCAAAATACAACATGTTTTTGATAGAAAATTTTATAATGTTCCAGAGGAAATCCATCATGACTAGTAAACCATTTGAAATCGCAAGGCCAACCACAGTTCTAGATGCTTACTATGTTTGCGCCAATGAGGAGAAGAACCTCCTATTTCAAAATTATTAGCATAATTTCTTGTTATGATCCTATTTAAAACTCGATTCATATTTTCGGGGATGTAAAATTTAGTGCCCTTCCTCAATAATATTGTTGCCTGGGAATCAACCCATAAAATTTCACAACATAACTTTGCTAGTAATTTTTGGATTAGAGGAGAATACCACATGACCTTGCAGGTCATTAATGTTAAAAAGTAGTGGGATTTATTGCCCAACATTCATAGTTTATAGCTAAGAACAAATAATAACCATCCCACACTGTAGGGCATAAATTTAGATAATGGAGAAACCAACCATGGAAGGATGTGTGGAAAGGCGGAAGAAAGCTACAAAAGACACCCAAGGAAGAGACCCCTTCAATCCCAACAATTGGAGGATAACATTGGAAACAGTGCACAAATACATCAAATGCATGGGGAGATGTGGAAATAATTGGATTTAGTTGAAATTTAACTATTCCATGATCTGACTTCCAACCACGGAGTACTTGAAGGATTAGAAGTTGCTCGAGGAGGAAGAAGCAACTTTTTGGAGGGAAATCCATGAAAGAGGGGAATATTTTCGTGTAGATGAGGTAGGAAAAATTAATTACATCTTCAATAACCTCCATTTGGCACTCACCTTCTCATAGTTAGACCGATTGTTGGTTGCATGAGGACATGCAGTGACTTCGGCTAGGGGGAGATAATGCATGCCTAAATTGGCATATTTTTATCGTTTGTTTAATACGATTTTTACACCATTTTTCCACTTTCCATAAATTATTATTTCCTTTTCCATCCATATCAATAAAAAAAAATTCAAGGAATGAATATCTTCCTATGTTCCATTTTAATGCTTACTCGTATGCATTTTTCGAGAATTGTCGTCTTTATGTATTGACAATGACATACAAGATTCAAGGGATAAACAACTACTACTCAGTGCACGGTATGAATGGTAACTGTAACTCCCTGTCGGTGCTGAAACTTCCCATATATGTTGCAACTCCCTATAGGTGTTGCAAATATCTCTACTTGAGCAAGGCTTAGTTGTTTCAACTTCGAGATGTGACCACAATTGCTGCAACTCTCCATTTTTTGGTAACTCCTCACTATTTTTGTGACTTCAACGCTGCTATTCTTGTTGCTACTAATCATGTTATCCTTTACATCATTGTTGCAACTCATGCTTCCCCTAACATCATTGTTGCAACTGGTGTTTGCCTTTCTAATGTTTTGATTGTTGCAACTCCATGTTTTTCCCATTGTTGCAACTTTGAAGATAAACGATTACAACTCCACGCTTGTTTTTATAGTGAGGTACTAAATCATTCAGCTATCATTTTTGGACCGACCATACAATTAAAAAATAATTTGTATCACATGAAAATATAAGAACAAGTGGATGGCCAAGAAGAGAAGATGACTTAGCCACCACATGTCACACAAATGAATTTAGTCAGTTGATGCCTACCTTTTACCATTTTATGAAGAAATTGATGTAACATGATGAACAACATAATTTTCATTGTTATCCATCCACCTTTTTTATTTGTTTAGATAAAATATATTTTGTATAAAAACCTCGTTCTCTCCTTGAACTAGTAGCTTTTAACCTGTAATTGGTAATGAGGAGCTAGATAATTTTATTTTACTTTCCATATTTCTGAAATATAATTTCCTTTCTGTTGTAGTTTGAGTAATGGTGTGTTAAGCATTCACATTTTGTTTCTTTTCTAACTAGTGCTTCTTTTAGGGTGTAGGGCCCAATCCTTAGTCAACTATTATTTTTATCCACAACGTATTTGTAGTTATAATTTATGTTTCTAATTATTTATGTATTTATTATATTTTTCACATTGTTGCAACTTTGAGTTACGAAATGTCGCAACTATTATAAATTGCATTACTGTAACTTTGAACTCTAGGTGTATTGCTAAAAAATAGGTGTTAATGCTATCTTTATCCATTCACTAACTGATTTCATGAAGGAATTACCATATCTTGTGAGTTAGGGTTGTTGTTGCAACTCTATTATAGTGTTAACATTAATCTATTCCCATAATCTTAAAGTTTTGTTTTCTTCAATGGTTTGAATTAGTTATTCTATGAATTTGGTTTTTGTTTATGTTTACGATAAATCGTGATTGAATGGCTTGTGGTTGATTTTTTTTCATTGCACATGCAACTGCATGTTAGTTACAACAACCAAAATCATTCTTAACACTTGAGAAAGTCACCTTTTTATGCTAGTGTAAACTAATTTCTTTCAATTTATTTTCCTACAACATATATTAGACAGTGTTCCTTTAAATTCATGCAAGTATGGATGGGATTGAAGTTGTGATTTAGATTATTCGGTGAATTGTAAAAAAATCTTGAACTGTGACAATCATCTAGTTACTGCAACATCAAGACACATACATGGTTTTACTAACATATACAAAGCACAACAGTTTGCAAGTCCCCTTATGAACCACAGGTTCACAATTAAATGAACAATATTTTAGTTGTCTCTCTAAGAAATTAGAAAGGTAATTAAATTCATTAATCACACACATTTCAACATAAGGAATGACATGTAAATTAATAAAATGCATAATAATCAAGGTTAAAAGTGCATGTATTCCTATGTGATAGAGGTTATAGGTAGGATTTTATATGAACAATTGAAGGGTCCATCACATGGTCAACCATTGTCAAAAAAATGTCAATATGACAGTCAAATTATAGTCAACCATGGTTGAACATAATCTAACAATGGTTAACCATGTTCAACCATCATCAACCGTCATTAAACAATGGAAAACTATGGTAAAACAATGGTCATCCATATTCAAACCATGGTGAAGCATAGTAAAACCATGGTCTCCCATAATCAAGCCTTTTTCAATCATGGCAATTCAAGGTAAACAATGGATAGCCATAGTCACCCATTGTTAACAATGGAAATCCATGGACAACCATATATAAGAAAGATAAACCATGGTCAAACATAATCAGCCATGAACAATTATAGTCAAATTGTTATCAAACATAGTGAATCCATTTGGAAACCATGGTCAACTATAGTAAAACCATGGTCAACCATCATCAAACATAGTCAAATCATGGTCAACCATGTTCAACCATAGTGAAACCATGGTCAATTATCATCAACCATAATTACATAAGTCAACTATAGTCAAACTATGGTCAAGCATAGTCAAACCATGGTCTACCATAGTCAAAGAACAAATAAACGAATAATAAACATCGTAGTCATGCTTAGCTTCCTGCTCCTAAAGATGGGTGAAGTGTTCACCCAAAACATTGGGCTCTTTAATCATATCACATAGGATTCCAGAAGTTCTAATCTACAATAAACATCATGCCAATAAGACTTGAATATTGCACAACTTAGTAATATGGATTTAATATTACACTTTATATTGTTCATAATGTAACTTTACAATCATGCTTAACCATGGTCAACCATCATCAACCATAGTTAAACCATGGTCAACTCTAGTCAAATAATGGTCAACAATAGTCAAAGCATGTTTTCCATATTAAAAAAAAAAATCATAATCAAACCAAGGTAAACCATGTACAACCATAGCCACACACACTCAACCACGGACATCCATGGAGAATATAGTAAAACCATGGTCAACCATAACTAACCATAATCAACCATGGACAAATATTGTCAAACTATGGTAAAACATAATCAATCCATATTCAAACCATACTCACCTATAGTCAAACCATGTTCAACCATACTTAGTTTTGGATAACCATGGTCAACTATAGTCAAACCATCCATCATTGAGTATAGTTAAACCATACTCAATTATAGTCAAATAATGGTCAACCATAGTCAAACCAAGGTAAACCATGGACAACATATTCAAATAAAAAACAAATTAATAAGAAACATCATCAAAATATAACTTTAATATGACACTTTAAATATTACTCATAATATAACTTTAATATTATTTGCAATGTGACAAGAAGCAAATGATGTTGTTACAATGTGCAACAACATGATTGCAATGTTATGAACAAAAAAAATAAAACATCATTGCATTGTGATGAACAAAGAACGTTAACGCAATATGAAGAGCAACAAACAATTTCACATTGTGATGAATAATGTCATAATGTGATGAAAAATAAATGTCATCACGATATTCCAAACAACAAATGATGCCACAATGTCATTAACAATAAACATCATTTAAATGTAATGAAAAATAAACAACATCACATTGATATGAACAATAAACATTATTACAATGAACAATTTTGTAATGTGACGAACAAAAATGTTGTCACAATGTGATGAATAATAAATGTCAGTGTGATGTGATGAAGAACAAAAAAAATTGCAATATGACAAACAACAAACATTTTCACAACATGATGAAAAATAAATTTCATAAAAATGTGATGAACAAGAAACATCACAATATGACGAATAATGTCATAATGTGATGAAAAAAACGTTGTTATCATATGACAAACAACAAATGAAGCCTCCATTGTGTCAAACAACAAATGAAATCACAATGTGATAAACAATAAACATCGTTGTAATGCGACAAACAATAAATGACATCATAATTTGATGAACAATAAACGTTATTACAATGTGGCATAGAACAAATGATGTCATAAGGTGATGAACATCAAACTTCATCGCAATTGGACCAAAAAATGATGTACAATGTAACAAAAAAAACCAATGATAACAATGATGAACCATGTTTAACTAATCCAACCATCATCTTCCCTTAATTGAACAAGGTCAAACATGGTCAATGTTGGTCATTTGTGGTCGAGCATAGCCAACTATAGACAACGAGGTCAACCATAGCCAACCATGTTCAACCAAGGTAAAAAATGGCTAAACCATACTGAAAAATGGTTAACATGGTAAATAAGGTTGACTATGGTTAGCATGGTTAAGATGGCCAACCATGATCAACACGGGTATTATTTTTAGTTGTAGTCAACCATAGACATCATGCCCATAGTCAATATAGGCATCATGTTCAGTTGTAGTCAACCATATGCATCATGCCCATAGTCAATAGGGGAATCTTGTTCGGTTGTAGTCAACCATACCAATCATGCCCATAGTCAACATAGGAATCATGTTTGGTTGTATTCAACAATAGGTATTATGCCCATAGTCAACATGGGCATCATGTTCAACTGTAGTCACCCATAGGAATCATGCCAACAGTCAACATGGGCATAGTTATTAATATAGTCATTAAAGTTAATAATTTAAGTAATTTTATATAATAAATGGGTCTACCATGTTTAGCCATAGTCAACCATATGTTAACCATGGTTAAACATGGTTAAGAAAGTTCAACCATGGTGAAACATGGTCACCAAGTTTAGCCATAGCTAACCTTGGTCAAACAAGTTTAACTATGGCCAAACAAGTTTAACCATGGTCAACCATGTTCATCCATGGTCAACGAGTCATCCATGATCAACCATGGTCGACATAGTCAAGCCATGGACAATCATGGTCAACATGGACTACCTTGCCCATGGTCAATCATAAGTTGACCATATTTAACCATATTCAACCATATCTTAACCATAGTCAACCATGTTCAAACATAGTTGTACAAGCTTTACCATGGTCACCGAGTTTGGCCAAGGTCAATCTTGTTTAGTAATGTAACATAAATACAAATTGTTACGTTTAAGGTTGACCATGCTCAACCTTATCAACTCCCTTCAGCCATTAATGTAAAAATGTAATTTTAACATTGACACTAATTGAACATCAACTATGGTCAACAATGGCTGACAAACATTCATATAACATTAATGTAACAATCATCAATATCGATGTAACATAAATACATTGTTATGCTAATGGTAAACCATGGTCAAAATAAATCAATAATGGTCAACTCTTCTCAATTGTGGTCATTCATTTTCAACATCATCAACCCTCTTCAAGAATATTCAACCATTGTCAACTATCAATAACCCTCGCAAACCATGGTTAACCATTGTCAGCAATGATTAGCCCTCATCAACAATTTTTAGTCATAGCTAAACAATGTCAACCATAGTCAACCATGGTCTACTAATAAGCCCCGTGCATGTTGACTATCAACTAACACAACCACATCAATAAAGTGGATGATATACACCGATCGACATCATTTTCCACCTTTCATATGCCAATCGGTACCATTATAAGTGGAACATGACACCTCTCTCCATATATCAACCACTTTATTGATATAGTTGTGCTAGTTTTGAAAAAATTAACAAATGTACATTAATTTAAAAATATAACATTAACATTATAACACTAATGTAAGATCAATCGTAGTCAACCATGGTTGACAAACATTCGTGTAATATTAATGTAACAATGGTCAACATTGATGTAACATAAATACATTATTACATTAATGGTCAACCATGGTCATCCATTGTCAACCTCATCAACCCTCTTCAAACATAGTCAACCATGAACAATCCTCAACAACTATAGTTAACCATTGCCAATCATGGTCAACCCTCATCAACAATCTTTAACCATAATCAACAATGGTCTACTAATCTACCCCTATTGTTGACTAGCACAACCATATCAATAAAGTGTTTGATATATATCAATCAACATCATTTTCCACCTTTCATATGCCAATTGATACCATTATAACTGGAAAATAATGCTTCTCAACATATATCAACCATTTTATTAATATAGTAGTGTTAATTTTTTTAAAATAACAAATTTAATAGACCTCTCTCAAAACCTAATATATCATATTGAATTTCAAAATTAATAATTATTAACAATCATCAACCATAATCCTTCTTCTCTTATTAATCCACTAATTTCCACTCCCATATGTCAATCAATACTATTATAAATGAAAAATAATATCTCTCAATATATATCAACCATTTTATTAATATAATTATGCTAATTTATTAAAAATACAAATACAAATAACAAATTACTATAACTATACTAGAATGTATCATATTGAATTTCAAAAGTAATAACATTTGTCAATCGTAAACCATAATCGATCGTCTCTTATTTTCGCGCTATACGTGTTCCGCTGAATACAAACATAGCATTTTTTTTTTTAGATCTAGGACAATCGGTAACTGGTGAGAGTTGCCTGAGCAAGGCTCGGGTTCAAATCCACTCGCTGCCACTATAAACCTAGGCTAGGTGCAACAGCCTGCAAGCCGCACACAATAGCAAGTAACTTATGCCTCAACAAGAGCCGAGACGTCCACTATGGAGTCGCCTACTCTTCTAGCCAAGACACAACAGACGTATGTCTCCACGGGGGTTTGATCCTGGGTGGATCTACTGAAAGTCAAGTGCTTTCACCATTTGCCCCCGCTTCACATAGCATTACCTTTAAAGTTCTTAAAATGCAGCGGGACTTCTAAGTAAAAGATCATGCTCGTAAGACAAGTTTATATATTATCCATGCGATTGGCCCATAAACAAATGGTCTAAACTTTAAAAATTGAGTCCGAAAAAACATAAAATCAAATTCAACCACGATACACAAACACTTTAGTTTGCCGATATATTTAATGAAATAACAAAAAACATAAATTAAACATAAAATCAAAACCACAATAAAGAAACACTTTCGTTTGCCGATATATTTAATGAAATAACAAAAAAACATAAATTAATTAACAGGAATACAGATTTTAATTGTCTGTATTTTTAAATAATAAAAATAAAACATTCTTGGTTCGTATCTTTCCCTTTTCCGGTTGTAAAACCATTCGGTGGTTTTATGTCAAACTAAACCCCAAACTGCCTGAAGACTCAGATTGCCGTCGGTCTTTGAAAGTCCACAATTGCGCATTGGTATAGACGTCGAACCAAAAAGATCGAATTATTTCACTGCAAACTTGGCAACTACTTCTTGCACTCGCAAACATGACTTTAATGCTATTTTACATCATGATGGTCTCCATTTTCCTGAGATTCGAACACCCTACCTCATCCGTGCGATCTGTAAGGGCAGAGTAATTGGGAAAGGTGTCTGGGTATTTAATATTTATTCCTACAATCCCAGCCAGGCCGCTAGCTGGGAGGGATTCACTATGCCGGGAAGGTGAACGTCGCCCGCTTGGAGAAAATCCGCGACTGTATGATACAGTCTCTCTTTCTGTATTCTGCTTTCGCCTCTTTCATGATCGAGAGGGCCGAACTTAGGCTGCGATTTATCATTATTTTCATGGCGGCATTGGGGGTTCAAATCCTGCGGCGGCCACGGTCTTCCCAGCAATGTCCCGCGGGTGAGATACTCGTTACACATAAAGCAGGCCAACCGCCAATTCACCACCTTCTTTTCGTTCACCGACGGCTCGTGCGACAAATTAGGGCCTCTGGCGGAGGTTTTATAAAGGTCATTGGTCTGGGGTTCGAATCCCGGCCAGGGCGATCGGCCTCTGGATCCTCCTCCTCCATTGGGTTGCGGCTGTTTGTGCAGAGAGGAGGGTGTGGGGTTGGAGATTTTGCCGCTGCTTTCGTGTTTGTTGCTATCTCTTATTTCGCTTTCCATCCGCATCTTCGTTCTTCTGCCCTCATCCGCGAGCCTTGTCAGCTTGAAATCCGATCCGTGCTGTTGCTGTTGCCGCTTTTTGTATTTGTCCATAGACGCGTTAATGGGTAAATTTTCAAAGCAGGGTTGGGGTTTCAGAATGGCAGAGGGAATCGAACGGCCGACGTGATGATGTAAGGAGCAAATGATGTTTGGATCTGATTCCATGAGTCTCGGGCAGAGGGGGCGAGTGGGGATGACGTGAAGCCTGTGTTTGACACTATAAATCGCTTGCCGAGGCTACAGGTAGAATGCGGCTGTGCCACCAGATTTTCGCCCTTCCTTGAATTGAACGGAAGAATTGATATACATCGAAGCAAAGGAATCTACCATCTTTCTTGTGGAGCAGAGGTGTCCACCGGAACTCTGGGGAAAAGTCTTCCAATTGATGGAAACACAACGGCCTTGCATCTCTCTTTGTAATATAAAATATCAGGACGGGACCCGTTCTGCAATAAAGAAAGAATGTGAATTTGTAGATAATTAATGTATCTATATAGGGCCACAATTATTCTTGCATCCAACCTAGCAGCGAAGTGGCAGAAATTTCATAGATCTTTAACTGAGAACCCTCTCCAAGTGATTAAGAATGGTAAAGGTAAGTGGCTGATGGTTTTACCTTTCTAAAATGAGAATGAATAACTAGCTTTGCGAAAATGAGACAAATGAAAATAAAATCACTTGTTACTCTATGTTATTATTATGCAGTAAGTTAATTGATAGCTAAACTTAATTTTTTTAACTATTTTTAAATTTAATAAAAAATATTTTACTTTATAATGTAGTAAGTTAATTAATAAATTAATTTTAAAAAGTTTAATTGACCAAAAATATTTATTTTTTAATTATTTTAAACCATTTAAAATTTAAAAAAAATAATATATTTTTTTATAAAATAACAATATAAATTAATGTAAACTTCCTTTCACTATAATCAAGCTTGTGATAAATGCATGGTCCTCCTTTAGAGAGTATCCGAAACGTGAATCATCATGTCCACTGGTGATGGGAACCGCTCCGCTAAAAATTACGAATGAGAAACGGCGTCAACAAGGGATCTTGGAAATTTTCTTGAAGGTCTTTTTCTCAATTTTCTATGGATAGATATTTTACATTATTTATAAATTAAATCATTTTTTTACATTATTTATAAATTAAACCATTTTTATTTTTATTTTAATGGTAAGAAACAAGGTTGTAAATGTATTATATATATATATATATATATATATATATATATATATATATATATATATAAATAAAAGTCCCCTTGCCTCTATCAAAGTTTTTGATTGTGCATTAATTGTGTATTAGTTTTTCTAGTTTTTGTAATTTTAATCAAAGTTTTTCAAAAATATTAAATATTTTCATTTTTTTATAAATTAAAAAATATTTTTTTAATTTTTGAAAATATTATTTCTTATTTTTCATTGACTAAGTAAGATTTGATGTGACATAATTCCCCTCATGGAGGGTGATGTAATTTCAATATTTGTGAGTTCCTAACAAATCATTGTAAAATGAAAAAAAAAACTAATTTTCTAAATGGTCATTATGTCTGAAAGTGTTCTAACACTGACACTCACATTGTTGCCTCGCATTGCAAGTTCTCTGCCTAGGTCCTTCATGTAAGTGTAGAGAAGGGGTGGGGGGATTGCGAGTTGGGGTGTCTGCTATCGTGGTCGGTTGTCCCTGACACACACACATGTTAGTTAGCGAATTCCATGAATACACAGATATATGATTATATATTTATATATGTAATAATGCTTATTGAATCCTTTTTTATGATATACATGCTCTAATAACCATACAATGACATGTATCTCATATTGCACAAATGCTAGGTATCTCAAGTCTCAACGCACACATTGACACTAACACACAATAAAAAAAATATTACACAGATACCTATTTCAACTTATGGATGTGGGCTTGAGGAATTTTGATTTTTTAATAAATGGATGGACAAGATTTGATTTCATTAGAATATTCCTAGTCATATACACCATCGAACATATTATATGAAAATTATTTGAATATGTTTTTAGTTTCAAACCAAAGAATAACTAATTCAATGTAAATATCATTTATTTCACCAACTTTTAAGTCGATTTGAGCCATTAAGCTGATTGGAATCAAAGCATTTCATTTAATTTTGCTTCATTTCAATCGCTTTCATTTCGTTCCTAGCCATATGACTGCAATCAATACGCTTGAAACTAGGCTTTGACCTGTCGTGACAAGTGCTCTTCTTGTTTTCCATGTGAGGTCATTCAACTTACCACCAACGTGGACATGAGCCATGTCCAATATTTGAACCAAGAACCAAAAGGCTGGAATTGCAACTACAGAGATATGGTTTTCAATCCATATTAAGTTTGTTACTTATTCAAGTTTGTAATCTCTATGTCATGTATGAAATTTTGATAAGATATTTTCATCGAGTCCAAGTGTTTTTTTGAGTACGTTTCCTTTGTAAATTTGGAGGCGTAGGTAGCATACAAGCAATATAATGACCACATCATGGCTGAAAGGAAACGATGCGAGAAACTGAGCTAGAGATTCATTGCTCTTTCCGCCATTGTTCCTAGCGTCAAGAAGTTAGTTTTCTATTAGCTACAATCTTACACTCGTAATTTGTTTAAGTAAGTATATAAAGGTACCTTAATCCATTAGTGTAAATATGTCATCTTAATGTTTAAGTTAGATAAGGGTTATCACGTATTTTTTACAATTATGGTTTTGACATGGTAGATAAGATAAAACATTTAGTAGTATATTTTTTTCTTTTATTAAACATCTATATATTAGTATATTGTGAAGCTTTAAATTGGAAATTATTGCAAATTGACAAAGTCTGGGAGCTTGTTGATGCCACAAAGTATGTGGAGCAGATGGTGGATAGGATCAAGGAACTCAAAGAGTTAGTTGTGTATCTAAAGAAGGAAGATCTTTGTAACAATGATCTAGATGCACCCTACTAATATTCATCCGAGATCAACCTTAGAAAAATGTGTTACAAGAGTGTTGAGTCCCCATTTTGAGATTCGTGTTGTTGATATACATGTTCTTATCCATGTCCATTGTGAGAAGAGGAATGAATTGTTGTTGAAATTCCTTGCAAAGCTTGTAAAAATATAGCTTACTATGGTGAATGTAAGAATTCTATCATTTTTAGAAACTACCTTGGACTTTAAATTTAATGCTCAATTACTTAATTGCCTCCCTCATGCTCGCCAAGATTTGTTTTCATCCATAACTTACAGAAAATGAATGTTTAGTTTTTCCAGTTGAGTTATAGAATCAAGGTTTATTAATTATGTTTGTTCTATTGTTTGTTTCTCATAGATGGAAGAGGGATGAAATTCAACAGTGATTAATATGAAGAACAATATGAAGAGGATGTATTGATTAAGCAACCTCCACTAAAAGGTTTATTAAATAAGCCAAGTGTGAAAGTATTAGAAACATATAGTGATGCAGGGGCATTAGGCGCAATAAAATACTTTGTATCTAAGTAGACATAGGGGGGAATGATGTTTCTAATTTCTTATGTAATTATTAGTATTTTGAATAAATATAGTGAGGAATTGTAAATGTTCTCAAATCATTGGAGAACATGAGAGAATTTATTAGCTGGGAATATGAAGAGATAATCAGTTTCAGCGAATTTAGGGATTTAGTGTAGATTTAGGAAATCTAGAATTTCAAGGGTTTGGCTGAGCTGTCAAAGAAGCTGAATCGATTCATTAGTGGTTTTTTGTATAAATAAGCCTCAAAGGCATTAAGCATAGAGAGCTGGAAAGAGTGGAGTGCTTCAGTTTAGGACAAACAGGGGTTGTTCCTATAAGCAGTTGAAAGGGCCATTTAATTTGAAGATCTGGCCAAGGACCATAAGTTTTTGTAAGTAATTTCAATTGCATATATGAAGAATCCATTTCAGAATTATATGGGTATTGTTTGATTTAAATTCCGTGTGAATGGATTTTGAATTTCAATAAGCAATGGTATAAGAATGTGTGGATATACTCTGTAAATTGGTTTTTTAAATGATGCTCTGTTCTAATGGGAAAGTCGAAGTCAATTATCATGATTTTGGACTGAATGCATGAAGGGTCGATTTGAACGATGCATTGGTGGATCATTGAGGGTTAGTTTTAAAAGCCTGTGCTAAGTGTTGAACCAAATCACCAAAGATTGGGTTCGATGGAAATGGGTGAAGATCCCTTACTAAAGTTAATGGCGCAGTTGAATACGAATGCTGGGGTTTATTAACTTTTATCTTGTATAACCAATATGATTAGATCTGATGAATGAAACACAACGGAGATAGTATCTCTGTTTGTCGAAGGGAAGCTTCAAAGAACACGTGAAGGGAATTCACATAAGTCTAATGCAACACAATTAATTTAGATCGATCAATACAGGGATTGGGCATAGCGATTTAACCGTGCGTTGGTTAAATGTTGGGGTTTATTTAAACTTGTTCGGAATATTGAAGGCATAGCCAATTAAGGGATGGCCATGAGAGACAAGATCAAACTTTGTAATTGTCATGTCTAATTTGGAATTGATTTCCAATTCACAACATTGAAACTGGTTATGATTCGAATTGATGAATAGCTTGGCATGGATTTGCAGGTTAAGGACAGCGACGAGGAGTCGACCTGTTGAGGGTTGATATCACAGCAGGAGCGGAAAGTGCAGGGTTGGTTGTTTAAAACCTGTTCGAGTGTGAACATATTCTGGGAGTCGAATTGAATCACATTGTGTGGAGCTGTGAATTAACATTTCACTAAATCAGGACCAGAATTTGATTGTGCAGTTGGAACGAAGGAACATAACCTTGAGCAAGAGGAAGTCGGAACTGTGAAAGGCGGTTTTGAAGACCCAATACCAATGGTCTCGCGCACCTTTGTAAATGGTAAATTGTTTTGCAAATTGGAACGCGATATCGGTCAGCGTCCAACACGTGGCATAAGGTGGTTTTTAAAAACTACTTTTATCGCGTGATATTTTTCGATTAAAGTCCGAAGTTTTAAGTTGTGCGATGATCGTCGGATGGTTGCACAACTTGGTGTTGAGGTGCGAGAGCAGATTAATAGTTGGATTATAATCAAAATTGCATGAATGATAAACCCAGGTATGTCTACGAATGTTGTGGGGTCCAGAACATTTAATTATGTTGGCGCCTTGGGGTTTTGACCAAAGCCTGGTCGTAAGGTTTTATTATTTGCTTGGATTTAAAGAAGTGGCATTTAATGGGCCATAAAAATAATGTTGGGTTGTATGTTAATTGAAACGGTGAAAATCGATTATTAGAGGAACTAGTAGGTTGTGGCCAGTTATTAGCATTTAAAGCAGAAGGATTATATAATGAAAGGCCTGCATTATTAAAGACTTGATCGAATATTAAATTCATTATTTGAATGTCAATTCGAATAATGATAAGAGGGTTTTAAAGTTTGATCAAAACCAAAACGATATTAGGAGGAACAACTTCATAAAGTGAAGTTTGCAAACTTGGTCAAAATTGAAATATTCAATGATGGAATGCGATAATGGAATGTTAAAATAAGGAGACTTATAAGTTGGGGTTTTAATCCAAGGTCCAATATATATATATATATATATATATAGTTGAAGGCCGAAGGCTTGGTGGACCTTAAGTGCAAGGTGAACGTTGGTTTAAATGGTATATGTAGATCTGTTATATATATATGGGGTTCATAACCATGGAATAATGAAGCTTCTACATCAATTTAAATTGCCAATTCAGAAATTAAATTATTGAAATTTCCCAAGTTTGAAAATTGTGTTGGGTAAATTTGGAGTGCATTTTTATATGCACAGAAGAGTTTGAGAATGTGGGTATTGGCAGGGTGACCCTGCCATCAAGTGGTATCAAAGCAGGATAAGCTCTTTGAAAATTAATTGTGGAATGCATATGTGCTGAAAGTAGTAAGGAAAAATTGATGTTTTAAATCTGTTTAACAGAAATTGCAGATTTCAAGAGGTGTGCAGTGAAGGTGTTCAGATTTGCAAAATCTGAAGTTGATGGCAAGTGTTTTGAAGATTGCCAGGATATGTTCTGAAGATGTGAGCACAGGTGTGATGGTGATGGCGAAGTGATCAGATTTAAATCTGACAGGATAGTGTGCAGTGCAGCAAAGCATTGGGAGAAATTGCAGAAACAATTACAAGTGGATGTTGAACAAACTCCGAAGGTGAGGTATTTTTTATTCTGTTTGAAGATATTTTTTGCAGAATGCAGATTGCAGACAAATGAGGAGCATCTCAGCAAGGAGATCACAGTTTGAAAAGCAGTGATGAAGGAAGCCAGTGAAGGTTTCTAAAGAGAAGGAGAGTGTGGCAGAATCTTGAGAATTTCCAACAAAGGTTGGATGAAAAGAGAACATATGTGTTCTGAGAGGTTGCAAAGGATTGAAGCTTGAAGGAGCAGAGAGAATTCTCAAGAGGTTCCAGAGATAGAGGACCTGTACTTGCTAAAAGACTGGATCCAGAGAGAGGATTGGTGAGGTAAGTTGTGACAAGGAGGATTTGCTACTGCAGAGGTTTCAGTGCAACCCGTGATGAATATGGCCAATGATAGTCATAGCAGAGGTGATAGAGGTTCTGAGAGAGGCCACAATAGGATGAAGATGAAGAAAGAGGATGCCAAAACAGCTAGCATACAGAGATAGTTAAGAAAGGAAGAGTATGAGAAAGAGGTAGCTGAGATCAGGGAGCAGTTCAACAAATTGGAACTGATGATAAAGGAAATCCAGAGAGTTGGTTGGCTCATGAAGAAGAGAGTAAAGTGGCATAGGCTACAGATGAAGAAAGAGCATATGATACATGCTCAGCAGAAAGATATATTACTCAGGATGATTGAGTATTTGGAGAAGGACTTGAAGACTGAGAATTCAAGTGAGACCAAGGGGTCGAATGACTTTACATCTGATGATTTTTGTATGTTTGCAGGAAAAACATTTGGAGAAGGAAAAACTGCTGATGTTGTCACTAAGGAGGAAAATGGGACAACCAGATATTTTGAAAATGTCCATGCACAGTTAGAGAAAAGTTTTACTTTTCAATACATTGGAAGCAGAGGAAATTTAAATTGTGATGATGGCCAAAAGCTGGAAATTGAGAAATCAATTGGACAGCTTGAAGAAATTGAAGAGAGGACCATTGAAGAATTTCTGAAATGTATAGAAGGCTTGGAACAACAGGAGGATTTGGTGATTAAGTCATCAAATGAGACCATGAGGTCTTATGATTTTAAAATTGACAGGATGTGTGTGAATGAAGGTATTTGATCCATATTTTAGGCAGGAACGCAACAAAATACAGATATAACCATAAGCACAGAGATGCAGCGGAAAGAATGCTTCATTTTATTAATAAAATAATGATTGAAATAAGCTTACAAACATAATGGAAACAAGCTAGGGCGCTAGTAGCTATCTCTGAGAAGAGATGTGGCGGCTACAGGCCTCTGAACTGTGTTACATTGAGGCTCGCAGGCCTATTACAGACATAATGAAATAGATGAGCTAGGGTACTGGCAGCGTATCCCTGAGAAGAGATGTGGCTGCTACCAGCCCCTGAACTGTGTTACAATACAGACATGATGGGAACAAGCGAGCTAGGGCACTAGTCGTGCTTATCTCTGAGAAGATATGTGTCGACTCCCAGCCCCTGAACTGTATTACAATGAGACTCGAAGGCCTATTTATTATTGAGAAACAATGTAAAACCAGAAACGTCCAAAAACCTAACCCTAGGAGATGAACCGCAAAAACTGTGGGCCCCGTTTGGGTAAGTTGGTCGTTCAACTTCCCAGGGACGTAACTTTAGCATCCGATCTCCGTTTGACACTCTCAATAGCTCGTTAGAAAGATCTATTTGAGGACTACAACTTTTGAGTACCGATGCTGTTCCCTATTTTTCCAAAAAGCATCGTTTAGGGCCTCAAAACGGCTCTGGAAGTTTAGGACCCAAAAAACTGTTATAAATAGTAAGTTGTGTTGAAACTCACAAACTGAAATAACTGATGGTGGGGGTTCAAATGGAATCGGTGGGTGGCCACCAATATCCACTTGGATCATTAAGTCCCCAAAACAGCTCCAAGAGTGCAGGACCCGAAAACCTGCTAAAAATAGTAAGTTGTGGTGAAGCTGAAAATTGAAAGAATTGATGCTGCGAGTCCAAATGGAATAGGTGGGTGGCCACCGATATCCACCTGGATCATTCCTCCCTCCTCGGGAAGCAATGGTCTCCATTGCGTTAAGTTCCTCCATGGGGGGGGGGAATTTTGTTGAACTTGGTGTTGGATTTGTCCAGGATGTCGCGGACCTGTTGGCGAACGTGCTAGATGTGGATGTGCTGCTGGTGGGCAATCGTTGAAGTATCTGAGAAAAATTATCCATCATCGTAGTCCTTTGTTTCTCGAGGGCCTCCTCGAGCAAGATTTTGATAGGATCTCCTGCTCCCTCGTCTTTCTTTCCTTTCGCCATGGGGGGTCGTCAGGGTTGCGAGGTTGAACTCCTTATACCCTAGCCGCGTTGGGGATATGAAAAGAAAAACAAAGAAAGAGCAGACCCGCTTTGATACCACTGATCCTGATTTTAGGCAGGAACGCAACAGAATACAGATATAACCATAAGCACAGAGATGCAGTGGAAAGAATGCTTCATTTTATTAATAAAATAATGACTGAAATAAGCTTACAAACATAATGGAAACAAGCTAGGGCGCTAGTAGCTATCTCTGAGAAGAGATGTGGCGGCTACAGGCCTTTGAACTGTGTTACATTGAGGCTCGCAGGCCTATTACAGACATAATGAAAATAGATGAGCTAGGGTACTGGCAGCGTATCCCTGGGAAGAGATGTGGCAGCTACCAGCCCCTGAACTGTGTTACAATATAGACATGATGGGAACAAGCGAACTAGGGCACTAGTCGTGCTTATCTTTGAGAAGAGATGTGTCGGCTCCCAGCCCCTGAACTATATTACAATGAGGCTCCAAGGCCTCTTTATTGTTGAGAAACAATGTAAAACCCGAAACGTCCAAAAACCTAACCCTAGGGGATGAACCGCCAAAACTGTGGGCCCCGTTTGGGTAAGTTGGTCGTTCAACTTTCCAGGGATGTAACTTTAGCATCCGATCTCCGTTTGACGCGCTTAATAGCTCGTTAGAAATATCTATCCAAGGACTAAAACTTTTGAGTGAGCAACATCTACGACCCATGTTGCTCCCTATTTTTCCAAAAAGTGTCGTTTAGGGCCTCAAAATGGCTTCGGAAGTTCAGGACCCAAAAAATTGCTATAAATAGTAAGTTGTGTTGAAACTCACAAACTGAAATAACTGATGGTGGGGGTTCAAATGGACTCGGTGGGTGGCCACCAATATCCACTTGGATCATTAAGTCCCGGAAACGGCTCCGAGAGTGCAGGACCCAAAAACCTGCTAAAAATAGTAAGTTGTGCTGAAGCTGAAAAACTGAAAGAATTGATGTTGCGGGTCCAAATGGAATAGGTGGGTGGCCACCGATATCCACCTGGATCAGTATTGAAGAATAAAATTCATGTAATGAAATTGTAATGAGTGAAGCTGAAAGTTGCCAAGTCACATATGATGATTATCTTTTGGATGAAGATCAGATTGAATTATTGCAGCAAAAGGAATTCATACATTCCTTATTTTATGATAGAAATTGTTTCAATGAAGTTGTGTTTGATGACGGTAAATTTGTTGTTAATGATGATAATGACAAATTGACTTTATTGAATGGCCAAGTGAAAAGTGATGGACAGATAACTAAACCTATTGCAGAGATGGAAGATCAGAATTATGTTTTGATGAAAGATAAAGAGATAGTGACATTAGGAAACTTGACTTGTGATAAAGAGGAAGATAGTGAAGACTGTATAAATGTTTTCTTAGATGAGATGACAAATTTGTGGCATGAGTTAAGAGTTCTGGAGCAGAGGATAGAAACACAGAGAAAGAGTGTTCAGATTGTAAAGGCAGAGATGAATTAGAATGAAAAGGTTCATTTTTATGAGCCAGAGCAAGGAAACATCCTTGAGAAGGATGGTGCAAAGGAGAGACTAACTGAAAGTCTCGAGAGTTGCTTGGAGGATTAGAATCAGCATACTAATGTGCTGATGACAGAGCAGTAGATTGAAGTGTTGTTGGAAGAAATATCAGAGCAGTAATTTGAAGTGTTGCTAGAGTAAGAAGAGACACAAAGATTTTATAATTTTGGTGTTTGTTTTATGATTGCAGGTACTGAGGAGAAGAAAAGAGATGATGATAGTGACTGGAAATTTAAATACCAGTCCAAGAAATTGTTGAAGGCAGAGAACGAAGAAATTGTCACCAGTGACAATCAGGAATAGTTTTTCTGTTGCAGAAAACAAGAGGGCATGGATGATTGGGTGGAAGTAAGCATAAGAGTTCAGCAAATAAGAACTCAGCAAGCAGAAGCAGAGGTAAGAATTCAACAAACAAGATGGAGCAGTATCCAGCAGTCAGAAGATAAATTAGACCAGGAAATTGAATTGATAAGAAAACTGATGGTGAAGGTGTCTCAGAGGAAGACAGCAGCAAGAAAACAAAGAAGTAGAAACAACAGCAAAAGAAAGACATAAAGAGAATGTAAAAGTGTAGCTAGTGGAAAGATGCAACATAAAGTATGAAAACCTGGAGAAGTGCAGAAGAAGAATATTGCAGCAGATGATCAGTTGCAGAACAAAGTGCAAGATCCAGGAAGACAAGGACTGAAAGCATATGATCAGGAGATCATGATTAATTTTAACCTTGGGAGTCTGATGCAGGGGCATTAGGCGCAATAAAATACTTTGTATCTAAGTAGACATAGGGGGGACTAATGTTTCTAATTTATTATGTAATTATTTGTATTTTGAATAAATATAGTGAGGAATTGTAAATGTTCTCAAATCAATGGAGAACATGAGAGAATTAATTAGCTGGGAATATGAAGAGATAATCTATTTCAGCAAATTTAGGGATTTAGTTTAGATTTAGGAATTCAAGGGTTTGGTTGAGCTGTCAAAGAAGTTGAATTGATTCATTAGTGAGTTTTTGTATAAATAAGCCTCAAAGGCATTAAGCATAGAGAGTTGGAAAGAGTGGAGTGCTTCAGTTTAGGACAAACAGGGGTTGTTCCTGTAAGTAGTTGAAAGGGCCATTTAATTTGAAGATCTGGCCAAGGACCAGAAGTTTTTGTAAGTAATTTCAATTGCATATATGAAGAATCCGTTTCAGAATTATATGGGTATTGTTTGATTTAAATTCTGTGTGAATGGCTTTTGAATTTCAATAAGAAATGGTATAATAATGTGTGGATATACTCTGTAACTTGGGTTTTTAAATGATGCTTTGTTCTAATGGGAAAGTCGAAGTCAATTATCATGATTTTGGATTGAACGCATGAAGGGTCGATTTGAAGGATACATTGGTGGATCATTGAGGGTTAGTTTTAAAAGCCTGTGCTAAGTGTTGAACCAAATCACCAAAGATTGGGTTCGATGGCAATGGGCGAAGATCCCTTACTAAAGTTAATGGCGCAGTTGAATATGAAAGCTGGGGTTTATTAACTGTTTTATCTTGTATAACCAATACGATTAGATCTGATGAATGAAACGCAACGGAAATAGTATCTCTGTTTGTCGAAGGGAAGCTTCAAAGAATGCGTGAAGGGAATTCACATAAGTCGAATGCAACATAATTAATTTAGATCGATCAATACAGAGATAGGGCATAGCGATTTAACAGTGCGTTGGTTAAATGTTGGGGTTTATTTAAACTTGTTTGAAATATTGAAGGCATAGCCAATTAAGAAATGGCCATGAGAGACAAGATCAAGCTTTGTAATTGCCGTGTCTAATTTGGAATCGATTTCCAATTCACAACACTGAAACTAGTTATGATTCGAATTGATGAATAGCTTGGCATGGATTTGCAGGTTAAGGACATCGACGAGGAGTCGACCGGGTTGATATCACAGCAGGAGTGGAAAGTGCAGGGTTGGTTGTTTAAAACTTGTTCGAGTGTGAACATATTCTGGGAGTCGAATTGAATCACATTGTGTGGAGCTATGAATTAACATTTCACTAAATCAGGACCAAAATTTGATTGCGCAGTTGGAACGAAGGAACGGAACCTTGAGCAAGAGGAAGTCAGAACTGTGAAAGGCGGTTTTGAAGACCCAATACCAGTGGTCTTGCGCACCTTTGTAAATGGTAAGTTGTTTTGCAAATTGGAACGCAATATCGGTCAGCGTCCAACACGTGGCATAAGGTGGTTTTTGAAAACTACTTTTATCACGTGATCTTTGTCGGTTAAAGTTCGAAGTTTTAAGTTGCGCGATGATCGTCGGATGGTTGCACAACTTAGTGTTGAGGCGCAAGAGCAAATTTATTATTGGATTATAATCAAAATTGCATGAATGATAAACCCAAGTATGTCTACGAACGTTGTGGGGTCTAGAACATTTAATTATGTTGGCACCTTGGGGTTTTGACCAAAGCCTGGTCGTAAGGTTTTATTATTTTCTTGGATTTAAAGAAGTGGCATTTAATGGGCCGTAAAAATAATGATGGGTTGTATGTTAATTGAAATGGTGAAAATCGATTATTAGAGGAACGGGTAGGTTGTGGCCAGTTATTAGCATTTAAAGCATAAGGATTATATAATGAAAGGCCTGCATTGTTAAAGACTTGATATTAAATTCATTATTCGAATGTCAATTCGAATAATGATAAGAGGGTTTTAAAGTTTGATCAAAACTTAAACGATATTAGGAGGAACAGCTTCATAAAGTGAAGTTTGCAAACTTGGTCAAAATTGAAATATTCAATGATGGAATGCGATAATGGAATGTTAAAATAAGGAGACTTATAAGTTGGGGTTTTAATATATATATATATATATATATATATATATATATTTGCATTTCCATAGTTGAAGGCCGAAGGCTTGGTGGACCTTAAGTGCAAGGTGAACGTTGGTTTAAATGGTATATGTAGATCTGTTATATATATATGGGGTTCATAACCATGGAATAATGAAGCTTCCACATCAATTTAAATTGCCAGTTCAGAAATTAAATTATTGAAATTGCCCAGGTTTGAAAATTGTGTTGGGTAAATTTGGAGTGCATTTTTATATGCACAGAAGAGTTTGAGAATGTGGGTATTGGCAGGGTGACCCTGCCATCATATAGATGCATAATTATACTAAAAAAACATTGGAACTCTACACAATGATGCCTTTTACTATTTTTGAATTCTCATTTATTTAATTATTTGAAAATTTGCAATTTAATATATTGCTCTTATAGACCCAAGACAAATTGTTATCAAGATATTATTATAAGTTTATTTGAAAAATTGTTATTAATGTATTGTTTAGTAAATACTAATTGTGCTTATTTCCTTGTAGTTTTCAGTATTCAAACAATAAATATAACAAAAATGTTTATTCAGATAACAAATATTAATCTACAATGCACAATGTTCAATTTAATACATGGTTATAGTTTAGGGAGGTTGTTGCTTTGTTTAAAAAACTCATTTATTTATGAATAAGGAAACGAGCTTGCAATTTAAGAGGGATAAGGCAAATGCTTGCTTAGGGGTTTCAAGAGAGTTACCCATGCAATTTTTTATGAATTACATTATTATTTTCACAAATTAGTAAATTATTTTACCAATATAAAAACTTATTAAACACCTCATACAATTCATCTAGTAAGAGTGCTAAAGTTAAAACCAATTATTTATGAAAATAATATTATATATAATAGTGACTATATATCACTATCTTATATTTAACCACATATAATAGTGAATATAAATATCTTATATTTAAACATTCACAATAATCTACATCACTCTAACACACTCACTCTTTTTATCTTTATTGAAAAAAAACCAAAACTATTTTAATTATATATTGTTCTTTCACTTTAATTAATTTTATCAATTAGATTATAAACACACTCCATTGTAATGTTTAACATTTCATTTTCATTTTATTGATACTTTGGTTTATTAGTAAAAACTTATATTTGTTTAAAGAAGTCATATATTTGTATATAGATTTAGTAAAGTTTAAACTTTCCCAAAATTTAATGATCAATATTTAAATTATTAATTATTTTGATATATATGTTTATATTAAAAAGTGAATTCCAAATATTTTGATAATTAATTTATTATTTTGATATATATATATTAAAAAATAAATAATAAATTTTAAATTTTAAAATAAAATGTTAAACCTGAAGTAATATACTTGTTATCTTAAATTATTATGCCAAGGTATTCAAAAACTCAATATTTTGAACAAGGCGATGGTGTGAATTACCATGAAGGTAGCTTTCCATGTGAATTACCTTCCTATATTCTAGTAACGTACACATCGAAGATGACAATGTTGTTATTATTTCTCAACTCCATGATAAACTTTATGTAATTTAAAATTCCATCAAGGTCATGCAAAAAAACTATTTAGATCATCCTTCCCATGGAGTCATTTCACATTCATGCCATCAACATACCACTTTCATGTTGGAATGTAATTTCCAACTACCCGGATGAATCAATAGGCGACAACAGGTTTGAACAACGAGGAGTTAAAGTGGAAGCACGTCGGCAAGAAGATCATCGTTCGATCGGAGATCGATGGTTAGCGGGAGCACAAATTTCCTGGAGGTTAACGAGTGGTGAGCCCCCGCAATTGACTCGCTGATCGGACGTTGACCAGCAATCAACGGTTGAGATTTAGTGCGGGGCCATACCCCGACCGTATTGTACCGGCGGAAGGCAGCGCCCGCAACCACCAGGAAGTGGTGTCTCCGCCCACGCACCACCAAACCACCACTGTCACGGAAAATTTGCCAAACGGTGCCACCAAGCCAAATTCGCCATCAATGAGATTTTTTTTTAAGCGGTGCCGACAGAAGTTATGAGGCCATTAATGAAATTTTCAAGCGGTGAATTTTTGCAGTTATGTAAATTAAATGACATTGAATTAAATTGAGATATTTTATTTATATATAGAACAAAGATGTAATTTAATTTTTTTTTACACATATACAGACACACAGAACCGTCTATGTTTTTATGCACAGCAATGCGTTGATTAAACAAAAGGACAGAGAGTGCAAAAACTATATATACACAGCAGTGTATGTTTTTGGAAAAACAGTGAGTTGTTTTTGTTTTGTAATAAACAGAGACAGTGAATGAAAATTCACAACAGCGTTTTTTTTCAGAGAGACAGAGAAGAGTTTTGTTTTGGAATTGTGTCTTGTAACAGTCCAGCAGTTGTAATCCCTCTGTGTTGAGGAAGAACTTGTAACAAATTTTTATAGAATAAATGTTTGTTTTATTAAGTTGAAAACTCTGTTTTCTGAGAGTGAAATTTATTTCGCTGTGTTAAAGAGGGGAAGTTTAATTTCTCCATTATCAATTCTAGAATTTTCAATATTCCAACATGGTATCAGAGCCAGTCCAGGCTATTTGAAGGTCAAATAAGCTGAAGGAAAGGAGTTCTTTATTGCAGAAGCTTTTCCAGCAGTGTGAAGACTCAGACAAGAAGAATCCAAAGGTATTTCTCTATACAGTTTTGTGTTACTGTTGCAGTACAGTTAGTTAATTTTAAACACACAGTCAAGTGTTTTTGAATCATAGTTAAGAATACAGAATGGTTGGAGCCAACACTAGTATGGGTATGGGAAATATCCATCTCCCACAATTTAATGGGAAAAATTATGACTACTGGTCAATAACTATGAGAGAATTATTTGTCTCCCAAGACTTATGGGAATTTATTGAGGATGGCTTTGAAGAGCCAACAAATGAAGCAGAGTTTTATGTTTTAACTCAAGCAGGAAGAGAACAGTTGAAGAGAAATAAGAAGAAAGATGCCAAGGCTCTTTTATTTTTGTATCAATCAGTGCATAAGAGTGTGTTTCCGAGGATAGCAGCAGCCAAGAGATCCAAAGAAGCATGGGAAACTCTCAAGACAACTTATCAAAGCATGGAGAAAGTGAAGACAGCAAAACTTCAGTTGCTGAGGAGAGACTTTGAGACTCTCTATATGAAAGAGTCAGATACTATTGACTCATTCTTCACTCATGTGATTGGAATGGTCACACAAATAAGATCTCATGGAGAGACTCTTGAAGACAAGAGGATTGTCGAAAAACTCTTGAGGAGTCTACCCTCAAGATTTGATGTGATTGTCACCACCATAGAAGAGACTAAAGATCTCACAAAGTTTTCAGTGGATGAGCTACATGCATCACTGATGACCCATGAACAGAGATTGGGTAGGAGTGAAAACTCATCTCTTGAGCATGCCTTTAAGACCCAAATGTCTTTCGGAAGAGGAAGAGGGCAAGGCAGAGGAAACAAAAGAGGAAGAGGCAGAAACCAGAACAGAGGTGGAAGGAACAGCCCTTCACATTCACATGGAAGGTGCAACAGTCAAGATCACAGCCACGGCCAAGGCAACAGCCAGCAGAGTGGTCAACAGAATGCTCAAGGACAAAGGTATGATAAATCCAATGTCCAATGTTACCATTGTAAAAAAATATGGTCATTATGCTAATGAATTTAGAAAGAAGCAGCAAGATATGGCAAGTAGAACTAGTGCAAATTTCACTAGAGAAAATGTAAACCAAAATAATTTGTTCTTAGCTTGTAATATGGCTAAAGAAAAAAGTGAAGATTTATGGTTTCTAGACTCCGATTGCAATAACCATATGACAGGAAACTTAGCAATGTTTTCTATGTTAGATGAAAGTGTGCAGTCACAAGTCACACTAGGAACTGATAGCAAAGTTTCTGTTATGGGAAAAGGAGATGTAAATGTTCTAACAAGATTAGGTGCAAAGAAATCCATAGCAGATGTTTATTATGTTCTAGGAATGAAGTGTAACCTCTTAAGCATTGGACAACTTGTCCATAAGGGGTACAATGTTTTCTTTGAGGATGATGTTTGTACCATCATGGACAAACCACCCAGCAAACAATGTATTGTTGAAGTGAAGATGACAAGGAACATGATGTTCCCTCTCAGAATGAGAGCAGATTTGAAGAATGGTGAAGAGAAAGCAGCAGTTGCACAAGAAACCTTCCAAAGCAAACCAAAAGATGATAATTGGTTATGGCACTTGAGATTTGGACATCTCAACTTTGGAGGTCTTAATTTGTTGAACAGAAAAGGAATGGTAAGTGGTTTACCATTGATAGAGAAACCGTACAGCCTTTGTGAAGGTTGCATCTTGGGGAAACAACACAGAGAAAGTTTTCCTTCCGGGAAAAGCATAAGGGCAAAAGCACCCTTAGAAATTGTCCACTCAGATGTGTGTGGACCGATGCAAACTCCATCACTTGCTAACAGCCACTATATCTTAACATTTATAGATGATTTTACAAGAAAAACTTGGGTTTACTTTTTGAAAAACAAAAGTGAAGTGTTTGAAAAATTCTGCAATTTCAAAGCACTTGTTGAGAGACAGAGTGGGCTGCATATCAAAGTCTTAAGGACTGATAGAGGAGGTGAGTATATCTCTAAAGATTTTCTACGTTTTTGTAGAGAAAATGGTATTCAAAAGCAGTTTACAACTAGATATACTCCGCAGCAAAATGGAGTAGCCGAAAGGAAGAACCAAACCATAATGGACATGGCAAGGAGTATGTTAAAGGCAAAGCATTTGCCTAATGATTATTGGGCTGAAGCTGTACATTGTGCAGCGTATATTTTGAATAGGTGCCCTACAAAAGCAGTTATGAACAAAGTGCTGGAAGAGGCATGGAGTGGCACAAAGCAAAGTGTCACACACATGAAGGTTTTTTGATGTGTGGCTTATGCACACATTCCAGATCAGCTAAGGAAGAAGTTTGACAGCAAGGGGGAGAAATGTATTTTCATTGGATACAGTGAGGAATCCAAGGCATACAGGTTATACAACCCATCCACCAAGAAGTTTATTGTGAGCAGGGATGTTCAGTTCATTGAAGAGGAAGCTTGGAATGGAAGCATAGAGAAAACAGTGAATGTTAAACACTGTTTATCTCATGATGAAAATGATGATGAGTTGGCTGAAATACATCCCCAAACAGCATCACCAACAAAAGAGCAGCAGAACACACCCTTGAGGAGAAATGACAGTGCTTCTCCAAGCACACCACAAGGAGGAAATTCAAGTGTTTCTTCAAGCATTTGCACACCTACTGAAAGAGGTAAGAAATTTAGAAGTTTGAAAGATATTTATGAACAAAATATAGCTAATGAAGGTATCAATTCTTTGTTTTCTTTATATTGTCATGTTGATGATCCTGTTCCTTTCGAAGAAGCTATCAAGAATAAGAAATGGATAGAAGCTATGGATGAGGAGATAAATGCCATAGAAAGAAACAAGACATGGGATTTGGTTGAACTACCAAAAGGTAAAGATGTCATTGGAGTTAAATGGGTCTACAAGACCAAGAGTAATGCTGAAGGAAAAATAGAAAGACACAAGGCAAGGCTTGTCGTCAAAGGTTATAAGCAAAAGCACGGGATAGATTATGAGGAAACTTTCGCATCGGTTGCTAGAATGGAAACCGTGAGAGCGGTGTTGTCTATAGCAGCACAAAACAAATGGAAAGTTTACCAAATGAACGTGAAGTCAGCATTCCTAAATGGAGTGTTAATGGAAGAGGTTTGCATTGAACAACCTCTTGGTTATGAAAAGAAAGGCCAAAAGCACAAAGTATGCAAGTTGAAGAAAGCTCTTTATGGGCTAAAGCAAGCGCCAAGAGCGTGGTACAGTAGGATAGATTCTTATCTACTGGAAAATAGATTTGAAAAGTGTGAGGGAGAACCCACCCTCTACATCAAAGAAAAAGATGGTAAAATCTTGATTGTAGTCTTATGTGTTGATGATGTTATTTTTACAGGTAATGATGATTTCCTTATTGAACATTTTAAAACAGTCATGAAGGAAGAATTTGAAATCACTGATATGGGTTTGTTGAAATACTTCTTGGGAATAGAAGTAGAACAAAATAAAAATGGGATTTTTATCTCACAGGCAAAGTATGTTAATGAGGTGCTTGAAAGATTTAACATGCAGGAGAGCAAAGCAGCAATCACTCCCACAGTGATGGGATTAAAACTCAGCAGAGAGGACAGCAGCAAGGATTTTGATCCTAGTTTATACAAAAGCATATGGTTAATGACCTTATGTATTTGTTGCAACTAGTAGGACATAATTACATCTTTGTTAGTTTGATTTCAGTTACGCCGACGAAGAATGCACATTGGCAAGCGAAAAGAATTAGAAATTATGTTAAAGGTACTAAAAGTTTGGTAGCGCATACTACTTGAGTGTTCCAAATTTAGTTGTTTTGGATACACTGACAGTGATTGGGCTGGAAGTGTTGATGATCGGAAAAGCACTTCCGGTTATGTTTTTCACATGGGTTCAGGAGCCATTTCATGGGCTTCTAAGAAACAGCCCATTGTAGCATTGTCTACAGCAGAAGTAGAATATGTGGTAGCTACAGCAGCAGCGTGTCAAGCAGTTTGGATGAGAAAAATGTTGAGAAGTTTATGTCAAAAACAGGTAAAAGGGACAGTGATCTTTTGTGACAATAGCTCAGCTATTGCATTGTCTAAAAAATTTGTTTTTCATAAAAGGACAAAGCACATTGACACCAAGTTTCACTTCATACGTGAATTGGTTAACAATGGTGAAATCGTTTTACAACATTGTAGAACGGAGGATCAATTTGCAGATATCCTCACAAAGCCACTTGCGCAGAAAAGCTTTGAACATTTCAGAAAATGCTTGGGTATGCAGGAAAACCCAGCAGTGGAAATTAAGGGGGAGTGTTGGAATGTAATTTCCAACTACCCAGATGAATCAACAGGCGACAACAGGTTTGAACAGCGAGGAGTTAAAGCGGAAGCACGTCGGTAAGAAGATCACCGTTCGATCGGATATCGACGGTTAGCGGGAGCACAAATCGCCCGGAGGTTAACGAGTGGTGAGCCCCCGCAATTGATCCGTTGATCGGACGTTGACTAGCAATCAACGGTTGAGATTTAGTGCGAGGCCATACCCCGACCGTATTGTACCGGCGGAAGGCAGCCCTCGCAACCACCAGGAAGTGGTGTCTCCGCCCATGCACCACCGAACCACCACTGCCGCGGAAAATTTTCCAAACGGTGCCACCAAGCCAAATTCGCCATCAATGCGATTTTTTTTTAAGCAGTGCCGGCAGAAGTTATGAGGCCATTAATGAAATTTTCAAGCGGTGAATTTTTGCAGTTATGTCAATTAAATGACATTGAATTGAATTGAGATATTTTGTTTATATATAGAACAAAGATGTAATTTAATTTTTTTTTACACATATACAGACACACAGAACCGTTTATGTTTTTATGCACATCAGTGCGTTGATTAAAAAAAAGGACAGAGAATGCAAAAACTGTATATACACAGCAGTGTATGTTTTTGGAAAAACAGTGAGTTGTTTTTGTTTTGTAATAAACAGAGACAGTGAATGAAAATTCACAGCAGTGTTTTTTTTCAGAGTGACAGAGAAGAGTTTTGTTTTGGAACTGTGTCTTGTAACAGTCCAGCAGTTGTAATCCCTCTGTGTTGAGGAAGAACTTGTAACAAATTTTTATGGAATAAATGTTTGTTTTATTAAGTTGAAAACTCTGTTTTCTGAGAGTGAAATTTATTTCGCTGTGTTAAAGAGGAGGAGTTTAATTTCTCCATTATCAATTATGGAATTTTCAATATTCCAACATTCCATCTTTTTTTTCTTCTCCTTGAAACTTTATCTACATTTCCATTTTCATTCTTCCTTGTGTGGTCATGTCCCTTTCTACCCATTTTGTTTTTAGGCCCGATTTATTTTAAATCGTTTTTTATTGTAATCTTTTCAGTTTAAGGTCCTTAGGATCATCATCTAAATATAACTACCTGCAAATAAATTTGAAAATTCCAAACCTGCTACGAATTGCAGTGGAGAATTGGCCACTGCAATTGTTAATTTCCGCGAATTTACCGCACGTCCGTCACTTTCCACGTTTTTTCTATGTTGTTAAAGTAAAAAATCGCTGTACCGCATACCGTTCCTGTTGTCTTCAACCTAAAATAAATATATATAATATTATAATAATAAAAATAAATGTATAATATTAAATTATGAAAAACAGATGTTAAATTCATAAACGGCAGAGTTAATAAATTCATAAACATTAAAGTGATATATTTCATAAATAAAAATAATTTATTTAATTGTAAAATGTTATTATAACATTATTTTAAATTTGATAAAATCAAAATAAATTTTAGAAAACTTTTTTATTTTTTTTACTGTTAATTTTCATCTTTCTTCATAAAAAGTGAATTTATAATAAAACTTAATATAAAGTAAAGCAATGTAAACTAGCTAATTTAACTGAACCCGACGTGAATAAAAAACGCAACATTCAGATCTGGAGTCAGACACGCTACCATTACGCCACGGATCCGTACATCCAATCAAGACATGCATAGAAGTAATTTGTGATAAAATATATAGGTATGATCACACGATAGAGGGCCAGTTGAACAAGGAACCTTCAAACGTTCTCTCCATCCAACGGCGTTGTTTGGTTTAAAAAAAAAAAAAAAAACATATTAATATTTTAATTATGTAGTCAATTTTTATTATTATTATCAATTATTAATATATTATTTTAAATTTATTAATATTTAAATAATATTAAATATATATTAAAATATTATCAATTAATATATTAATTAAATTCCATAAAATATAATTTAATTAGTGATTACCTTTTTATCAAGTAATATATAAAACATAAATTCTTTGAATTAGATGAATACAAAAAATAACATATTAATTAAAATATTGTATATATATATATATATATATATTAAAAAAATAAAACATTAATTATTAATAATATAATTTTCCTCTATCAAAAAGGCTATAGACTATATATTATATTATGAGGGTGTCAATTAAGAAATATATACTAGCCAAACAAGTCAACAAAAGTTGTTAAACAAAAACACTGCTATTCAACAAAAATCGTTAAAACTATTACCAACTTAAAATTGTTATAATAAAAATTGTAAAAAACTTTTAATCCATTTCCAACTTAAAAACTGTGATGAAAGATTTTGCAAATTTCTTTAGGAGCTTTAGTGACTCTGAAATTTAATGTGTTAACAATTTGGCTTAAGTGTGATTCACAGAACGTACACCACATTGTTGTAATAATTATATCGAAGACATTATCTGCGGGGTTGGGTTGAGCAGACACTATTCACCCCAGTCAATCGCATGCTTTAAATTTGTCCTCCTCCTGATATAAATATAAATATAACATGTGGCTTAAACCTCCTGCCACATTTTAATGTACTGTTGTCATTAGCTCAGTCATTCATCGCTCCGCATTTGAAAGCACCACATTCAGTTAAGTTCTGTTAATAAATCCCAAATGACTTCTGCTCTTCCTACTTTCCTCTCGTTTCGGCTACCTTTCTATTGTTGTGATCCTCTCCGTCAAAGTGATGCCCCGTTGTGGTTGTCTCTCTAAAGTTTTTCCTCGTTCGATAACATGGTGAAACCCCTATGGTCTTCAACGCCAATGTTTCCTTCACACGCCTCCCCTCCCACAATATCGCAGGCGTCCGCTGGAAACAATATTTGCACAATATTTTCATCAGAGATTATTATTAGCCCTCCATGGACGCCCGAAGACACAATTTCAAACCCATAATTTATTTCTGATCAAAAAGCTTTCAGAAAAATTCTGGGAGAAATGAGAAGGCTATTATGATTTTGCAAAGGAATCGTAGTCCATGCTTGGGTTCGTTGCCATTGCTCGCCACTTGTGTTGTGAAAACCTTTGGAAATTCTTGGTGAGCCTAATGGTGCCCAACAGTAGGGGCTTGTGGTGATTGTGTGGAGCAGTGAGGGTGGCTGGGACATGGAGCTGAGAAGGGGAGAGCCAGTAATGTCTGCATTTTCGCTGTTATATTTTGTTTCTGTGCAAGCTAAAATGGACACAAAAGCATGTTTTGGAAAAATATTATCGACACATACACTACAACCATCATTTCTCTCGACGACCTCTTATTTAAGTCTTGTCAATATTCCAAGTTCTAGTAGCTTCGCTTCGGTCGTTAACGAAAACCTTTTCTTCATTTTCAGACGTCGAAGTTTTGCTTGTGGTTGGAACGAACCCGTAGTCCCTCGCAAAAATAAATTCTATAGAACTATAAACAAAAGTTATTATTTAGAAAAAGTTAAACTATAATTTAGAAAAAGCTAAGGAAAATGAATGGAAAATTAGTATAAAACGTATCCTGTTTTGAATCAATTGGATATAACGTCTTTCAAAATTGCATGCACAACTCACTATAATAATCTTACATGGATCGACTAGAACTTGCGGCATCATGCACAACTCACTATAATCAATATTATCACATAGATCTATTAGAATTTGGTGCATCTAAGAAAGAGAAGTTCCGGCTGCTAGAACAATCGACTATCCTTTTTTTTCCCTTAAAATATAGTGGCATAAATAAAATATATAATATTAATGGTTTTTAATACACTATAAAAAAAAAAAAATTAAATATTTTATACAACTTTGCAAATTTTGGCACTTAAAAGATTAAGACTATCACAACCACATTTATCAATGTAATTGATGTACGTCGATAAGTATATGAAGCTTAACTACAATCACATTAGTAAATATGATTGATATACGTGGATAGGCTTATACCAACCATATTAATAACTATTAAATGTGTCTTGTTAAAAACTAACTATTACCAATTATTAATAGCTATATAAATGATAACAACCATATTATTATATATTTATATCTTAGGCTAGTCATATTAATATAATATTATGTTATTATATCTAAAATTATATTTCAAATTATAATATAATTAATATATATTATTTATTTATCTCTCAACATTATGTTATCTTAAATATATATATATATATATATATATAAACTCAACACTATTACAATATATTAATTATATGGTTATCAACCAAAAGATGAATATTATGATTAATACATTTCAGATATTAATATTATAATCTTAATGAATTAAAATTATGAATCCAACATATTACTAAACACAATAAATTATTAAGTGTATGATGATGATGATGATGATGGTTAACGTCCACTATAATATATTAAAGTTATATTTGAAAGTATAATATAATTAACATATAATATTTAGTTATTATTAATATTACTTATGTATCTCACACCATTATATATATATATATATATATATATATATATATATATATATATATATATATATATATTAACTCTATGGTTATTATTAATCCAATGGATTAATATTATGATTAATAAATCCACAGTACTAATATTATAAAATCAAAAGATTAAAATTATAAATTCAAGAGATTAATAAACTCAAGAAATTATAAACATAAGGAATTAATATTAGATCACAAGATTAATATTATAAACCTTATAATGTATTTATCAACCTAAGATTAATATTATAAATTGTAATATATTATTAAACATATTAGGAATTAATATCATAAACCCAAGGAATTAGTAAAACCAATAGATCATTGGTATATAAACTCAAGAGAATAGAAATATTAAATTTACTCAAGAGATTAATAAACCCAAGAGATTAATAGACCCAAGGTATTAATATTCTAAACCCAAGCAATTAATATTATAAACTGAGGTGGTTAATAAACCAAGGGGATTATTAATATTATAAACTCAAGGGATTAATATTATAAACCTAAGGAATTAATAAACCCAAACATTTATTAATTTTATAAATCCAAGGAATTATAAACTTGAGGAATGAATATTAAACCCTAGGATTAATATTATAAGCCCTAATATTACTATATCAAACCTAAAAAAATGTTATAAACCGTAAGATTAACAACCCTAATATATTATTATAGACACTAGGGATTAATATAATAAACCGAAAGGATGAATATATTTTTATTATTATTACTATCCAATTTTAAGGTCACAGCTAAGCTAGACACCAAATTGGTGTATGATACCCCCTTGTTTGTGGGAAAAGGGACCCATCTTCGCGCGACGATTTGACTGTTGAGTCTACAAAGACATACATACTCTACCCCCCCCTCTAGTTTTGAACTTGTGACCTCTTAGGAGGAAACACTTGCTCTTAACAATTAGGCCCACTCAAGCTGTATAATACCAAAGGATTATAAACACTAGGATTAATATTAAACACTGGAATTAATATTAAAAACCCTAATATTAAAATACAAAACCTGAAATTAATGTTATAAGCCTTCTGATAAAAAAACCTAATATATTATTATAGATATTTTGGATTAATGTTATAAAATAAAGGGATTAATTATAACCCAAAGATATTATAAACCCTATGAATAATATGATTAACCCTAAGATTAATATATCAAACATATGATAACTAATATTATAAACCCAACAGCAGCTGGACTACGAACAAATCCCGTTTAAATGCAAGGTATGTCACGAATACGGCCACTTTGCTAACCGTTGCTCTAAAAATGTTAACACTGAAAACGAACAGACCGAGAACCAATGGGAAACAGTTAAGAGGAAAAAGACTGCTGCTACCCCGCAAGCTGGAGCTCCTCCCAAATCAACTCCCAAATCTGCTCCCATCTCTGCTCCCTTCAAACCTAATCCTAATCCTTCCTCTTCTCCGTCTCCCCCGCCCTCCCCTCCCATGAAATCCTTGGAATCTTCCAATCCCTTCTCCTCCATCTCCCTTGATGATGACCCCCCCAACTCTCTTCACCCTTCCCAAGAGGAATCTCTTGCCCCCACTCCCCCCTCAAAACCTTCTGCCTCCCTTTCATGCGACCCTCCCCCTCCCAGATCAACCAGGAGCTCTTCCAAAGAGCATGGGGCCAACCTGGACGTTCATAAGAAGCATGGTCCTGGCAGGAGATCGACCAAACAACACAGAGAAGAAAACGCCCAAAAAGACATCGCCATGGGCACTCAAAATCCCATAGAAACTTACATCTTGGGACAAAACAGTAAGGAGGCGGCATTCAAAGAACAAGGAGGGCGAGCAACTCTCCGTACCTCGCTCACTCAATGATGAAAGTCCTCTCTTGGAACAGTAGGGGATTAGGGCACCCCTCAAAAATCTCTGCCCTGAAAGATTTAATAAATCAGGAAAAACCAGGAATATTACTGTTACAAGAAACAAAGCAAGGACACCAAGAAATGAGAGGGATTATTGATCAATTCTAGCAATATAAAGGGAGCATTTGTGATTCTAGGGGAGCCTCAAGGGGAATCACCACTCTCTGGAATCACACTACCTGGAGGCATCAAACTGACACAACCAGTCAATTCTGGATCAAAGTCACTTTAGAGGATCTAACAAGTAATCAAAAAATAGTCATCTACAATGTCTATGCACCCAACCACTACAGGGACAAAGCACATTGTTGGTCTTCTCTTCAAACCGACATAGATGCAGAAGACAGCAACAACCTCATTCTCGGGGGAGATCTCAACTTAATACTCCACGCAAATGAAAAGAAGGGGGGTTGTTTCACTCAAGATCCCTGCAGAACGCAGCTGGATATTATAATGCAGGAACACGACCTTGTTGATGTTGCGCCCAAGAACAGGAGGTTTACATGGAGCAACCGCAGATTAGGCAAAGATAACATTATGGAACGGCTGGACAGAATTTTGGTCAATGTAACCCTTCTCACCTCATACACCACGGCTTATTCTGTCATTCTACCATTCTCAGCTTCCGACCATTATCCCACAGCGCTTGTGCTTGAAGCACACAACTCTCTCGGTCCCATACCTTTTAAGTACAGCCCTTTGTGGAATAATGATCCCACTGTCGATCAGATTGTCAAGCATACTTGGAGCCAGCACATCGAAGGTTCGTCGGGGTTTATCTGGGAAAGCAAACTCAAAGGGACCAAAATCGCCCTGAAAGACTGGGCACAAAAACATTATAAAGAGCCAGAAACAATCATAATAGAAATAAAAAACTGTTTGGAGCAAGTCCACAGTACGATAGAGGAAAAAGGAATGTCCCAAGAAACTAAAGCTAGAGAAAGTGACCTTTACTTCCAGCTTTACCGTGCCAATCGAATGGAGGAACAGAAATGGAGAATTAAATCTCGGCAGTTGTGGCTGCAAGGAGGGGATAAAAACTCAAATTTTTTTCATAAGCAGACTACAGTCAAACAAGTCAGAAACAATGTCTTCTCAATCACCGATGACGAGGGTCAACTCCAAACATCTTAAGAAGCAATTAAAAAGGCAGCTTCAAAACATTACAGTGAGCTATTAACTGAAACCAAAGAAGTAGAAGATTACTCCAATCTGCTCCAATTTCTGCCCTCAGTGATCAGTGATGAAGTCAATTCTGCTCTCACCAAGGACATAGACGAAAAAGAAATACAAAGCGCCATTTGGGCACTCCAACCAGACAAGGCCCCTGGCCCTGATGGCTTTCCCATAAGCTTCTACAGATTTTACTGGGGGATAATAAAAAAGGATCTTGTCAAAATGATTAAATGGGCCCAACGCAAGAACAAAATCGGAGGCTTCACCAACGCCACCCATCTTGCCCTCCTCCCCAAAGAAAAACGTCCCTCTTCTTTCTCTCGTTTTCGGCCCATTTCTCTTTGCAACTCTTCCTACAAAATCTTGACTAAAATCATAGCTACACGCCTCAAACCTATCCTTCCCTCTATCATCTCTGAAAACCAAGGAGGTGTTTTAGCAAATAGACAAATATCTGATTCCATTCTGCTTGTGCAAGAGGCTATTCATTCCAGCCAAGTTAGAAAAGAAAAGGGTTTCATATTAAAACTGGACTTAGCCAATGCTTTCGACCATGTTAGACATTCCTTTCTCCTCGCCGTCCTAAAGAAAATGGGATTTGCTCCATCTTTCATCAATCTTGTCCAAGCTTGCATCTCCGGCCCCTGGATCTCTCCCCTTATCAATGGCAGGCCAGGGCCTTCCTTCCAATCTTCCCGTGGTTTGCGCCAAGGCTGCCCCCTCTCTCCCTATCTCTTCATCTTGATGGCTGAGTCTTTCAGCAGGGCTCTTGATCATAAACGTCGCACCGGCCTCATCACCGGCATTAAATTTGGGAATGGAGTCAAAAACATTAATCATTCCCAGTTTGCTGACGACACCTTGTTATTGGGAGGAGCCTCCACCATCATTGCTCGCTGTTTCAAAACGCTATTAGACAGATATATGTGTTACTCCGGAGGCATGATCAATTTCCTCAAAAGCTGTATCTATGGGTGGAACACCACTGCTCACACTCTTCAAGGAATTGCCAGCATCTTTGAGGTACCTTTCAATTTAGATTGGGGGCACTTTACATACCTGGGCATGCCTGTCAGTGTGGGTCCTCTGAAAGCTGAAGTCTGGGACACCATCATCGACAAAATGAAAAGGAAAGTGCAGCATTGGGGCTCTTTATGGCTCAACCCAGCCGGACGCTTAATCCTCTTGAAATCTGGCCTCTCCTCTCTGCCCCTGTACCATTTCACCCTCTTGCAAGCTCCAGCCAGCTTTCATCACAAAGTAGAGGCCATCCTCCGCCATTTTCTCTGGCAAGGGGGAAAAATGAAAAAAAGAAATACAATCTTATAAATTGGAAGCAGGTTATACAACCTCACGAATATGGAGGGCTGGGGATCAGATCTCCACAACTTCTTAATTTGGTCTTTGGTGGCAAGATAATCTGGAGACTTATTAATGGAGAAACTGCTTGGTGGAAGGAGGTGCTGGAAACCAAATATCTGAATACACAGAGGCAACTTTTATTAGTCCATGATATACCTCTCAGGGCCTCCACCAAAATCTGGGGCCTGTGTAAAAAAGCAATCCCCTTCTTAACTTCCAACATCTCTAAGGTCCCCAAGGGAGGTAACAGCATTAGAATAGGGGCTGATAAAATCATGGGGTAGCCTCCTATCAGTAGCAAGCCTGGAACCCACCAGATTCTCACTTTCCTTGACAGCAAAGGAATTCATAGGCTGAGTCAGATTGCCAAGTGGGACTCTCTCACGCATCTCTGGTCTGGTTGGAATTTTCCTGACACCCCTGATGTGCTTCTCTCAAGTTTGGATTCTCTGCAGACTCTGCTTCATGGCATCGCTCCCACCAAGCAAAACGAAGAGGATCGCTTCTGTTGGGACCCCTCAGGCACCAATTACACAGTCAAAACTGCCTACCATAAACTCAGCCTCAGTGATCGGCCCATGCCTATCTGGGCTCAGTGGAAATCTGTTTGGAAATCACAGGCTCTCCCAAAAATAAAATTTTTCATTTGGGTTCTTTTGAAAGGGAAAATTCTAACCTTTGATAATTTGAAAAAGCGAGGCATTATTGGCCCCTCCCGCTGCCCAAACTGCCAAGCAGCTGAAGAAACTATTCAGCACTTATTCATCAATTTCCCCTTCGCCTCTGAATGCTAGAAAGAAGCCTTCCAGAAGAAACAGCTTCCCTGGAACTCCCACAACACAGTTGCCGATCTTCTTTACCTATGGAAAAAGCACTACCCCTGGCGGCGCAAGAAGAACAACGTCGCCAGACGTGTCTGGAATGCACTCCCTTACACTCTGTTATGGCGCATATGGCTAGCACGCAATCAAATAACCTTCAGAGATAAAAAAAATTGACAGCAGGATGCTTTATATTAAGGCAAAAGGGCTCGCCTTGGACACCATTGCTGTCAAGTGCCAAAGAAACATTGATGCAGCTGATCTCTTCGCTGAAGAACGAAATTACATCAGATGTCTGCTTGATCAAAGCTACAGGGGCCAAATCTATGGTCAAACCAAATGCGACACCAGCAGCAACCAAATCCACAACAGCAGCTGGAAAATTAGAATGAGGGACAAAGATTTTTCAGATTGGGTTAGAAGATGTAATACGCATCTCCTATACTTTGATGGCGCCTCCAAGTCTAACCCTGGTAAGGCTGGAGCAGGTGGAATCATCTGCACTGCCAACGGTGACACTATCCTATCCTTCGAATGGGGATTAGGCCCTCTGTCCAACAACAAGGCCGAAGCACTCGCACTCTACCAAGGCCTCCTCCAGCTCCAAGTCCTCCTCCAGCTCCAAGTCCTCTGCTATCATCATCAGTTTAATGGTTCACAAAAGGACTGCCATCAATTTAGCTCTCCAGCAATTAATAGGCCGATGCCACGCCCTCATCCAGCAAATGAACGAAATCCAATTTATTCATGTTTTGTGCTCCCTCAATAAGGAGGCCGACGCTCATGCAAACAACGCCTGTCATAAATCTCTAGGCAGCCTCCAATGCAATGCTTATGAGACTTTCTGTTATTTACCATGAACAAGCACCACTTTATTAGATTGACAGCGGTTCTGTGCTTAAGTGCTCGTTTGCAATCAGGAAACATTAAGCTCACCTTCTGCATAGCGAAGGCGGAATCTACAGGTCTCGATGTCAAATCACAGCAGGATCTATAAGCTCTAAAAACAACCTCTATTTGTCATGTTTTGCAAATGCCTTCTCTTACTGTCACAGTATGTCCGAATATACACCAGAATAACCCACGCTACAGTCAAGCAATGTAGAAGCGCAGGGGGCACTGCTCTCACTGTTTTTACAGCAATTGCGCCCCTCTCTCAAACATTCTGCCCTGTACCAATGAAGCTTTGACTCCCATTTTCATATTTTTCGAATATAAATCTGCAACCGATTATGTCAAAAAAAAAAAAATATTATAAACCCAAGGAATCATAAATCCAATGGACCAATAATATTTACACTAGGATTTATATTATAAACTCGAGGGATTATAAACCCTACAATTATAAATATTAAGATTATAAAAACTAAACTCAATATTATAAACGAGAATATTGAACCCTAAGTTATTCATTGCCACAGTGCGACATTGAATAAATTCCAATGTAATGTATCATTATGACAATGATTATAGTGATATTGTTTGTCACATTGCGATGATGCTTGTCACATTGCAACATTTGATAGATTTGTATACCATTGGATTAATAAACACAAGGAATTATTCATATTATAAACCTAAGGGATTATCAATATTATAATCCCAAAGGATTAATATTATAAACCCAAGGGATTAATATTATAAGCCCAAGGGATTAATAAATCTGAGGTGTTAATATTCGAAACACAAGTGTTAAATATTATAAACCCAAGAGATTAATAAACCCTCAAGATTATTAATATCATAAACATTATAAACCCTATGAACCCTAATATTATTAATTTTATAAACCCTAAAATTATAAACATTAAGATTATAAAACTAAAACCAATATTATAAACGAGAATAGTAAACCCTAATTTATTCAATGTCACAATGTGACATCGAATAAATTCCAATGTAATGTATCATTATGACAATGATTCCAATCACACTATTTTTTGTATTGTGACGATGCTTGTCACATTATGACATTGGATATATTTATGTACCATTGGATTAATAAACCCAAGTAATTATTAATATTATAAAACTAAGGGATTATCAATATTATAAATGAAAATGATTAATATTATAAACCCAAGAATTAATATTGTAAACTCAAGGGATTAATAAATACGAGGTATTAATGTTCTAAACCTAAGCGATTACTATTATAAACCCAGGGGGTTAATAAACCCTGGGGATTATTAATATTATAAGCCCAATGGATTATAAACATAAAGAATGAATATTAAACCCTAGGTTAATATTATAATCCAAAGGGATTATAAACCTAGAGGAATAATACTAAACCCTAAGATTAATATTATAATCCCTAATATTAATATATGAAACCTAAAAATAATGTCATAAACCATAACTTTAAAAACCCTAATACATTATTATAGATATTAGGGATTAATAGTATAAAACCAATAGATTACTAATAATCCTAGCATTAATATTATAATACCAAGGGATTATAAATTAATATAGTAAACCCTGATATTAATATATCAAACCTAAAATTAATATTATAATCCCTAAGATTAAAAACCTTAATATATTATTATAGACATTAGGAATTAATTTTATAAATCCAAGGGATTTATTATAAATCCAAGGTATTATAAACCCTAGGATTAATATCATAAACCTTAATATTATTATATCAAACCTAAGATCATTAATACTATAATCCAAACAGATTAAAAGATACAAAAGGTTATTGATATTATAAATTAAACATAATAATATCAAACCTAAGAACATTAATATTATAAGCCCAAGGGATTAATAAACACAAAAAGTTATTGATATTATAAATGAAACATAATAATATTAAAATCAAGTATTTATATTATGAACACAAGGGGTAAACATAAGGGATTATTAATATTATAAATACAAGACATCAATAAATCCAAGGGATTAATATTATAAACCTAAGGAATTAATCAACCCAAGTGATTATTAAACCCTAGGGATGATTGATATTATAAACCCAAACGATTAATTATATTCACAAGGAATATAAACCTTAAGATTAATATTATAAACCCAAGGGATTAATACATAAAACTTAAGATAATTAATATTATAAACCCAATGAGTTATTGATATTATAAATGAAAGGGAATAATATTAATAAACTAAAGGGATTAATAAACCCAAGGAATCATAAATCCAATGGAATAATATTAAACATTAGGATTTATATTATAAACTTGAGGGATTATAAACCCTGAGATTAATATGATAAACCCAACAATTATACACATTAAGATTATAAAAATTAAACTCAACATTAAAAACGAGAATATTAAACCCTAATTTATTCAATGCTACAATGCGACATCGAATAAATTTTCAATGTAATGTATCATTATGACAATGATTATAGTCATATTTTTTGTCGCATTGCGACGATGCTTGTCACATTGAAAATTTGGATAGGTTTGTGTACCATTGGATTACTAAACACAATGAATTGTTAGTATTATAAACCTAAGGGATTATGAATATTATAAACTCAAAGGATTAATATTATAAAATCAAGGGATTAATATTGTAAACCCAACATAGGCATCATGTTCAGTTGTAGTCAACCATAGGCATCATGCCCATAGTCAACATGGGAATCTTATTCGGTTGTAGTCAACCATACGCATCATGCCCATAGTCAACATAGGAATCATGTTTGGTTGTATTCAACCATAGGTATTATGCCCATAGTCAACATGGCCATCATGTTCAACTGTAGTCACCCATAGGAATCATGCCAACAGTCAACATGGGCATATTATTTATTAATATAGTCATTAAAGTTAATAATTTAAGTATTTTTATATAATAAATGGGTCTACCATGTTTAGCCATAGTCAACCATATGTTAACCATGGTTAAGAAAGCTCAACCATGGTGAAACATGGTCACCAAGTTTAGCCATAGTTAATCTTGGTCAAACAAGTTTAATTATGGCCAAACAAGTTTAACCATGGTCAACCATGTTTATCCATGGTCAACGAGTCATCCATGATCAACCATGGTCGACATAGTCAAGCCATGGACAATCATGGCCAACATGGACTACCATGCCCATGGTCAATCGTAACTTGACTATATTTAACCATAGTCGACCATGTTCAAACATAGTTGTACAAGCTTAACCATGGTCACCGAGTTTGGCCAAGGTCAATCTTGTTTAGTAATTGATGTAGGAGCATCGGAGACCTAGCCAGCAATGTGACGTCTTTGGTCACATGTTGTGGCTAATTAGAAATAATATAGATTTAGGAATAGTTTAAATAATAAATTTTATTAAATTTGTTATTTATTTTTAGAGAATTGTTAGTTTGTTTTATATTTAATTAGATTTGGCATAATAATAGAAATTGGTTTCTTTCCCTTCGTGGAATAGAGCCAAGATAGGGACAAATGCTAAATAATAGGGAGGCATTGGTTTGTTGAAGAATTCTAGAAGAATACTATTCCGAGAAGAATAGTTTCTCATATTTTGTATAAAATTAGAGAAGCTGGAGATGAATAGTGTGTGAGTGTGTGTGAGAAATAACAGAGAATCTAAATTAGCTATTGAAATTGCAGAGGGGAAACTAATGCTTATTAGCTCATGCAATACTCTGTTGATTGGAATTTTAAATTTTCCATTTATTTTTTGAATGTAATTCTATTTTTTGTGTATATTGTATATGTGTATGACGTGATGTAGGTAGAAAGGTGCAAGTTCAAACCATGGTAAGTGTTCTTGTTGGGATTACACATTACGGTATCGTTGTGGATTCATGGGCATAAATCCACGGCCATGTTATCACTGTGAATGAGCGCACGTAAGAGCAGAACGCAGCGTTGGGTTTTTGTTCATGAGTTATATTCGTGAAGAGATGAGTTATGTACTTGAAGAGCTGTGTTTATGTCGAAGGCTTATGTTTGTGAGACCTAATTCAGCAGTTACTATTGAGCACTGAGCGATGTTGAGCGTGACAATGAATTGTCATGATAAGCATTAAGCAGTGGAGCAAATTGTCAAGAGACGACTTGCATAAGGAAGGTAAACTCCACTAGCATGAGGAAGCTGCGACTGAAGATAAAAACATAGGTAACACATGTTTAGAGTCTGTGTTCAATGGTTTGATGGACTGATCGTAAGTTGTGATGTACAATGAAATAGTCGATGCCAAAGGATCAATACAAATTTCAACGGTATTGAAATTGGGTTTGTTCACTATAATTTATGTTGACGTGATGGTGGATGTAGTTAATCATGTATAACGCAGAGTTTATGTTGACAGCCATCGATTCTTAAATTCCATTGGTATACATGTAGTTTCTCCCTTAAAAGTTCAATCTGTTTCTGAATGAAGTTTGTCTCCAAATGCTACAACAAAGATCACATTTTATTTAATGGATATAGAGTTGCACACTAAAGAGCGAGGGTAAATTATATCCTATCAGTTAAGGAAGTGTTTCTGGGATTTATTAAAAGGGGAACATTTTGTTATTAATTACATCTTATTGACGGATGTAAACTAAGCTTCAGTAGAAATTGTGTAGCTATTGCCTTTGCAGTGTAAGAGTAGGATAATTTTGATTTTCCTACATCATTTGTGGTATCAGAGCTTGTTAAGCTGTTTTTGGAGCATTGCAGAGAATGCCACCCAGAAGAGGAGCTGGGATAGGTCGAGGGAGACCTATAGAAAATGCAATTTTGCTAGATGAGATCCGGCATTTGCGCACGAGAATGGCTACCATGGAAACTACCCAATGGAGAGCGACAGATGGTGCAGTCGCCAGTGCCGATGAAGAAGAGACCACTGACGAAGAAGTGGAGGAAGAAAATGAAGCAGCTAAGGTCATGAAGATGCTAGTCAGAGCCAGCAATCGACCAAGAATAGAAGTACCTTTATATGATGGAAGTCTTAGTGTGGAGGTGCTAATGGACTGGATCAGTTCATTGGACAAATACTTCGACTATGAAGAAGTCAATGACAAGAAGAAAGTGAATTTTGCAGCCACGAGATTAAAAGGCCATGCAGCCTTATGGTGGGATGAATTGCAGCTATCCAGGGAGCGAAAAGGGAAGCCCAAAATTAAGCTATGGGACAAGATGGTAAGTAAGCTGAAAGGTAAGTTTTTGCCGAAGGATTACCAATTAAATTTGTTTAGACAATTACAAAACTTAAAACAGAAAGGGATGACAATCAAGGAATATACTGAAGAATTTTATAAGCTGAGTATTAGATCTGGCCATGTTGAAGATGATCTAGAAAAGGTAGCTAGATATATAAATGGTTTGATATATGAAATATTGGATGAGATCAGTTTATTAAATTTGAAGTCGATTGAAGATGCCTATCAAGCAGCCTTGAGGGTAGAGGAAAAACTATTGCGCAAACAAAACTAGAGAAATAAAGGCAGGAGTCCAGCAAAAGAAGGGGGAACATTTGAATCCAGATTTCAACACTCTCAGAATGAGGTAGGGAGTGCGAGAAATAGATCACCACAAAGAGGAGATTCTGGCCGCGGAAGGTTCGTGCCCAAAGGCAGAGGCCAAGGAAGAGTTGTTCGGTGCTTTGCATGTGGTGAATGGGGACATGTGCAATGGGATTTCCCTCAAAATAGATCAGCAACTCAGCGCAATGTGAACGTTGCTGAAGCCAAGGAGGAGATTCCTCAACCTGAAGCCAAAGAGGAACCACCTGAAGCCAGAGAATCCTTGTTGTTGAAGAGGGTATTGCTTAAAGAAGCTAAAGAAGCCAGAGAACCAGCTCAAAGAAGGAATATGTTTAGAACTGTATGTAAGTCAAAGGGTAAGTGTTGCAAATTGGTAATTGATAGCGGTAGTACTGACAACCTTGTTTCTACAGAGATGGTGGACAAGTTGAAGTTGGAGAGAACGGTACACCCCACTCCTTATAAAGTATCGTGGCTTCAGAAAGGCCATCGAATTATTGTAACTGAACAATGTAAAGTTGACTTTCAGATTGGTACTTATAAGGATGTTATTTTATGTGATATAATGCCGATGGATTTATGTCACATATTACTAGGGAGACCGTGGCAGTTTGACCGAAATGCCATACGTGATGGCAGAAGAAACACTTATACTTTTGAGGAAGATGGGAACAAGCATACACTGCTACCATTGAAAGCTGAAGCTGAGGAAGAAGCACCTGGAAACAACATTATGTTGATGAGTGGGAAGACCTTGTTGCAGGAAGACGAGAAGGGTAAGGAGATGCACTTTGCTAGTGTTGGAAAACCCAAGGTAATTTTAACTTCTACAAATTTAGAAGATTTACCTGAAGAAATTCAAAATCTATTTAATGATTTTGCTGATATTACTCTGGATGAGTTGCTGAATAAAGCAGCCTATAGGTTAACACCACCGGAAAATGTAGAAATTGGAAGACAAGGGCAAGACCTGATAGATAAAGGGTTAGTAAGAGGAAGCCTTAATCCATGTGCAGTACCAACAGTACTCAGTACGAAGAAAGAAGTTGAATGGCGCATGAGTACAGATTCTCGAGCCATAAGTAAAATCACCATTATGTTGATGAATGAAGGTTTGGAGGAATATGCAGTCTCTAAAGAAGAGTTTAAATTTGATCCGAAGAAAATCCAAGCAGTTGTGAATTGGCTAACTCCTAGAAGCATATTTGAGGGAGATGTCAAAAGCATATGGCAGGAATACAGTAACAAAGACAAGCAGCGAGCAGATATGAAGAGGCAGAAAAAGGAATTCCAACCAGGTGACTTAGTCATGTATTGCAGATTGGTACCTATACTAAAATCCAGAATAAGAACCACAAGGATACGCCATAACAGAAGAAAGGCCAAAGCAGGAAAAAGGAAAAAGAGAGTGCTAAAGAAAACCAGGAGTCGGACTTATTATCAGTAATTGAACAAGTGGAAAGGGCAACCAGTAGAAGACGCCAACAGAGCTACAGAGATTGGGGATCAACTCCAAACTACTACAAGATCAATTTTCTTCCCCGGGAGTCTGATGCAGGAGCATCAGAGACCTAGCCAGCAATGTGACGTCTTTGGTCACATGTTGTGGTTAATTATAAATAAAATAGATTTAGGAATAGTTTAAATAATATATTTTATTAAATTTTTTATTTATTTTTAGAGAATTGTTAGTTTGTTTTATATTTAATTAGATTTGGCATAATAATAGAAATTGGTTTCTTTTTCTATGTGGAATAGAGCCAAGATAGGGACAAATGCTAAATAATAGGGAGGCATTGGTTTGTTGAAGAATTCTAGAAGAATACTATTCCGAGAATAATAGTTTCTCATATTTTGTATAAATTGGAGAAGTTGGAGATGAATAGTGTGTGAGTGTGTGTAAATAACAGAGAATTTGAATTAGAAATTGAAATTGCAGAGGGGCAGCTAATGCTTACTAGCCCATGCAATACTCTGTTGATTGGAATTTTAAATTGTCCATTTATTTTCTGAATGTAATTCTATTTTCTGTGTATATTGTGTATGTGTATCACATGATGCAGGTAGAAAGGCGCAAGTTCAAACCATGGTAAGCGTTCTTGTTGGGATTACACATTACGGTATCATTGTGGATTCATGGGCGTAAATCCACGGCCATGTTATCACTGTGAAGGAGCGCACGTAGGAGCAGAACACAACGTTGGGTTTTTGTTCATGAGTTATATTCGTGAAGAGCTGCGTTTATGTTGAAGGCTTATGTTTGTGAGACCTGATTCAACAATTATTGTTGAGCACTGAACAGCGTTGAGCGTGACAATGAATTGTCATGATAAGCGTTAAGCAGTGGAGAAAATTGTCAAGAGACAGTGTGCATAAGGAAGGTAAACTCCACTAGCATGAGGAAGTTGGGATTGAAGATAAAATCACAGGTAACACATGTTTAGAGTTTTTGTTCAATGGTTTGATGGACTGATCGTAAGATGTGATGTACAATGAAATAGTCGATGCCAAAGGATCAATACAAATTTCAACGGTATTGAAATTGGGTTTTTTCACTATAATTTATGTTGCCGTGATGGTCGATGTAGTTAATCATGTATAACGCAGAGTTTATGTTGTCAGCCATCGATTCTTAAATTCCATTGGTATACATGTAGTTGCTCCCTTAAAAGTTCAATCTGTTTCTGAATGAAGTTTGTATTCAAACGCTACAACAAAGATCACATTTTATTTAATGGATATAGAGTTGCACACTAAAGAGCGAGGGTAAATTATATCCTATCAGTTAAGGAAGTGTTTGGGATTTATTAAAAGGGGAACATTTTGTTATTAATTACATCTTATTGACGAATGTAAACTAAGCTTCAGTAGAAATTGTGTAGCCATTGCCTTTGCAGTGTAAGAGTAGGATAATTTTAATTTTCCTACATCAGTAATGTAACATAAATACAAATTGTTACATTTAAGGTTGACCATGCTCAACCTTATCAACTCCCTTCAGCCATTAATGTAAAAATTTAATTTTAACATTGACACTAATTGAACATCAACTATGGTTAACCAGGGCTGACAAACGTTCATATAACAGTAATGTAACAATCATTAATATCGATGTAACATAAATACATTGTTATGTTAAGGGTAAACTATGGTCAAACTAAATCAATAATGGTCAACTCTTCTCAATTGTGGTAATTCATTTGCAACATCATCAACCCTCTTCAAGCATATTCAATCATCGTCAACCATCAACAACCCTTGCAAACCATGGTTAACCATTGTCAGCTATGATTAACCCTCATCAACAATTTTTAATCATAGCTAAACAATGTCAACCATTGTCAACCACGGTCTACTAATAAGCCTCGTGCATGTTGACTATCAACTAACACAACCACATCAATAAAGTGGATGATATACACCGATCGACATCATTTTCCACCTTTTATATGCCAATTGGTACCATTATAAGTGGAAAATGGCACTCCTCTCCATATATCAACCACTTTATTGATATAGTTGTGCTAGTTTTGAAAAAATTAACAAATGTACATTAATTTAAAAATATAACATTAACATTATAACACTAATAAAAGGTCAATCGTGGTCAACCATGGTTGACAAACATTCGTGTCACATTAATGTAAGAATGGTCAACATTGATGTAACATAAATACATTATTACATTAATGGTCAACCACGATCATCCATTGTCAACCTCATCAATCCTCTTCAAACATAGTCAACCATGAACAATCCTCAACAACCATGGTTAACCATTGCCAATCATGGTCAACCCTCATCAACAATATTTAACCATAATCAACAATGGTCTACTAATCTGCCCCTATTGTTGACTAGCACAACCATATCAATAAAGTGACTGATATACATCAATCAACATCATTTCTACCTTTCATATATGCCAATCAATACCATTATCATTGAAAAATAATGCTTCTCAACATATATCAACCATTTTATTAATATAATAGTGTTAATTTTTAAAAAATAACCAATTTAATAGACCTCTCAAAGACCATAATATATCATATTGAATTTCAAAATTAATAATTATTAACAATCATCCACCATAATCTTTCGTCTACTATTAATCTACTAATTTCCACTCCCATATGTCAATCAATACTATTATAAATGAAAAGTAATATCTCAGAGCCATTTTATTAATATAATTATGCTAATTTATTAATGCTACTTCAATGAAACATGACTTTAATGCTATTTTACATCATGATTGTCTCCATTTCCGTGAGATTCGAACACGCTACCTCATCCTTGCGATTTGTAACGGCAGAGTAATTTTGCTTGAAAAGGGGGAAGGGTGTCTGGGTATTTAATATTTATTACTACAATCCAAGCCAGGCCGCTAGCTGGGAGGGATTCACTATGCCGGGGAGGTGAACGTCGCCCGCTTGGAGAAAATCAGTGACTGTATGATACAGTCTCTCTTCCCCCTCTTCTGCTTTCGCCTCCTTCATGATCGAGAGGGCCGGACTTGGGCTGCGATTTATCATTATTTTCATGGCGGCATTTAAGGTTCGAATCCTGCGGCGGCCACGGTCTTCCCAGCAATGTCCCGCGGGTAAGATACTTGTTACACATAAAGCAAGCCAACCGCCAATTCACCACCTCCTTTTCGTTCACCGACAGCCCGTGCGACAAATTAGGGCCTCTGGCGGAGGTTTTATAAAGGTCATTGGTCTGGGGTTCGAATCGGGGCCGGGGCGATCGGCCTCTGGATCCTCCTCCTTCTCCATTGTGTTGCGGCTGTTTGTGCAGGGAGGAGGATGTGGGGTTGGAGATTTTGCCGCTGCTTTCGTGTTTGTTGCTATCTCTTATTTCGCTTTCCATCCTCATTTTCGTTCTTCTGCCCTCATCCACGAGCCTTGTCAGCTTCAAATCCGATCCATGCTGTTGCTGCTTCCGCTTTTTGTATTTGTCCATAGACGCGTTCACGGGGAAATTTTCAAAGCAGGGTTGGGGTTTCAGAATGCCAGAGGGATTCGAACGGCCGACGTAAATGATGTTTGGATCTGATTCCATGAGTCTCGGGCAAAGGGGGCGAGTGGGGATGACGTGAAGCCTGTGTTTAACACCATAAATCGCTTGCTGAGGCTACAGGTAGAATGCTGCTGTGCCGACACCATAAATCGATTCCGAGGCAAAGGAATCTTTCTTGTGTAGCAGAGTTGTCCACCCGAAGTTTGGAGAAAAGTCTTCCAATTTATTGAGACACAACGGCCTTGCATCTCTCTTTGTAATATAAAATCTCAGGACGGGACCCGGTTCGCAATAAAGAAAGAAAGTGAATTTGTAGATAATTAATGTATGAATAATAATATTTTAATGTCCACAAGACGAAATATAGTCTATATAGAGCCACAATTATTCTTGCATCCAACCTAGCAGCGAAGTGGGACCCTTCCATTACATTACCACCCCTACCACGTCACTTAAAAGCGAAGTGGCAGAAATTTCATAGATCTTTAACTGAAAACCCTCTCCAATGGTAAAGGTAACTAGCTGATGGTTTCACCTTTCTAAAATGAGAATGAATAACTAGCTTTGCGAAAATGAGAGAAATGAAAATAAAATCACTTGTTACTTTATGTTATTATTATGCAGTAAGTTAATTGATAGCTAACCTTAATTCTTTTAACTATTTTTAAATTTAATAAAAAAATATTTTACTTTATTAATTATTAAGGTAATTAATAAATTAATTTTAAATAGTTTAATTGATCAAAAATATTTATTTTTTAATTATTTTAAACCATTTAAAATTTAAAAAATTACTATAATTTTTTATAAAATAACAATATAAATTAATGTAAACTTCCTTTCACTATCATCAAACTTGTGATAAATGCATGGTCCTCCTTTAGTGCAAGGTCGCCATGGAGGAAAGTGACAACGACGAAAATATAACAAAGAATTGTCCCCTCTTATTGCGGTTTCATATTACTAGTAAATGAATTGTCTCAACATATTACGAGGTATCTGTTCAGAGTATCCCAAACGTGAATCATCATGTCCAATTGTGATGGTAACCGCTCCGCTAAAAATTACGAATGAGAAGCGGCGTCAACAAGGGATCTTGGAAATTTTCTTGTAAGGTCTTTTTCTCAATTTTCTATGGATAGCTATTTTACATTATTTATAAATTAAACCATTTTTATTAATGGTAAGAAACAAAGTGTATATATCTATCTATCTATATATATATGGTCCTCCTAAGGGACTATAGCAATTGTCTTATCAAAGTTTTTTGATTGTGCATTAATTATGTATTAGTTTGTCTAGTTTTTGTAACTTTAATCAAAGTTTCTAAAAAATATTAAATATTTTTATTTTTCTGTAAATTAAAGGATATTTTTCTAAGTTTTGAAAATCTTACTTCTTATTTTCCATTGGCTAAGTGAGTTTTGATGAGGGCGATGTAATTTCAGTATTTGTGAGTTCATGACAAATCATTGTAAAATGAAAAAAAAAAAGTTCTAAATGGTCATTACGTCTGAGAGTGTTCTAACACTGACACTGACATTGTTGCCTCGCATTGCAAGTTCTCTGCCTAGGTCCTTTATGTAAGTGTAGGAGAAGGGATGGGGGGAGCACAGGTTGGGGTGTCTGTTGTCGTGGTCGGTTATACACATGTTAGTTAGCGAATTCCATGAATACACAAATATATGATTGTATATTTATATATGTAAATAATACTTATTGAATCGTTTTTTATGATATACATGCTCTAATAATCATACAATGACATGTATCTCATATTGCACAAATGCTAGGTATCTCAAGTCTCAACACACACATTGACACTAACACACATAATAACAAATTTATTACACTGATACCTATTTCAACTTTATGGATGTGGGCTTGAGGAATTTTGATTTTTTAATAAATGGATGGACAAGATTTGATTTCATTAGAATATTCCTAGTCATATACACCATCTAACAGATTATATGAAAAGTATTTGAATAAGTTTTTAGTTTCAAACCAAAGAATAACTAATTCAATGTAAACATCATTTATTTCGCCACCTTTTAGGTCGATTTGAGCCATTAAGCTAATTGGAATCAAAGAATTTCATTTATTTTTGTTTCATTTCAATCGCTTTCATTTTGTTCCTAGCCATATGACCGCAATCAATACGCTTGAAACTAGGCTTTGAACTGTCGTGACAGGTGCTCTTCTTGTTTTCCATGTGAGGCCATTCAACTTACCACTAACGTGGACATGAGCCATGTCCAATATTTGAACCAAGAACCAAAAGGCTGGAAATGAAACTACAGAGATATGGTTTTCAATCCATATTAAGTTTGTTACTTATTCAAATTTGTAATCTCTATGTCATGTATGAAATTTTGATCAGATATTTTCATCGAGTCCAAGTGTTTTTTTGAGTATGTTTCCTTTGTAAATTTGGAGGCATAGGTAGCATACAAACAATATAATGACCACATCATGGCTAAAAGGAAACGACGCAAGAAACTAAGCTAGAGATTCATTACTCTTTCTGCCATTGTTCCTAGCGTCAAGAAGTTAGTTTTATATTACCTACAATCTTACACTCGTAATTTGTCTAAGTCAGTATATAAAGGTACTTTAATCCATTAATGTAAATATATCATCTTAATTTTTAAGTTAGATAGGGTTATCACATATTTTTTACAATTATTTAGGGTTACAATTATGGTTTTGACAAGGTAGATAAGATAAAACATTTAGTAGTATAATTTTTTCTTTTATTAAACATCTATATATTAGTATATTATGAAGCTTTAAATGGGAAATTATTGCAAAATGACAAAGTCTCGGTGCTTGCTGATGCCATAAAGTATGTGGAGTGGATGGTGGATAGGATCAAGGCACTCAAAGAGTAGGCTTCCAAAATATTGTTCAATTAGTTGTGTATCTAAAGAAGGAAGATCTTTGTAACAATGATCTGGATGCACCCTACTAATATTCATCCGAGATCAACCTTAGAAAAATGTGTTACAAGAGTGTTGAGTCCCCATATTGAGATTCATGTTGCTGATATACATGTTCTTTACTGATATACATGTTCTTATCCATGTCCACTATGAGAAGAGGAATGGCTTGTTGTTGAAATTCCTTGTAGAGCTCGTAAAAATCCAGCTTACAGTGGTGAATGTAAGAATTCTATCATTTTTAGAAACTACCTTGGACTTTAGATTTAATGCTCAGTTACTTAATTGCCTCCCTCATGCTCGCCAAGATTTGTTTTCGTCCATAACTTACAGACAATGAATGTATATTTTTTCCAGTTGAGTTCAAGGTTTAATGTTTGTTTCTCATAGATGAAAGAGGGATACAATTCAACAATTATTAATATGAAGAACAATATGAAGAGGATGTATTGATTAAGCAATGTCCACAGGTTTATTAAATGAGCCAAGTGTGAAAATATTAGAAACAAATAGATGCATAATTATACTAAAAAACACAGGAACTCTACACAATGATGCCTTTTACACAAATTTTGAATTCTCATTTATTTAATTATTTGAAAATTTGCAATTTAATATATTGCTCTTATAAACCCAAGGCAAATCGTTATCAAGATATTATTATAATTTTGTTTGAAAATTTATTATTAATGTATTGTTTAGTAAATACTAATTGTGATTATTTCCTTGTAGTTTTCACTATTAAAAAAATAAATATAACAAAAATGTTTATTCAAATAGCAAATATTAATCTACAAAGCACAATGTTCAATTTAATACATGGTTATAGTTTAGGGAGGTTGTTTTGTTTAAAAAACTCATTTATGAATAAGGAAACTAGAGGGATAAGAAAAATGCTTGCTTAGGGATTTCAAGAGAGTTACCCATGCAATGTTGTATGAATTAAGCTATGATTTTCACAAATTAGTAAATTATTTTACCAATATAAAAACTTATTAAACACCTCATACAATTCATCTAATGAGAGTGCTAAAGTTAAAACCAATTATTTATAAAAATAATATTACAACTATATATCAATATCTTATATTTAAGGACATATAAAAGTAAATATAAATATCTTATATTTAAACATTCACAATTATCTACACTCACTCTCTTTATCTTTATTGAAAAAAAAAACAAAACTATTTTAATTATATATTATTCTTTCACTTTAATTAATTTTTAGATTATAAATACACTCCATTGTAATTGTAATGTTCAACATTTCATTTTCATTTTATTGATATGTTGGTATATTAATAAAAACTTACGTTTGTTTCAAGAAGTCATATAAGTCATATATTTGTATATAGATTTAGTAAAGTTTAGACTTTGGTAAAATTTAGTGATCAATATTTAAATTATTAATTATTTTGATGTGTATGTTTATATTGAAAAGTAAATTTCAAATATTTTAATAACTAATTTATTATTTTGATATATATATATTTATATTAAAAAATAAATAATAAATTTTAAATTTTAAAATAAAATGTTAAACCTTAAATAATATACTTGTTTGGATCAATGAGCATATATAACCTAACCTCATTAATTACTCTATAAATTCGCAAATATGTATTGCCACACATGTCTAATACAATTTGCATACTTTTATTAGAATTACAAATTTGTTCTTCTTTTATCAGAATTTTATGTCAAACCGTTACCCAAAAAAAAAAAAAACTTCAACCGACATGTTCTATTAAAATCTCCACGGTTGATTAAATTAAAAGGTTAACGCCAACAAAAACCGTTCACGCATTGGGAAAATCGACAAATTCGATTATGTGCAACTATGACAAACCAAAATGGAAAATTACATTTTAATTATGTCTAAAAGAAAGGTTTAATTTCACATACTATACATTTCTCTGTGATACATTTCCCTGTTTTACATTTCTCGATGCAAACTTCTTCCCACAGATTTTCAAATATTTTCGAACAATACAGAAGACTTACAAATAAAGTAATGAGTGATATATAATTATATCATATATTATTCCCATGGTTTGACACTACCCACCTTACATGGGCATTTTTACTTTTTCGGCAATTACAATGACAATCAAACGACATAATTTCCCTTGACCTGTTATGTTTGTGGGTGCTCCTTACACGTAAGCCTCGTGGATTGGTAGATATGTTGGCCACCACATCCCACAATCTTGTCACACAAGAGTTTCTCACACGTGGACACTCTCCCACTTAAAAAATCTAGAACCATTGATACATCACATTAGAACTTTCGCGATGTGAGTAGTCTTTAGTGCGATTTTTTGAAGGCTTTTATGGTGGTTTTTTCTGGTGTAATTTCTCTAAAATTCGGCAGGAATTTATTAAAAAGAAAAGTTTGATCGCTAACCTTGCACAATCAAAGTGCCCTTGGGATTTTTGAGGGTGCTGAATCCATATATAAAATCAAAAAACCAGTTTAAATAACAAAACCAAAATTTTACCTCAAATTTTTTCACCAAATTCCAGCACCTAAAACTCCAAAAATCACACTAATCATCCACAAATACCATGACTAGATCTCCTGAATGCATCACATTTTCCTATAACAGTACTTTTGAATCACCCTTTAAGACCCTCTCAGTGTTTTCGTAGTTGCAGTTTAATGCGAGGCCACTTTGTAAATAAAATTTACAATGCAGCCCCCCCTCATGAGGGTCTCGCTGCTTAGCCCTATACTGTTTGTTTCTCCATGCGTCCAAGGGCTTGAATGGTATAGCTCATTTTCCCTTTGATGTAAGGAAGTTAAGCTTCCTTATTAGATGGCAGAATATTGTAATAGTGAGACCTTATTTTCATCTTCTCACTTACCCTCTTTATGTTTATAATGTTATAAATTATGCTCTTGAATAACTTGGAATGTGTTCCCTCTCCTATTCCAGATTATTTTTATCTTAAATTATTATGCCAAAGTATTAAAAACTCTAATGTTATAAATTATGCTCTTGAATAACTTGGGAATGTGTTCCCTCTCCTATTCCAGATTATTTTTATCTTAAATTATTATGCCAAAGTATTCAAAAACTCAATATTTTGAACAAGGCTATGGTGTGAATTACCATGAAGGTAGCTCTCCATGTGAATTACCTTCCTATATTCTAGTAACGTACACATCGAAGATGAGATTGTTGTTATTATTTCTCAACTCCATGATAAACTTTATGTAATTTAAAATTTCATCAAGGTAAAAAAAAAACCCTATTTAGATCATCCTTCCCATGGAGTCACTTCACATTCATGCCATCAACATACCACTTCCAACTTTTCTTTCTTCTCCTTGAAACTTTATCTACATTTCCATTTTCATTCCATTTTCATTCTTTCTCGTGTGGTCATGTCCCTTTCTACCCATATTGTTTTCAGCTCCCCTCTAGGGATTTATTTTAAATAGTTTTTTATTGTAATCTTTTCAGTTTTAGGTCCTTAGTATCTTCATCTAAATATAACTACGAATTCCAAACCTACGAATTGCAGTGGAGAGTTGGCCACTGCAATTGGCAATTTCCACGAATCTACAACACGTCCATCAGTTTCCACGTTTTTTCTATTATTGTTAAAGTAAAAAATGGTTGGACCGCATCCAGTTCCTGTTGTCTTCAACCTATAATAAATATATATATAATATTATAATAATAAATATATAATATTAAATTATGAAAAACAGATATTAAATTCATAAACGGCGAAGTTAATAAATTCATAAACAGCAACGTGATATATTTCATAGATAAAAATAATTTATTTAATTGTAAAATGTTATTATAAGATTATATTAAATTTGATAAAATTTAAATAAATTTTAGAAAACTTTTTTATTTTTTCACTGTTAATTTTCATCTTTCATCTTTCATCTTTCATCTTTCATCTTTCATCTTTCATCTTTCATAATAAAAAGTGAATTTATAATAAAACTTAATATAAAGTAAAGCAATGTAAACTGGCTAATTTGACTGAACCCGACGTGAATCGAACACGCAACCTTCGGGTCTTTGTTAATAAAAAGTGAATTTATATTAAAATTTAAGTAGAAGTGAATTTATATTAAAATTTAAGTAGAAGTACAGAAATGTAAACTGACTAATTTAACTGAACCGACGTGAATTGAACACGCAACCTTTCGCTCTTTGTTAAAAGAGGTGACCCGCGCAACCTTTGTTAAAAGAGGTGAATTTAAAGCAAAGCCATTACTTTAACTGAACCCGCCGTGAATCGAACACGCAACCTTTTGAACTGGAGTCAGACGCGCTACCATTGCGCCACGGATCCATACATAGAATCTGTACATGCATACAGATATATAGGTATAATCACACGATAGAGGCCCAGTTGAACACACAACCTTCAAACGTTCTCTCCATCCAACGGCGTTGTTTGGTTACAGAAAAATTACATATTAATATTTTAGTTATTTAGTCAATTTTTTTCTCATTATTGTTTGAATTAAAAGATAATCATTTAAGTAAATACAATTAAGTATTATTAGTGATATGTGTCTTAATTTAATATTCATCAAATTTATCAAACATGTAATTTTTTTTTAAATGTAAAATTTGATGAAATGTTTAAATTTTGAAAAATTTGATATGTTTTGACACTTGTTGGATCTAAAATTAAAATGTATATAAACTTATTTAATTTATTTTTATAATTTTTTAAATATTATCAAATATATCCTGAAAACAAATATTTTAATATAAAACCTGTAATCATGTTTCAAAATTTTCTCCAAATTTGTTATAACCAATAAATAGTTGAGTCAAACACAATACTTCGAAATACTTTTCCCTATGACCAGTTATTTAATTGCACATAGAAAAAAGTAAATTCTTTCATGTAGAGATGAAATGTACTTCTATATAAATGATTTTACTCAAACAACAAAGATGCAAAGCATAGTTTTTTTTAAAGTTCTATTTAAAGGAATAGAGCTTTCCTTTTAGGTAATTAGGCCAACCTTTAAATTCACTATTTACTTTAACTTGGAAATATTAAATTTCGATGTATGATTTTACTGAAACAACAAAGATGCAAAGAATAGTTTCTTTTTAAAGTTCTATTTAAAGGAATAGAGCCTTCCTTTTAGGTAATTAGGTCAACCTTTAAATTCACTATTTACTTTAACTTGGAAATATTAAATTTCGATGTATGACATTTTGAATTATTCATAGATTAAAAAATAAATTTAAAAGAATAATATTTCAAATTATAATGTATAAGCATTCAATTATATTATGAAGTGTAAAACTTTAAGAAAACAATCATGACAATGAAATTTGAATAATATTATTATGCTCATATTATAATCTAGATAATCATTCTATATTTTTTTGTTTTAAATATATATTTTCAATATTAATAAAATTTAGAAGAATTGTAATTATATTTATCTAAATATTTATATCAAAATTATTTATATGAGTAGAATGTATCATTAAGTTTATTTATATTAACATGTCATGATTTATAACACTATTACTATCTATGGAAGAATACAATGGTTTTGTTAATTTATACATGCGTTGAAAATAAATTTTATTTTAAGTGATTGACATCTATTTATATATATCAATTACATTTACTAATATAATTATACTATATATAAAAAAATATACACCTCTAAGATTAAATAAGACTAAATAACAATTATATAAAACGAATATATTAAATGAACCATATCATATAAAAAAATCATCTATATAAGCAAATATTTAATCGATATATAAGCACCACATCGTAGAAACGAATATACATGATAACAAATATTTAAACTAGAAATTGCACTAGGAGGCTTCCTCCATTCCAAAGGCTTCCTCCACTCATTCTTATACTCTTGAAGAATCCCATCCACTGACCTCCTCAAGCCATTCAAAGACCCAAAACCCAATGCCTTGACACTGCCCACTTCATCCTTCACCTTTTATTCACTACTAGAAGTGAATCTACATAGGGAAGATACACTATAAGTATTGAAATTAGGGTAACTTTTAAATTGGTTTTGGTCATACCTGCAACTACCCTCATTTCGATTTCTCATACGAGGATGATAAATTTAGCTCAAACCACCTAATCAGATGGTGTTATGGTAAGCTAAGTGATAATCCAAGGCATCAATACTATGAAAACACCTTAAAATTGTATTATCAAGGTAAGATATTAAGGTAAGTGAAAGTCCAAGGCATCTGGAAAAATTAAAAGCCTACCCCAAACTGCATTCATAAATAGCAACCAAAAAAATTGTTTCCATTTCCAACTAGAAAATGTAAATAGTGCCACTGTGGAGATTAATACCAATACTAACCCTTTGGGAAAAACAGATTCAATAAATGTTATATGCTTTACAATTACTTTGTCAAATAACAAAACCATGATTCAAAATAAGTATGGCAACTAAAAAAATGATTTCAATAAATGTTATATGTTTCACAATTACTTTGTGAAATACCAAAACCATGTTTGAAGATAAGTATGACAAGAGGAGCCATTTATTAAGTACATTACATTTTCATGTTAGTTTTATATATTTTCATTCGAAGGGACAAAGACGCAAATGGAAGACCAATATCAGAAGAGGCTTTGAATAATATCACATTTGAACATTAATTCTATAGAAAACTACTCCAATGTGTGGGAATACAGTATTCAATATTTAAAGTCCACAACAACCAAACATTGCTTATTTTCCTTGCAGACACATAAAAAAACACACATTTGGCTAAAATATTTCCAAAAATACCAAAGCACATGACAATTAATATATACTATCTTGAATTTATCTTCCTTGTGTACAAGAGGTTATGAATAATATCACATTTGAACATTAATTACTCTCCTAAGTGTGGGAATAGAATATTTAAGGCCCACAACAACAACCAAACATTGCTTGTTCCACTGTGCAAACATCAAAAAAGCATATAATGGCTAAAATATTTTCCTTTGCAAAAACAAATTCTTTGAAATTGGGACATTTCCAAAACCACCAATACATACATACACAGTAAATAATATAGAATTGCTTAAATCCTTAAAGGAGTCTTAGAATTGAGATTTATCTAGAGATCATCAAAGTACGGATGTTACAATGGTTTTTTCATTGATATTCACTTGAATTGCTGATAAACAAGCATTTTTTGCATAAGACACAAAAATTACAAATATCAAATTTTGAATTGCCAAGAAATAGACATAAATTTCATTACCAAATATATTCAAACAAAAAACCACACAGTAACATAGCAAGAAATCTTAAAACACAACCAAATTTAACCATGCACATATTGCAATTTGACAAAAGATACAAAATTAAATTTGAGAAAACAAAGAATGTTGATTCAGGGCAGCAAAATAACTTTGAAGATTTGAAAAAGAACTTGTAAGGGGTGTTTCCACATTAATATATTTGTAATGTGACAGCAATATACAAAGTCAATAATTGGAAAGCAGTCCATGCCCTATGGAACAATCTCGTTATATTTTTTCCTAGGTTTCCCAATAGTTCATATATACATCTTCAAATTAACCTCAATCATTGATTGTTGGAAAGAATGGTGTTATTATATTTGTGTTCTTCAATATTGAAATCAGAAACTATGATTAATGAAAATTTGAGATTAACAATCAATATTGACAAATTTGTTATTCTATTTGTGTTCTTCAATATTGAAAACTAATTTAGGTAATAATTAAAACCATAATTAGGTAAGAGGTCATAATTAGAATTTTTTAACCTATCATGACACACCATTTGAACTTGTTAAGTCATGTGGCACGCCACTGAAATTTACAATAGGAAAACAAAACAGAATGGTGTTTTCCAAAAATCTCATAGCGCGTGGATCAATAAGTATATTATTGTTTGCCAAATCAACCACTAATATCTTTTCATGATATGTATTGGTTCTCTTACGACTAACTTGACAACTAATAAAATAAACCAATAAACTAATTTAACAACGAACTTAACTGTGGCGTATAAACTATCAAAGAGAGGTTTATCTCTAGAACCTGGATACATATTATTTGAGGAATGGGAGGGAAACTTTATTATTGAATCTGACTCTCTTTAACTCTCTTCAAATAGAAGTAATTCTCTAATCCACTGTACTCTTACAAGGGTAATATTGTTTTCTCATAGCACCAAACAGATTTATTGTCAGCACTTCAAGACAGTTTAGTTCTTGAAACTTATAAGTCTCTCCATATTCTTCTAATTTTCAGAGTTTTAGGTCACTACCAGTCCTTATTTTATAGTTGTTTTAATTTTCTCAAAGATGAATTTTTTTGGAGATTTTTCAGAAATTTGCTTTAGCTGAATGCAAGAAAGTCTGAAGTATATTAGCAAGGCAGTTGGCTATTTTGTGTCTAAGTTAGACAAAGCACAAAAAATAGAATGTTGTTATAATGTTGTAAGTCAATGTTATACAACAAAAAATTATGTTGTTATATTTTCTCAGAGCACCAAACAGATTTATGGTCAGCACTTCAAGACATTTTAGTTCTTGAAACTTATAAGTCTCTCCATATTCTTCTAATTTTCAGAGTTTTAGGTCACTACCAGTCCTTATTTTATAGCTGTTTTAATTTTCTCAAAGATGATTTTTTTTGGAGATTTTTCAGAAATTTACTTTAGCTGAATGCAAGCAAGTCTAAAGTATATTAGCAAGGTAGCTGGCTATTTTTTGTGTCTAAGTCAGGAAAAGCAAAAAAAATAGAATGTTGTTATAATGTTGTAAGTCAGTGTTATATAACAAAAAATTATGTTGTTATATTTATGTTAAATTGAAACAACTCAAGATATGTTGGAAGTCATAAAACCCTATTTCCCATAATCTGATTCTCAAAATATTTTAATTTTTAACTTGTGTCGAGCATATATCACATTAATATAATATAGGTTGAAAGCTTCACAAATTATTGTTTTAATAAATAAGACTGAAATTACCCAATGACAAATGAAAGAAAACTAGAAAGCCACCTTTTAAGCATTGAATTTAAGTCTCTTTGTTGAAAGCTCAGCAAATTATTTTGTCAAGAAATAAAACTGAAAAGACCCTGAGACAAATTAATTATTAAGGACAATTAAGAAGCCACCTCTTAAGTGTTGAATTTAAGCCTCTAAAAACAATAAAAGAGAAATCTGCAGGAATAAAAATAAGAAATAAGGATTGGAAATTAATCAATATATTTTAACAGTGATTAACTTAATCCAAAACCATGCATTGTTACGACATGGAAAAAATAGGAAAATAGGATCCATCATAATCCAGCATTGAATAAGAGAGAAAAAACTGCAACAGGGAGCATCAAAAACTGAGTACCATCCAACATTATGGAATAAAGAATTGTAGCCATGTTTCTGTTGATATAAAGAAGACAAATTAAGCTAGAAAATGAATAAATCCTTTTCCAGCAGTAACAAGATCAGGTGAGCTGACATGTTTTCAAGAATCAGCCTATTGAAAATAATAAATCCTATTTATACAAAAGATAAGAAGATCCTATGCATCCCTTGCAGCAGAGGCCCACATGCTTAGATATTATATTAGCTAGGGCAGATTCAGATATGGTTTTATAATTTTATATATCCTCAGTTGTTTGTAAAAACTTCAAAGGGAATACAGAATTATAAGAAGAAGATTGAATGACCTGTCTCTTAACAATTTTTTGACAACAAATCAAAACAACGCCTTTGCTCAAAATAAAATAGAAACAGTCAAAGTGGCACACAAATTAATGAATTAGAATAACTCGAAACCGCTCAGTAGATAAGATAAGATGGATTTCATACCCTGCTAGCACACAGACAATGAACAATTATGACCTTAAACCATGACAACTTCCCCAGCATATAAAATAAGAGAGGCTTTTAGATGTAAGGCATCTTACTAATAAGCCCAGTAAGTCAATAAAATGTTGGATTTCAGGACATGAATAAAAGGAAATGACAATAGGCAACAACATCATGTGGCATGGGAACTTTTGATTTAGACAACAATGTTTGAAATCATATCCAACATTCTACTAAAATTATCCATATTCCTTGAACCTTTTATTTTCTTTTGGAATAAATATTTTATCCGATATGTTCCTTGACAAAAATTGCGAGAAGAGATTTTCCTTACAAAGAAAACCATCTTTAACCAAATTGTAATTGTTGTCAGGATGATTTTTTGCTATGACACACTCAATTCATTCAGAGTTTTGCAATAATGACCGAGAACTAATGAGGTAGGGAGAAATTCATTCACATTCTAAGGATTTGGAAGTGTGGAGAAATTCATTCGCATTCCAAGATGTTGCCAATTGAAAAGTTTTTTAAAAAAAATTGAAAGCGAGTAAGGAGTGTTGTAAACAAACTGTCCAATAAGTAAAGAGACGAGGTCTGCGGTCTCCATAAAACTCTGGGCTCACCTGACGATCAGTGCAATAACAACACATCAATATCTTATAACTTCAAATTATATCCAAAGATTAAATAAATTTTATTCACAAGAATCACCTACCAGCCTGCTTCAATGCTATTAAGATCAGAACCATCATATGATCCCAAAATAACCCACATCTGAGACAGAATGTGTTTGAGGCTCCTATGTGGGGATTCCAGACATTCATAGTTTCTTTTACACCAAAATATTCTCCTCCTTTCAGAAAAGTTATGGCATCTACACAGAAAAGAAAGAAAGAAAAAAATCATATGAATTAAACAAGCGTGCTGCACAGAGAAAACCAAACACCCAGTAATTAAATAATTGCACCAAGAGAAATGGGTATCTACTAAGGAGTTGAGGGAGTAAAGGTGTACAATGCTTAAAAATTCAATAATTGTAGTAAGAGAAATGGGGTCTCTGCTAAAAACTTGAGGGAGTAAATGTGCACAATGCTTAAAAATAATGTGAGGTCCAACTCCAAACCTCAAAGCAACTAAAACCATCTGGATTAAATATAAATATGATTTTATTGCCCTACCTTGTGTTCATTTCCACTAATAATAGTTTATTTATGAGAGTCCGACATGTTCAAATATTTAGGTTTACTCACACACATCCATTTATAAATTTACCCTGATATTCTTTCTAGCTCTTAAATTCAATTCACAATGGGTATGTCTAGTTACTGATATAAAACAAAGAAAAACAAGTTATGATACACTTCGGGCAGAAGAAAAGTCGATCCCTCCACATCTCAGGACCCTAAAGGAAGATTGATGGCATGTAAATTTGTTTTGACCCTCTAACTGAAACCCTAGGAGTGGAAGTAAGCATGATCAAGTGAAATGAAAGGGAAGTTCACCCGACTGAGTAATTAAGGTGATGCAGTTTTTGCTTTACTCACCGAAGCACCTCGATGACAACATAGAATGACAATCCATAAGTCCATAAGAGTAGTCCGTAAGGAAGTAGAGAACACCGGTGCTAGAAAACATGACAGAGCTGACCCATAAGCCTTGTAGGGCAAGCATATTGCCTACGACTTGGTTCGCCACAAAGCCTGCAAAATTCATCATCCCATATTGTCCCATTAAGTGCCATAAGTTCCCTCAACTGCACCCGCTTGTGCTCATTCAAACCCTCATCAACAGGCATAAGCAGCTTCTCCACCATTCCCGCATCTTTTTCCAAAGCATCTTGTGTCTCCGCCTCAACCAAAACATGCAAGTCCTCATTCTCGAATGGATCAGGTTTCAGATCACGTTTCTGCTGTAATCTACCTTCCTTGAAAGAACCCTTTCCTCTTATAACAATCTTTGGACCAGTCTCCTTCTCCATTCTCTTCTGGGTGTTGCCTCTGGGGCCAATAAAATTATACCCTGGAAAATCCTTCACATGAATGAACAGTTTCTTATAAAGCTTCGGCAGACAGTAATCTGCCAGAGGCTTAAATATTGGGTTTCTCTTGATAAGCTGGGAAATGACCTCCTACCTCTCCTTGGTAAGCTTTTCTCGGGCTCTGAATTCCCTTGTATTGATTCTAATCTCGTCGTTATCATATATGGGCTCCGGGGACGGCGACCGAGCACCCTCTGGCTGGTCATCTAAAGGCATCACCGACTGTAACAACCTGTGGATATCCATTAACCGTGCATTCAAAGCATGTACCTCAAGATCGAGTATCATGCCTCTTATTAACTCTTTAATAAACCCTGGAAGTTGGATTCCCATAAGTGGTTTTGGCTCATCAGCCCAACGGTTCTTTCGTTTCCTAATGGACCCGGCGCTATCCTGCATTTCTCCCTCACCTTCGGTCTGAGGACCCCAGCGGGATCACCTCTTCCTGCCGCTGCTCACTTCTGCAGTACAAGCGCCCTGCATTTCTGCTTGGCTCGAACCCTTCACCCGATCTTCCAACTTCATTGCTATAGTCTCCAACAAAGCTGGATTCAAACTCCCATCCTTGCCCTCTTCGTTTCCGCTTCTTGTACTCACAAAGCTAGTTTCCTCTTCCTTGGCTACAGCAGGTTTCTTATCCCTGCCATCAGGTTGCGATTGAAGAGGGCCTTCTGGATGGTGCACATCATCATGTTTCTGGTATTTTGCATAACCTTGCTCTCCTCCGTCATGGTTCTAGTATGGCGCATAATCCTGACTGGATTCCTGCTTCTGGTACTCAGCGTCCTTTTACGCTATTTCCTGGCCTTGGTATTGTGTGTATGCTTTTTTCCCTGGTTCCTGGTTTTGGTATTGATTGAACTCTTGCTGCCTATGGTATTGATTGTATCCTTGATCAACTTCGTGGTCCGCGTATTGTGCATACCCTTGGGTAGTTTCCTGGTTTTGATACTGCTCATACCCTGATACCCAGACACGGTTAAAATCCCACAAAGAAAAACCAACACAGACCTTGAAACCCTCGTCTCCAAACCTTCTCGGTGCCTCTCCTACCCTAATACATAATCTTCCAATAAAGTGGCTCGATTATGAACCCTTGGACAACTTACCTCTTGGTGGACGACTGACACACAGAATTGACTTTAAATCACTCAATAATCTGTCGCCACATTTTCAAACATTTAAGATTTTGAAACATACTTTTCAAACTAACAGCTGGTAATAGGGACAAATGAAATATTTTCATTGGTTGAAGGAGGTGTCACATGTCTAAATTTTACTGGCTAGAAGGGCGATAAGAAAGGCTTCTCATTAGCTGAGGTGAACAGTGTTTACTCACCCCAAGCCAACAAAGAGAACGCCTTTCGGCATAACTAAAATTCAGAGCTTGTATATAGAAGCAATGTCATATCAATCCAATCAACGTCATGTGCTAACTTATATATTAATAACCCATGCTATATATAAAATATATGACATAGATATAAATAGAAACAAATATATGAGAACAACGCAAACAATTCCGCGAATATATCAACAGTCCACGTGACATAACAAACTCTCTACACTACCCACTCCCATGACCAAATTTGTGCAAACAAAATATATATATATATACTTGTTAAATTAGCCTAACATATGTTAAATTAGCATAACTACAAATAAACAATGCGGTTGATACATTAAGGAATTTATATTAACAGTATAAATCATATAATATTAAGAGTATAAATCGTATAACATTAACAGTATAAACCATATAACATTATATAGTTCATAATTTTATTTTTATTAATAATTATATTATTAATTATTGAAAAATAAATATTATTAATTTAATATTATAAACTTTAATATTAAATTTCAATACATAAATGTAATATCATAAAATCTAAAATTCAATATTATAAACCCAAATATTAATATTATAAACCATATATTATTAATATATTATTCTAAATTTATTAATATTTAAATAATATTAAATATATATTAAAATATTATCAATTAATATATTAATTAAATTTCATGAAATGTAGTTGAATTAGTGATTACATTGTTATTAAGTAATATATAAAATATAAGATTCAAAGTTTAAATTCTTTGAATTAAACCAATAAAAAAATAACATATTAATTAAAATATTATTAACATATCAAAATTATATATATATAAAACATTAATTATTAATAATATAATTTCCCTCTATCAAAAGATTATATATTATATATTATATTATAAGGGTGTCAATTAAGAAATATACACTAGTCAAATAAGTCAACAAAAGTTGTTAAACAAAAACACTGCTATTCAACAAAAATCTGTTAAAACCATTACCAACTTAAAATTGTTATAATAAAAATTGTAATTTTTTTTAATCCATTACCAACTTAAAACAGTTATGAAAGATTTTGCAAATTTCTTGAGGAGCTTTAGTGAGGGTGATATTTAATGTATCAACAATTTGGGTAAATGTGATTCACAGAACGTACACCATATTGTTGTAATAATTACATCGAAAATAATTACATCGAAAACGTTCTTTTTATGAGATTGAATTGAACAGACACTATTCACCCAACCAATCCCATGCTTTAAATTTGTCCTCCTCCTTCTAATATAAATATAAATATAACATGTTACTCAAACCTGCCACATTTTAATGTATCGTTGTCATCAACTTGAACGCACCGCATTCAGTTTAAATGGCAGGAATGTTCTAATAAATGATCCCAAATGATTTCTTCTCTTCCTACTTTCCTCTCGCTTCGGCTCCCTTTCTATTGTTGTGAACCTCTCCCGCAATGTGATGCCCTGTTGTGGTTGTCTCTCTAAATATTTTTCTCGTTCGATAACATGGTGAAACCCTATGGTCTTCAACGCCAATGTTTCCTTCACACACCTCCCCTCCCACAATATCGCAGGCATCCGCTAGAAACAATATTTGCATAATATTTTCATCACAGATTATTATTAACCCTCCATGGATGCCCGAAGGCAATTTCAAACCCATAGTTTATTTTTGATCAAAAAACTTTCAGAAAAATTCTGGGAGAAATGAGAAGGCTCTTATGATTTTGCAAAGGAATCGTAGTCCATTCTTGGGTTCGTCGCCATTGCTCGCCACCTGTGTTGTGAAAACCTTTGGAGAATATTGGTGAGCCTAATGGTGCCTAGCGGTAGGGGCTTGCGGTGACTGTGTGGAGCGGTGAGGGTGGCTGCGACATGGAGCTCAGAAGGGGAGAGCCGGTGATGCCTGCATTTTCACTATTATATTCTGTTTCTGTGCAAGCTAAAATGTCCACAAAAGCATGTTCTGGAAAAATATTATCAACACATACACTGCAACCATCAGTTCTCTCGACGACCTCTTATTTAATTCATGTCGATCCAAGTTCTAGCAGCTTCGCTTCGCTCTTTAACGAAAACCTTTTCTTCATTTTCAGACGTCGAAGTTTTATTTTTGGCTGGATCCAACCCGACTCCAACCTCAGACATTGAGCTCTCGATGGCATTCACGTAGTCCCTTGCAAAAATAAATTCTATAAAATTATAAACAAACGTTATTATTTAGAAAAAGTTAAACTATAATTTAGAAAAAGCTAAGGAAAATTAATGGAAAATTAATATAAAACGTATCATGTTTTGAATCAATTGGATATAAGGTCTTTCAAAATTGCACACACAACTCACTATAATCAATATTCTCACATAGATCTATTAGAATTTGGTGCATCTAAGAAAGAGTAGTTCCAGCTGCTAAAACAATCGACTATCTTTTTTTTCCCTTAAAATATAGTTGCATAAATAAAATATATAATATTAATAGTTTTTAATTCACTATTAAAAAAAATTAAATATTTTATACAACCCTGCGAATTTTGGCACTTTTTTAGAAGGTTAAGACTATCTAGGCCGATAAGCATATATGAAGAATAACTACAATCACATTAGTAAATGTGGTAGATATACTAATAGACTTATACCAACCATATTAATAACTATTAGATGTATCTTGTTAAAAACTAACAATTACCAATTATTAATAACTATATAAATAATAAAAACCATATTATTATATATTTATATCTTATACTACTCATATTAATATTATATTATATTATTATATAATATTATATTAATATATCAAAGTTATATTTCAAATTATAATATAATTAACCTGTATTATTTATCTATCTCTCAACATTATGTTATCGTGAATTTATATATAAACTCAACATTATTACAATATATTAATTATATGTTTATCAACCAAAAGATGAATATTATGATTAATACATTTCAGATATTAATATTATAATCTCAATGAATTAAAATTATAAATCCAACATATTACTAAATACAATCCATTATTAAGTGTATTCTAATATATTTGAAATTATAATATAGTTAACATATAATATTTAGTTATTATTAATATTACTTATGTATCTCACACCATTATATATATATATATATATATATATATATATATATATATATTATTGCAAAAAATTAATTCTATGGTTATTATTAATCCAACGGATTAATATTATGATTTATAAATAAATAGTACTAATATTATAAACACAAAAGATTAAAATAACAAATTCAACACATTAATAAACCCAAGAAATTATAAACATAAGGAATTTAAATCCTAAGACTAATATTATAAATTGTAATATATTCTTAAACATATTAGGACTTAATATTATAAACCCAAGGAATTAATAAACCCAATAGATTATTGGTATATAAACTCAAGGGAATAGAAATATTAAATTTACTCAAGGGATTAATAACCCAAGAGATTAATATTATAAACCTTATAATTAATAAACTTAATATTATAAACCCTAAACCTAAGAGATTAATAGACCCAAGGTATTAATATTCTAAACCCCAAGCAATTAATATTATAAAGTGAGGTGGTTAATAATCTAAGGGGATTATTAATATTATAAACTCAAGGGATTAATATTATAAACCTAAGGAATTAATAAACCCAAACATTTATTACTTTTATAAATCCAAGGAATTATAAACCCGAGGAATGAATATTAAACCCTAGGATTAATATTATAAGCCCTAATATTACTATATTAAACCTAAAAAAATATTGTAAACCGTAAGATAAAAACCCTAATATATTATTATAGACACTAAGGATTAATATAATAAACTGAAGAGATGAAAATATTATTATTATTATTATTATTATTATTATTATCCAATTTTAAGGTCACAGCCAAGCCAAACACTAAATTGGTGTATGAGGCCCCCTTGTTTGTGGGAAAAGGGACCCACCTTCGCGCATCGATTTGATTGCTAAGTCTACAAAGATATACATACTCTACCCCCCTCTGGTTTTGAACTTGTGACCTCTTAGGAGGAAACACATGCTCTTAACAATTAGGCCCACTTAAGATGTATAATCCCAAATGATTATAAACCCCAGGATTAATATTGAACACTATAATTAATATTACAAACCCTAATATTAAGATATAAAACCTAAAATTAATGTTATAAACCCTATGATAAAAATACCTAATATATTATTATAGATATTTAGGATTAATATTATAAAATCAAGGGATTAATTATAAGCCAAAGATATTATAAACCTTAGGAGTAATATTTTAAACCCTAAGATTAATATATAAAACATAGGATAATTAACATTATAAACCCAAGGAATCATAAATCTAATGGACCAATAATAAACCTTAGGATTAATATCATAAACACTAGGAAATGCAACATTGAATAAATTCCAATGTAATGTATCATTATGACAATGATTATAGTGATATCGTTTGTCACATTGCGATGATGCTTGTCACATTGCAACATTTGATAGATTTGTGTACCATTGAATTAATTAACACAAAGAATTATTAATATTATAAACCTAAGAGATTATCAATATTATAAATCCAAAGGATTAATATTATAAACCCAAGGGATTAATATTGTAAACCCAAGGGATTAACAAATCTGAGGTGTTAATATTTGAAACCCAACTGTTAAATATTATAAACCCAAGAGGTTAATAAACTGTCATTATTATTAATAGCATAAACGTTATAAACCTTATTAACCCTAATATTATTAATTTTAGAAGCCCTAAAATTATAAACATTAAGATTATAAAATTAGACCCAACATTATAAACGAGAATAGTAACCTAATTTATTCAACGACACAATGTGACATTGAATAAATTCCAATGTAATGTATCATTATGACAATTATTACAACCACACTATTTTTCGTATTGTGATGATGCTTGTCACGTTACAACATTAGTTATATTTATGTACCATTGGATTAATAAACCCAAGTAATTATTAATATTATAAAACTAAGGGATTATTATTATTATAAACCAAAAGGATTAATATTATAAACCCAAGGATTAATATTGTAAACTCAAGGGATTAATAAATATGAGGTATTAATATTCTAAACCTAAGCTATTAATATTAGAAAACCATGGGGTTAATAAACCCTGGGGATTATTAATAATCCCAAAGGATTATAAACATAAGGGGTGAATATTAAATACTAGGTTAATATTATAATCCAAAAGGATTATAAACCTAGAGGAATAATACTAAACCCTAGGATTAATATTATAATCCCTAATATTAATATATGAAACCTAAAACTAATGTTATAAACCATAACATTAAAAAACTTAATATATTATTATAGATATTAGGGATTAATATTATAAAACCAATAGATTAATAATAATCCTAGCATTAATATTAGAATCCCAAGGGATTATAAACACCCTAGGATTAATATAGTAAGCCCTAATATTAATATATCAAACCTAAAATTAATATTATAATCCCTAAGATTAAAAACTTTAATATATTATTATAGACATTAGGGATTAATTTTATAAACCCAAGGGATTAATTATAAACCCACGGGATTATAAATCCTAGGATTAATATTATAAACCTTAAGATTATTATATCAAACCTAAGATCATTAATATTATAAGCCAAAATGATTAATAAATACAAAAATTTATTGATATTATGAATTAAACATAACAATATCAAACCTAAGATCATTAATATTATAAGCCCAAGGGATTAATTAACACAAAAAGTTATTGATATTATAAATGAAACATAATAAAATTAAAAACAAGTATTTATATTATAAACACAAGGGATAAACATAAGGGATTATTAATATTATAAATACAAGACATCAATAAATCCAAGAGATTAATATTATAAACCTAAGGAATTAATCAACCCAAGTGATTAATAAACCCTAGGGATGATTGATATTATAAATCCAAATGATTAATTATATTCACAAAGAATATAAATCTTAAGATTAATATTATAAACCCAAGGGATCAATAAACCCAATGAGTTATTAATATTATAAATGAAAGGGATTAATATTAATAAAATAAAGGGATTAATAAACCCAAGGAATCTTAAATCCAATGGAATAATATTAAAGACTAGGATTTATATTATAAACTTGGGGGATTATAAACCGCGAGATTAATATTATAAAATCTACAATTATAAACATTAAGATTATAAAAAATTAAACTCAATATTAAAAACGAGAATATTAAACCCTAATTTATTCAATGCCACAATGCGACACAGAATAAATTTTCAATGTAATGTATCATTATGACAACGATTATAGTCATATTGTTTGTCACATTGTGACACTGCTTGTCACATTGCAAAGTTGGATAGATTTGTGTACCATTGGATTAATAAACACAATGAATTGTTAATATTATAAACCTAAGGGGTTATCAATATTATAAACCCAAAGGATTAATAAATTATAAACTCAAGGGATTAATATTGTAAACCCAAGGAATTAATAAATCCAAGGTATTAATATTCAAAACCCAGAGCGTTAAATATTTTAAACCCAATGGATTAATAAACCCTCGGGATTATTAATATTATAAACATTATAAACCCTAATATTATTTATTTTATAAACCCTACAATTATAAACAATAAGATTATAAAACTAAACCTAATATTATAAACCAGAATATTAAACCCTAATTTATTCAATGTCACAATGTGACATCAAAAAAATTCCAATGTAATGTATCATTATGACAATGATTATAGTGAGACTATTTGTCACATTACGATAATGTTTGTCATAATGTGACATTGGATATATTTGTGTACCACTAGATTAATAAACCCAATGAATTATTAATATTATAAACCTAAGGGATTATCAATATTATAAACCCAAAGGACTAATATTATAAACCAAAGGGATTAATATTGTAAACCCAAGGTATTAATAAATACAAGGTATTAATATTCTAAACCTGAGTGATTAATATTATAAACCCAAGGGGTTAATAAACCCTCGGAATTATTAATATTATAAATCCAAGGGATTATATACATAATGGATGAATATTAAAACATAGGCTAATATTATAGTCCAAAGGGATTATAAACCTAAAGGATTAATATTAAACCCTAGGATTAATATAATAAGCCCTAATATTAATATATCAAACCTAAAATTAATGTTATAAAGCATAAGATTAAAACCCTAATATATTATTATAGATATTAGGGATTAATATTATAAACTCAATGGATTAGCAAACCCAAAGAATTAATTTTATTCCCAAGGAATATACACCCTAAGATTAATATTATAGATCCAAAAGATTAATAATAACCCTAGCATAAAATTATAAACCCTGGGATTAATATTATAAACCTTAAGATTATTATATCAAACCTAAAATAATTAATATTATAAACCCAAGGGATTAATAAACAAAAAAAATTATTTATATTATAAATGAAACATAATAATATTAAACCCAAGGATTTATATGATAAACACAAGGGATAAACAAAAGGATTATTAATATTATAAATACAAGGAATCAATAAATCCAAGGGATTAATATTATAAACCTAAGAATTAATCAAACCAAGTGCTTATTACTATTACAAACCCAAGTGATTAATAAACCCTATGGATTATTGATATTATCAACCCAAATGTTTAATTATATTAGCAATGAATATAAAACCTAAAATTAATATTATAAACCCAAGGGATTAATATTAAACCCTAAAATTAATATTATAATCCCAAGAGATTATAGACCTTGGGATTAATATCAAATCCTAGGATTAATATTATAAATCCAAGAAATTAATCAACACAAGTGTTTATTACTATTATAAACCAAGGGATTAATAAACCAATGGATTGATATTAAACACTAGTATTAATATTATAAACTCTATGATTAATATTAAACGTAGGATTATAAACCCTAAGATTAACATTAAAATCCACGAGATTAAAAATTTAAGGGATCAATATTAAATTCTAGGATTAATATTATAAGCCTAATTGATTATAAACCCTAGGATTAACTAAATAAATTACAATGTAATGTTTCATTGTGATATTGATTTCCACACTCCTTGAAACATTGTGAAGATGTTTGTCACACTATGACGTTGCATAGATTTCCGTACCATTCCATCATTAATATTATAACCCAAAGGTATTATAAACGCAAGGATTAATATTATAAACCTTAATATTATTATGTCAAACCTAAGATAATTAATATTGTAAACCCAAGGGATTAATAAACGCAAAAAATTATTGATATTATAAATGAAACATAATAATATTAAACCCAATGATTTATATTATAAACACAAGGGATTAAAAAAAGGATGATTAATATTATAAATACAAGGAATCAAAAAAATACAAGGGATTAATATTATAAACCTACGGAATTAATCAAACTAAGTGCTTATTACTATTACAAACCCAAGTGATTAATAAACCCTATGGATTATTGATATTATAAACCCAAACGTTTAATTATATTAGCAAGGAATATAAAACCTAAGATTAATATTATAAACCCAAGGGATTAATATTAAACCCTAAAATTAATATTATAATCCCAAGAGATTATAGACCTTGGGATTAATATCAAATCCTAGGATTAATATTATAAATCCAAGAAATTAATCAACACAAGTGTTTATTACTATTATAAACCAAGGGATTAATAAACCAATGGATTGATATTAAACACTAGTATTAATATTATAAACCCTATGATTAATATTAAAACTAGGAGTATAAACCCTAAGATTAATATTAAAATCCACGAGATTAAAAATGTAAGGGATTAATATTAAATTCTAGGATTAATATTATAGCCCTAATTGATTATATACCCTACGATCAGTTGAATAAATTACAATGTAATGTATCATTGTGATATTTATTTCCACACTCCTTGACACATTGTGAAGATGCTTGTCACACTATGGCGTTGCAAATATTTTCGTACTGTTCCAACATCACAATATTACACTGTAGCATTAAACAAAATATTATAATCCCTAACATTATAAAACCAAACATTATTAACCCTAAGATAAACCCTAAACGTTAGGATTAATGTTATAAACAGTAAGATTAATATTATAAAAATTTTCATTAATATTATAAACGAAATATTGTGAACCCAATATTAAAAAATCTAATGTTATAAACCCAATATTAAACCATAATATTATAAACCCATTGTTAAACACCATATTACAATCATAAATATTAGAAACCTTAATATTATAAACCCAATATTAAAGCCCAATTTTGTAATGTCATATTGCGACGTTTAATAAATTTCAATGTAATGTAAGGAATTAATCAACCCAAGTGATTAATATTATAATCCCAAGGGGTTAATAAACCACATGGATTATTAATATTATAAACTCAAGGGATGAATATTAAACCCTAGGCTAATATTATAATCTAAAGGGATTATAAACCTAAAGGATTAAAATTAAAGCCTAGGATTAATATTATAAGCCCAAATATTAATATGTCAAACCTAAAATTAATGTTATAAACCACAAGATTAAAAAAATTAATATATTATTATAGATATTAGGGATTATTATTATAAACCCAAGGGATTAGTAAACCCAAGGAATTAATTGTATTCTATAAACCCAAGTGATTAATAATAACCCTAGAATTAATATTATAATCCCAAGGGATTATAAATACCCTAGGGTTAATATTATAAGCCCTAATATTAATATATCAAACCTAAAATTAATATTATAATCCATAAGACTAAAAACCCTAATATATTATTATAGATATTATGGATTAATTTGATAAACCCAAGAGATTAATTATAATCTCAAGGTATTATAATCCCTAGGAATAATAGTATAAACCTTAATATTATTATATCAAGCCTAAGATAATTAATATTATAAACCTAAGGGATTAATAAACACCAAAAGTTATTGATATTACAAATAAAACATAATAATATTAAACCCAAGGATTTATATTATAAACACAAGGGATTATTGATATTATAAATACAATTCATCAATAAATCCAAGGGATTAATATTATAAACCTAAGGAATTAATCAACCCAAGTGTTTATTACTATTACAAACCCAAGTGATTAAAAAACCCTAGGGATTATTGATATTATAAACCCAAATGATTAATTATATTCGCAAGGAACATAAACCCTAAGATTAATATTACAAACCCAAGGTATTAATATGAAACCCTGACATTAATATAAGCATAATATTATAAATCCTAGGATTAATATTATAAACCCAAGGAATTAATATTATATCAGGATTAATATTATAAACCCAAGGAATTAATCAACCCAAGTGTTTATTACTATTATAAACCAAAGTGATTAATAAACCAATGGATTGATATTAAACATTAGTATTAATATTATAAACCCTATGATTAATATTAAATCTAGGAGTATAAACCCTGAGATTAATATTAAAATCCAAGAGATTAAAAACGTAAACGTAAGGGATTAACATTAAATTCTAGGATTAATATTATAAGCATAATTTATTATAAACCCTAGGATTACTTGAATAAATTACAATGTAATGGATCATTGTGATAATGATTGCCACACTCCTTGACACATTGTGAAGATGCTTGTCACACTACGATGTTGTATAACTTTCTGTACCATTCCAACGTCATAATATTAGTGTAGCATTAAACCAATTATTATAATCAATAACATTATAAAACCTAAGATAAACCATAAACCTTAGGATTAATGTTATAAACAATAATATTAACATTATAAAATTTTGCATTAATATTACAAACAAAATATTGTAAACCCAAAATTAAAAAATCTAATGTTATAAACCCAATATTAAACCCTAATATTATAAACCCATTATTAAACAGTATATTATAAACACCAATGTTAGAAACCCAATATCATAAACCTTAATATTACAAATCTAATATTAAACCCAAATTTTCTAATGTCATATTGCGACTTTGAGTAAATTACAATGTAATGTAACATTGTACAATGTTTATCATAGTGCGACAATGTTTGTCACATTGCAACAATGTTTTCCACATTATGATGTTGGATAGAGTATGACCTTATTCAACCACATCACATTGTTAGTTTTTCAATGTCACATTGTGACAATATTAATATTTAAATTAATATTAATAAATTGTAATGTATTTTAACATTACGTCAATGTTTTCCATGTTCCGACAATGCTTGTCACATTATGACGTTGGATATATGCTATGACATTAGTCAACCACATCACATTGTTAGTTTCGCAATGTCACATTGTTACAATATTTGTCTCGCTACAACATCGAGCATGGTTTACCATGCTTTATCTTTTTTTAGCTTGGTTGACCATGGTATCATAGTTGACCATGCTCTACCTTGGTTGACCTTGTTTGGCAATTAACCATTTTGATATTGGATGACATTGGTTGACCTTCCTTAATGATTGTTGATCATGGTTGGTCATGGTTGATCATGACTGAGAAATGTCGACCATGGTTAACCATGTTGATCTTGGTTGACGATGGTTGACCATGGTGCACTATGGTTGACATGGTTGATCATGGATGATAATGATTACCACAATTGACCTTGGTTAACCATTCTAACCATGTTGTTCTTAGATGACGTTGCTCGAACTTCTTTGAACATCATTGATCATGATTTTCCATGGTTGACCTTGGTTGACTATGGTTGCTCATGGTTTACCAAAGTTACCATGGTTGATCATGGTTGAACATGATTAACCATGGTTGTCCATGTTTAGTAATGGTTAATTTTGGTTGACCATATAGACTTTGATTGGCCATTATTGTTGACTCTTTTCTACTATTGGTTGACATGGTTTGAATATGTTTGACTATGTTTCATTAATATGATTGAATACATTTGATTATTAATATTAATCAATATAATTAAAATAAAATCATGTTTGAACCAAGTTAAAGAATGTTGACTCTCAAATGCAACCAAGCATAGTCGAACATAGTCTAAGAATATTATCATGATGTGTAATGTTTATCGAAAAGAAAATATCTAACTTTGATGCTATTTTTTAACCACATTATGTTGATATTTTTTATCAAATTTCCCTAACATATTTGATACCCATTATTTCACACAACCACAATGAGGTGTTGGATTTTTTAAGTGACATTTTGACCACATTTTGTTCATCAAAACATAATTATACCTATTTTTATTACTTGAGATATTAGTTTTATAAAATTACATTTTAATATTGTTTTTGTTCATAGAATGTTCATTTTGTCTTTTGTTATAATGAAACTAAAAATTTCGTCCTTCAAATAATTAAACTTATAATCCTATAAAACCATATTAATATTAGATAAATATTAATTAAAAAAAATATTATTATTATTGAAATTAAAAGAGTAAAATATATAAAATATAATATAACATAAAATCCAATCGGTTGGTTAATGGTAATCGTGTAGTCTCAATGCACTTTTAAGGAATAGTTGCTCATTTTTGTGTATAGCATGACTAAATTTTAGATTGTGTGTAAGGGTAGTTATTTATTTAAGCATTAATTTATATATTAGGTTTTGCAATTATTTTTGTTATACATTTGGTTGAATTTGTTCATAATTTTATAAAAATTTATTGGAATCAAAAGTGTCCAGCGTAAATTATTTATAGTTAAAATGTTTTATAGTTTTTTCAAAATGTTAAATCTTTTTTATATATATAATCATATAAAATTAAAAGACTAAGAAATCAACAACTTCTAATGTAAAATTCCAAAACCTATAATAATAAACAAAGTATTTATTAGTCCCTGCCGCTTGTGGCATGGCAGGGACTATAGTAATCGCTTTTTAGCGTTTTATTAGTTCTTGCTGGAGAATCAAATAGCGCTATTTTAGCTATTATAAAGTTTTAGAGACAGTTTTCAGTCTCTGAGATTGATTTTTATTGATTTTTAATCCCTGCCGCTTGTAAGAGCCAATCAACAATTCGGAGGTCTTATTTGGCCTCATATAGAGGCCAGACCTTTCCAAACTTAGGGTAAGTGCAACGGAAGTGCAGGTTGATTGCTATTTTCGTAGTTTCTATTCACTAATGCTAGCATTAGTTAGCAAGCATAAAATTTTTGGAGAATATATGCAGAGAATTTTTATTAAAGTCTGCATGATCCACTTGTCTGGGCACAGGTTTTGCAGGGCACGAGACACATTGACAACGCCACAGGTTGAAGCGGTCGAACCCTAATTAGACAACAGCATAAGGTCCTAATTATAGTGATACCAACACACTACTTGAATTCCCAGATAACCTGCTGCTAATTTGCTACTTGAATTCCCAGAGAATCACAGACATAAGGAGCATATGCAGATACAATTTCATTTGAGCATATGCAGATACAGTTTCATTTTCTGCTACTTTAATTCCCACAGAATGACTGACATAAGGAGCATATGCAGATACAGTTTCATTTTCTGCAACTTTCTTTGAGGTAAGCTCCACTTCTACATGCATTTCTCTTCTGCCCATCTCCTGAGAATCCGTAGATACAATGAAACCCTGAAATTTCAATGTGAAAATTTTACAACTCGTTTTTTTTAAAATTCATATATCGCTGTAATTTTTTTTTAAAAACATTCATATATCGCTACAATTTGTTTACAGCTCGTTTTTTTAACCATGCAATTTGTTTGCTGAACTGGGAGCACAACTAGCTCTGCATTCATTCACCTCAGGAAAAATTCATAATCTTAGCTCAACAGGCCTCTTTATTAACTACAGGAAAAATAAAAATTACAAATGCTTCAAAGGGCTTCGCCCCTTTACTGGCTTCAAAGGGTTTTCTCACTATCTACAATCACAATTTCCCTGCTGGTCTCAGCCAAGCACTACATTACATCAATTTTCTCCACAAATTCCGAAAACGAAATAATTTTTTTACCTGTAACTACTGATGTTCCTTATTCTTCTGTGTGTATAGCGCTCTCTATTTCTTATTCGCTGTTCTACTTTCCTTTTTTTCGCTTTTCTTCCTCGTATTCCTCCTCTCGCTTGGATCTGTTCCGCTGTTTTTCTAGAATTTCCTCGCTTCTTTTCTCGCTTATTCCTCCGCATCTCTGTTCTATTCTTTACTTCATGCGCAGCTCTCCTTTTCTACTATCCATCCATCCCTCCTTCCCCCGCTAACTTTTCTTTGTATCCCTCCTCTTGCATGGATCTGTTCTCCTATTCTTCTCCAATTTCCTCTTCTGCTTCTTTCCTGGTTTATTCCTCCTCATTTCTGTTCATTTCACTTCCTGCACGGCTCTCATTTGCTATTCTCCATTCTCTAATTAATTATGGGAAATGAATGCTCTGTTCAATAATCACAGTGGGAAGAACACCACTGAAAATGGCTCGGAAGCAGGCTCTATATTCAGAAAATCCCTAGGTGGCGTGGTTTTAGCGCACTGCATGCATGCTCTGTTTTGTTATGGAAGAGGTGAGGCACGTTGCTCTCATGGGAGGGCCCACATGGTTATCGACATTTTTTTTCAGTGTTTTTTTAGTTTTGTGTCTTATTTATTATTTATTGGCTACTTCATTTTTAGTGGGAATTTGAGAAACTCTTGACGTTTTTCCGAGGCTTAAGCATTCATAAACTTCAGTGGTGATATTCCATATCGCAGACAAGAAGTCCGAGCGAAGGCAATTCCTGCCTGAGCAACTTTTTATGTAACAGGCGGTAACGAGAAGGCAACTCGTGAACTCCATATCGCTGGAGGGCCCGAACGAAGACAGGCAAGTCGTACTTCCTTAAAAAGATGCATATGGTTGTTTGAGAGGTATCGCACTGACTCTGTGAGTGCTCAGCAGTCAGCGTCTCAACAGCTCAGCACTGCAATTAAATACCGTTAGAGCTTTTTTTCCTTTTTGAAAATGATAATTCTGGTTTGTAATCTAATGATTCAACGAGTAAACATGTATCCTTAGTAAGCAAACATGTGTCGATTTGCATGGTTTTCTGGCACTGTTTTTTAAGTTATAGCGTGTGGTCTTATATACATTATTTTAACGCAAAAGTGCTCCGAGTAGCAGAGCAAAGGAGCAACCTTCGAAGGAATATGCATTCACTGAACTTTGAAACAAGTGATAGGAACGCCATAAAACAGTGCAAAAGTTTTCTCGCCGAGTTTCTGCAAGTGAGTGCTCTACAAACCATACAATTTAGATCAGGTATAGATGGCATATTTAGAATTACAACACGAGTGGTGAATTCAATAAGATTAAAACTGTGAGACATGGTACTTACCTCGTTGGGTTCACTATGGTTTCAATAGATCAGAACAACTTGCTGCTGAACATTGGATGGAAATGCATATTGTAACATGAAAATGCGGAACAAGATATATTGGATAGAAACCTTGAAGATTGAAGGCTTAAGATGCAACAATTTATTATAGTGAAATCTTATAAAGTCAAATAAGATTATTTCTCTAAATATGTGATAAGATAGCATTCCAGGCTACGAAAAGGTGGAACAGAGTATACTCAATCTAAACCATCAGAATTGAATCCGTAAGAGAGTGCATTTCCTTTTGTTGGAGTTCTTATAAGACCCGTAGAACCAATACTCAGAATTCTAGATTATATTACATATGTTTGGTTTAATAATGGAACATAAATCAATAATGCAGACAGAAATCACTAAGCTCTGCTTAGACAGGTTATGAGTCCATAACCCTCTTTTCAAAGCTCAGGCAGACCAGTTTTTAATGTCTATGAAAGCTGCAATTCAATAGGAATATGTTGTTCTCTTTGTAATAGATGAAGTAGTTTCCTCGCAAAATAAATAAAATACAGTTTTCCTAAGGGCAACTACTTGCTTGTCTTGTAACCCAACATTTGCAGGCTTCCTGGTGAGCAGGTTTTGATACAGAGCTGAGGGGCACTTGGATATAAAAAGAAGGAAACAGGTCTACAAGCAGGCAGAGGAGGCAATGGAACATCTCCATGTATGTAGTGATTAATTTCTACCATTGTAGGTCAGGCCACTGGATCAATATGAGTGCTCAAAAGTCCCACTCCTGCCAAGCATTTAACCTGTTCTGGATTGTATATTCTCATCAGTCTCTTATCTGCTATTTCCACCAACTTATCTTTCTTGTGGAGATTCCAAGCCAATTCCACCATGTCCACTTCATCTGGGCATAAATCTTGATCTATAGATCTCCTTCCTGCGACAATCTCGAGCACCAGATTCCCAAAGTAGTAGACATCCATCTTTTCATTAGGTTGCAGGACATGCATGCTTTCAGGGGGATCGTGGCGTTCAATTTTTGATCCATCCAGTCCCTTTTGATGATCTTGATGAGCACCACTGCTGCAAGAACTAATAAGCCCAAAACCACCAAGCCTGGCTTTGAATGTGATATCAAGCAAGACATTATTGACTTTGATGTTCTTATGAACCAAACTCTTCTCCCAACCACTGTGCAAGAATCCTACCGCCTCTGCAACATCCTTAACTACCTTGTATCTCCGAGGCCATGGCAAAACCCCTCTGCCAAACAACCACTTGTCGAGACTACCATTATACATATACTCATAGATCATCACAAGCTCACCAGTGTCATGGCACCACCCTTTCAAAGGCATGGGTGCCTCAATCTACATATTCGCTTAACTTCCTTCAGGATCTTATTCTTATCAGTATTGCTACCTTGCAAAAACTCCTTGGAAAACCGTTTTATAGCCACCAGTGCACCGTTTTGTAAGACACCCTGATAGAAGATGCCTTTATCCCCATGCCCCAGTACTTCACTCTGGCTAAAAGATCTGGTGGCCAAAGATATCTCAGACATAGAAAAATGCCTGGGCTTGTTGGGTGGTCTGGGGCGTACACTATCTTTATTCAACATTAGTCTTTTTGCCATAGATTTTCTCTGGTGTTTGGCCTTATTGTCGCAAAGCACAAATACCAAAGCTGTCAAAAAGACTGCAGCAACTGAAAGGAAGATAAAAAATACACTAGAAGGCTCCCTCTGAGGTATTTTGGTGGTCTTAAACATCTTAATCTCACAGGTCGTTTCTGTGGGCAAGAGAAAAAACGCATTACTAACAGCAGAGAGGTTCCACGACAGTATATTGTGAATCTGTGCTGCATGCCCGGTGGATGCAGAGAATCCCGCAAACATGTATTTATATTTCGTAATTTTGATTATTGTTGCAGGCCTATCTGGACTATGAGAGGGGGAAGAACGTGGTTTTTACTGGTCATTACATGGGCGCGCCTATTGCTTTGTATCTCAAGCTGTGGATGTTGGATAAGCATACCCGGCCTGGCCGGCCTAAGTCTGTTCTAGTTACAACATGCTTACAGTGTTTAAGTTTTGATTTTTTAGTTTAAATTCGATAAGTTTTGAGTTCTTACATTCGGTTTATTGTCGATCTCTTCTAGTTGGGCATCTATCTCTTCTAGCTACGGGGACTACCAAGTACCAGAGCTACCCATTCCTGGGGCTATCAAGTACTATCAAGTGCAAGGATTCTTCAATTTTCACCATATGATTATCTTCATGAAATTGATGAATTTAATAATCATGAAAATTGAATCATATCTTCATGAAATTGACGAATTCAATAATCATCAGAATTTGATTAATTCAATCCGATTTCAAGATAACATGTTTACGGCTAAACCAATTCTATTTTAAATGATATGACTTTATATATTAAATATAACAATTATGTGAACTTCAATTTTACAATAATTATCTTTTGTGAATTTCAATAATTTGTTAATAAAATTATCTGAATCGAACTTCGAGAAAGCTCGAACTGGGTCGACTTGGACTTCCACTGAAGCTGTGACTTAGGCACTGAAGCTGTCACTTAGGCAACAACAGTAGCATTAATCTAATTCAAAAAGGGCAAGGGATGAAGTCGTGACGAGACCGACCTAAGAAGGGTTAGGAAGGTCCAAATTCAGTTATCGGACGTTGTCCACAATAGGATTCAAGGTGTGAGCCAATTAGCTATCTTCCAACCTAGCTCAAGGCAGGGACTTGCTGCCCCGCAGCCTATCTTGTTAAAGATTGACATCTGAAACCACAACAACATGAACAATAATTCTATTGTTGTTGAGTTGTGTGTTTGGATTTTCCATGTATTAAAGGCCCGCATATGAAATTACAACAACATGAAACATAATTTTGAAGGGATAATTCCATTGGAACCATGTTGAGCTTTCCCTTTATTAAACGGATTTTGGAAGGGATAAATCCATTGCCACCATGTTGCGCATCTAGATTTCCATTAATTAAAGGCCATCTAGTAAGCAACAACACCACATAGTGAATGGTTAATTTTTTATTTTTAATAGAAGTTAACTTTTTATATTTCTATTGTATGAATGTCACATGTTAACTGAAAATTTTCCATTCAATTTGGATGGATATCTATTTATCAAAGTAACGATGTTTAATAAAATTATTTTTTATTATACAGCGAAATCCAAATCCACATGTTTGTTTTAACTATAACAAATATAAAATGGTATTAAAAAAAACAACAAAGATTTAAAAACTTAAAATTCTTCACAATTATTTTATTTTTTATCTATTATTTGATTCTACTTTTCAATTTCATATTGGATATATAGATTATTCAAAATTAAAATGAGCTTAGATCTATGACGAAATTTAACTTATAAAATTATTTAAAAAAAAATTCTTTAAATGAAAACATTTGTTTAAATTACAGCTAGACTTTAACTTATCAAATTCTTAAAAAAAAAGTCCTTTAAATGAAAAAATTTGTTTAAATTAAAGATAGTATTTATCTATTGGTGGATAATATTTATATACATAATTATAATTAGCTTTATAGTTTTTTATTCGTTTTATAGTATTCAACGTTATGCTCCCAGGCTTCTTTTAGATAGAGAATTGGCTTACGATGTACCATTTCCATCAAGAAAAATATTTTTTCCTAGTACTGAAAGGGTCTGTTAGCCACCTATAAAAATTTTTATAGCAAAAGGTGGCTAAGACTTTTTGAGCCTTCAAGGAACAAATTTTATTGCTAAAAAGTGTTGGCTCTTGAAGACTCTTGAAGGCCTCATGCCTCTATCCAAATCTTCATTGTTGTTTCCATTTTATACTCAGAATTTCTGTTGTTTCCATAAAAGAAAAGACTGCTGCAAAATCATCATTTTTCCCCTCCCTCCACTCAAAACTAACCTTCATCTTGCTCCCTTTTTTCTCCATAAAAACCCCTCTATTTTCATGATTCCTCTTGTCCCTTTCATGAAAATCCTCTTTACATAGTTTAAAACTCATTTATAAACTATACCGAAACCCCCAAATCCATTGAAAACTCTGAAACATTTCATAAAAAACAAGTTTTATTACTATGGACTTTAGCCCCCTTCGACTAAGCCCCCTAACCACTTCCCCCACATGCCCACGCCCTAGAACCAGGCGCTATGCCCATCCGGCGCTTATCGCATCGAAAGTAATCAACAAGCGCAAGTCTTTGGCTTTCACAAAGCCTCTGATGCAATTAGCTATGTTATAGATGAGCCCCAGTCCTTTTGCCGCTTCACAAAACCAGAGGCCCGCAATCGAGCGCTCAAACTAATGAATAAACCTTGTCCGATTCATTTTTTCCTTTGTTAAGTCATGAAACCCACTTATCCAAAGTTTTGGTCTAACGCGCCCATGCAACGTTTTTTAAATGAAAAATGGTTAGATCAAAAAGACCCAAAACGCAATCGCATCGGGGGAATTCACAATGGGTTGATTGAAAGACCCACATCAAGTTTTCCGATGTGATTGGGTCCCATATGTATAAATCCCGCCCCCTCCGTTTTATGTTTCATATAACCTACACCCGGGACCAAGAGTTTAAGTCTCGCGGCGCCAATCGCATCGCATTTTTTCATTTGATGCATTTGTTTGCCCACCCCCGATTGCCGATCCACAGATTGGTTGTCCACCATTGATCTCCTCTCCACTTTCCCAGATCCAACGGCCCATAATTGTTCCGATCATTAACCTTTACCCAGCCGATTTGAACCCTCCGACTCATTCTCTATCGTTGATCTGAACCTCAGATCAACGTCGCGCTACATCGCATCGCAAATTTTCCATCGCATGCATTTGTTTGTCCCCTCCGATCGGCCATCCCTCCGATTAATTACCCACTGTTGATCTGATCCTCAGATCAACAGTCATCGCTCAATCGCATCGCAAAGTTTTCAGCATTGTACAAACTCCTTCCCCACCAATTGCGATCCTCCGATTAGATCTGAACCATCCACGTGTCCAGATCAGATGGTCCCAGAGCCTTTCCGCATTTCTTATCGCCCTCCACCCTCGCCAAAGGTTTAAACCTTGGATTTTTGCATTTTCTTGTTAAAACCGAATAATGTGAATCCTTCACATTAATAGCCAGCCGCTTATCCTGACCGTTTATCTTCTTGATTATTCATAAATCAACGGCTTTGACTTAATTATCCCTCTTCTCTCCTTTTTTTAACCTCTTCTACACAGATCTCCACCGTTGGATGCTGCCATCCGACGGCTACGCTCCTCTCCACATCCTCTGCAGCAGTTAAACCCACAAACGTAGGATTTCTTAATTGTTTTCGTGTTTTGCAGGTGTTTCAATGGTTTTTTCATTATGTTGAAAGAAAAGGCCAAGGGATGGGAATGACGATTCCCGCGCCCTTGATTTTTCAATAGAAAACCATTCGCGGGATTCAAGATCCACGTTTCGTCAATACTTCGTGGGCATTGATGCCTTGAGAGCCCTGCGCGGCCTGCACATCGATAAGACACTGTTTTATTAAACCACGAGTTAGAGAGTATCAGTGGTGAAGACTGAGTGCAGCAGAACAAAAGATTGAAGACAGATTTTGGAATTACGACTAAGAATGATTATCAAAAGCCTAATTCCCAGAATTAAAACACAATTAAAGGAACATCATAAGTGTTTAACAGACAAAAAGGCCTCCACCGCCACATTTGAGGCGAATTGATTCCTCCCAGCTACTATAAGTGCCACCTGTGCCTCAAAGCATTCAAAACAAAGGCCGAAGTTATTGATCAAATGAAGATATTCGCCTCAGCACGGCCAAAAAGTTACTTTTTCAAGGTAATTAAATGCTAAAAATATCTGCAGAGTTACTCCAAACATGACACAGAGCCTTAAAGTCAATAAAAGCTCCCACTGAGCTTAATTCATAAATGTAAAACAGTTAATACAGACAGAATGTTTGTAAACTTCTCCATCGAGCCCCTCAAAGGCCGAGAAGTCTTGAATCTGTATTAATTGTCCTGAGAGATCTTTTATAAGGTCTCACCTCCTAATTCTTCTATAAATACTTCTGTAGAAGATGAGAAACTGTTGGTTGTTGAATTTTGAAATACATTTGAGCTTAAACTTCTGATTGTAAATAGTGTTCATTGGCCCTTGGAGCTCTGCTTGTGATAGATAAGTTAGGCTGAGATGAGAAGATGATTGCTAAACTAAAGCATTGGACTTAAAGCGGTAACTGGTTTGGAGCATCAATACAAGCTGATTTATGGGATCCTGGTCTATGTTGACAGTGATGTTTTTCTCATTGTAACTTGTTATTTTTTTTCTGTTTCCACTGTGTTCATCTTCTCTTATAAAGAACAACATGCATAGAGTTAGGACTTATTGTATATAAGTACCATTCTCTTACTGAAAATATTTATTTACATGTTTTCTTCCAATCTGTGTTATTTAGGAATGATTTAATTCAATTTAAGCATAAGAATGATGGTGTTCCCTCGTCTTATTGCCTTAGCTGAATATTATTCTCGAATGTTATGTTCAGTATTAGTTAAGTAGAGATGAACTATGGAAGATATGTTGTGCCCTGGTCCTAGTTTTATCCCCAAAGACTGTCTGAATGTTTCCCTTGGAATGTGTTAAATGTTGGCTAGTTTAGAAGTACTTACCAGATCTTAGGCCATTTTGTGTTATCTTTGTGTTTGTCTTGAAAGTAACCATGTAAAGCAGAGCTAGGAGAGGATTTGTGGTGAGCCCAGCCCGCTAGTTTCTACTCCAACAGTTGCCTTCAAGTATCCCTTTGTTTTAAAATGTTTTCTATTGAAAGTGTATCAAAGGCTGGCTAGTTTAAAAGTACTTACCAGATCCTAGTTTACTTTTATGTTTTTCTTGAGTCTATGTCAAAGGTTGGCTAGTTTAGAAGTACTTACCAGATCCTGGGCTGCTCTTTTTTCCTCATCTGTTTAATTCTCCTTCTTATTGTACCATTTCATTCCATAAATCAAACTTCGAAGATATTCTTAGACATAGATGACTTGCCCCATGGACCACTCTTGCCTCTTGCTGTTTCAATTAAATCCTATTATGACTCCATAGCCCAATGGACTAAAACCTGCAATTATCTATCTTTTTGGCCGAAGCTTACTCTCATTGCTTGCAACTTCTCACCTTTGAAACTCTTTCCATTTAGGATTTTCCCTCAAACAGTAATCATGCTCAACCATTCAAAAACAAAACAAACCCTCGGCCTTCATAACTAGCCTAACATCATTACCCCAAACTTCAAATACAAATCCATCTTTGCACTTATTGGAGAGATCCCTCTCCGGATTCAGGAGGGCTAGATACTAGAATCCCAAAGTGGTTGAAACGATGTTGTTTCTGTGATTAGACTTTGCCAATCTTGCTAATTACAGATTCCTAACATTTCTGGCAACTCCACTGGCGAGTTTTTGAGTTCATAGTTGCTTGGACAGCTTTTATAGACTCGTTAGTTTTCCATACAACCACAGAAACTCAGAAAAACCCAAAAATATTTCAGATTGGAATTCAATAAACATGGTGGTGGACCATAAAACCTTTTACCTCCAAAAGAGCTAAAAACTTCCACTTGGCGACTCCACAATCCTTAACAGACCTTAAGACTCCACTGGGGAGAACCCTTATCATCATAATATCATTCAAACTCAGTTAGAGGATTGTAGGATTTAAATTTGTAAAACAGACTAGTTAACCTCTCAAAGATTGTCATACCCGGTTGAACTTTTCTTGTTTATTTTGGGTCTGAAAAACACAGCATAGTGGCTCCTAGAAAGATTCACACTAGAGCTCATCTTGACCCTGATCCACCTGAGATAGTTGATAACCAAGAAAGTATCCTTAGGAAGTCTCCTAATATAAAATTATCAGTTGTTTTCATATCACCCTTGAGAGCTAATTCAGTTCCTGAAAATCTTGCAGCTCCACAAGAAACACATGGTGGTGGAACCATAAAACATTTTACCTCCTTATGAGCTAAAAATTTTCCACCTGGCAACTCCACACTCTGAAACTCCCAGAAGACCAAATGACTCCACTGGTAGAAGACCCTAAACTGATTGACTAGACACAGTGACCTCTTTCTTGATTTACAAACATGATTCCAAGGATACAACGAAGGTATGCCCCAATGAGTAGAGATCATATCCCTGGGTTTCCACATAAGATGCCCCAGGTGAATTGGGATGAAAACCTGCCTGTTTTTCAAGGTGAAAAGTTTGATGACCCTCTATTACATCTCATCAAATTTCATATACATGTATGGAGGTTGAAAGTTGAATGGCATGAAGATTGCCTAATGAAAATGTTCATGTTAAAATTAGAAGGAAAAGATAGGGATTGGTATGAATGCTTAAGATCTAGTAGTTTGTTTTCTTTAAGAGACCTTGAATATGTGTTCTATGAGAACTATAAAGAAAACACTACATCATTATCATTGGGTGCAATATATTATGATCCATCACAAAACATCACCCAACACATTATTGATAATGATGAAGCTTTGGAAGAGATGCATCCTGAAGATCTTTTAACAACCATTCATGAGTTTAATATCTTATTGAAAAATTATAAAAATATAGATGAATCACTTGAGGAAGAAAACAAACAAGAAATAATGGACATTCCTCAAGATATCCCTGAAAACTCAAATATTGATTCATCATCCCTTGTAGCTAAGGCTCAAGAAGACATCTAGCCTCAAAATCAGTCTTCACAAGAGATAGAGAATTGTTGTACTCCTGTTCAAAGGAACATAGAAACATCTTCCCCTTTGATAGAAAAAGAGATAGATCAGACTATTTATAAACGGTCAGTCTCTAAAACTTTCTGCAAAACAAACGCTCTTGCCCATTCACATAGAGAAATTTTTTGTACAGATTTAGAAAGTTATTTTGTAGATCAGAATGAAGAAGGACCTACTGATGACCCAATATGTTCGACTAACGAAATTCTTTATTCAGATGATTTTCCGAATTTCGATCAGTCTGATGATGATGATGAGTTTCAAGCAGAAATTAATCACGCAGGGCAACCCGCATTCGATTGGTGTTATGAGTTTCACCATCGTCAACTTGAAAGCAGAAATCACCCATTTCAATCCATCACAAAAAGCTTTCACATAATTGGGAATCAACAGTCTTGCAACTCGAAGAGTGAAGAGCTGAGCAATAAAGAAATTTTTGAGAAAAAGGAGTTTTCTCTTGAAAAAGAGGAAACCTTTAAATACTCCCCTACTCGAGAATATAATAACCTCTTCATAGAGTTCAGTTCACTGAATCCAAGCATACCAGGGTTACAAGAGGACGACACTGCCAAATATGATGAATCCTTTAGTTCAGATAATGAAAAATATGAGGGAGAAAAAAAAATACCAGACTATCCTGTTGTGGATATACCATCTTCCCAAGAAGAGACTTCTCCCTTCATTAATGTCAAAATTTCATCCAAAGAACCTGAATGTATATTAGAAGCAAACATATATTTATACAAAGAAAAAATTTCATTGTTTTCTATTGTGCAGGTTAAGGATGACAATACTTCCAAGCTACATACTGAAGAGATAGTCCTCAAAGCTGATGTCTTGGAAGTAGATAATCTACCAATTGTGGAGGACCAAAAGGAAGAGAACCTTCATCTTTTCTTTGTTGATCCTTTGGAAGAGTGTGTGGAAGTCCTGACTGGCTCAAATTATCAAGCAGTGATCCTTTGCAAGAGCTAGAGACATGAAAAGTTGTCACCTCCTGTGATAGTCTTGGTATTGAAGGTTAATCTTCAATATGCTCTATGGATACCTCTGACAAGCAGCCAGAGTTTCTTCTTCTTCTTGACTTTACTCAGCTGGCTGCATTGGCACTTTTGTATCATATGAATATGTAAATACTCCATGTTTAGAATAGGTTAGATAGGAATGTCAATAAAGCTCAGTATTGAGCAGTTAAATAGTTGTTGATTTTTGTCTCCAAAGAAAAAGAAAAATACAAAAACAATAAAAGAAAGAAAAGAGGGTAGATTGTGAAAATAAGAAAGGTACAGCCCCATACCAAAAAGAGAAACAAATCTGAAAGTGTGCAAGCTTAAATGCCACTCCTGAAAGACACACTTCTAGTTAGTCAAACAGCCTAATCTTGACTAATTAGTTTTAAATTTACTGCTGATAGGATAGTGAATTCGATTTTCCAAACTATTTAATCTTGGCTTATCAGTAGGTAGATTAAGCTATAAATTAAAGGTTCAAACATGCTCAAAATCTGAACCTAAGTTTCCAAAAAGAGTTGACTCCAATCTGTTTCAAATTCTGAGTCAAAACAGAGGTAAATATGGTTCTAATCAGCTCAAAATCTGAACCAGTCCTACAAAGAAAGAACAGCTCAAACAAAAGTCAAAACAGAGCTGTAAAAAAGATGAAGGAAGTGCTTTGAATTTTCAGATCTTAAGCCTTCCATTTTGATTTAATTTTTTGCAAAATAATATCTATGTGCAGCTTGTTTGTTATGCCATAGACCAACATCAAGTTAGACTGTTCAATCCTGACTTGTATGCTTTTGAATTTTTGTTGTAGAATTTAGAGAATAAAAATCTATTGGATAGTATAATCCCAACAGATAGTAGATTAGGTAGAGAATTATATGGACTCAACTGTTTAATCTGAGTCCATGGAGAAATAAGGAGTAGAAATAGATTAGTTTTCTTTTTTTCAAAAGAATAAAATGTTGTAAGAGAGTTTTCCAATCCAAATGCACTCTAATGAAGAAAAAATGTTAGATCTGTAGGATTGGGTACGTAGAAATCTTGTAGATGAAAGATCTATTGTTTTCATGGCTGCTAATATGTTTCAAAGCAAGATCATCCCAGCAAAGGAAGGGCAGCCCAATGGATCAGGCATAGGTCAGCCTCCCAGAGAACATAATGGATGTGGCACAGGTTAGCCTCCCAGAGAATGCAAGTCTGAAGTTCTTGATGCCTTCAAGAAGGCACCATCCCCAAGTGGAGCCACTGTTAGCCACCTATAAAATTTGTTATAGCAAAAGGTGGCTAAGAATTTTTGAGCCTTCAAGGAACAAATTTTATTGCTAAAAAGTGTTGGCTCTTGAAGACTCTTGAAGGCCTCATGCCTCTGTCCAAATCTTCATTGTTGTTTCCATTTTATACTCAGAATTTCTGTTGTTTCCATAAAAGAAAAGACTGCTGCAAAATCATCATTTTTCCCCTCCCTCCACTCAAAACTAACCTTCATCTTTCTCCCCTTTTTCTCCATAAAAACCCCTCTATTTTCATGATTCCTCTTGTCCCTTTCATGAAAATCCTCTTTACATAGTTTAAAACTCATTTTTAAACTATACTGAAACCCCCAAATCCATTGAAAACTCTGAAAAATTTCATAAAAAACAAGTTTTATTACTATGGACTTTAGCCCCCTTCGACTAAGCCCCCTAACCACTTCCCCCATATGCCCACGCCCTAGAACCAGGCGCTACGCCCATCCAGCGCTTATCGCATCGGAAGTAATCAACAAGCGCAAGTCTTTGGCTTTCACAAAGCCTCCGATGCGATTAGCTCTGTTATAGATGAGCCCCGGTCCTTTTTCCACTTCACAAAACCAGAGGCCCACAATCGGGCGCTCAAAATAATGAATAAACCTTGTCCAATTCATTTTTTCCTTTGTTAAGTCATGAAACCCACTTATCCAAAGTTTTGGTCTAACGCGCCCATACAACGTTTTTTAAATGAAAAATGGTTAGATCAAAAAGACCCGAAACGAAATCACATCGGGGGAATTCACAATGGGTTGATTGAAAGACCTACATCAAGTTTTCCGATGCGATTGGGTCCCATATGTATAAATCCTGCCCCCTCCGTTTTATGTTCCATATAACCTACGCCCGGGACCAAGAGTTTAAGTCCCGCGGCGCCAATCGCATCGCATTTTTTCATTTGATGCATTTGTTTTCCCACCCCCAATTACCGATCCCTCGATTGGTTGTCCACCGTTGATCTCCTCTCCGCTTTCCTAGATCCAACGGCCCACAATTGCTCTGATCATTAAACTTTACCGTGCCGATTTGAACCCTCCGACTCATTCTCCACTATTGATCTGATCCTCAGATCAACGGTCCGCTCTACATCGCATCGCAAATTTTCCATCGCATGCATTTGTTTGTCCCCTCTAATCAGCCATCCCTCCTATTAATTACCCACCATTGATCTAATCCTCAGATCAACGGTCATCACTCAATCGCATCGCAAATTTTTCAGTGCTGTACAAACTCTTTCCCCGCCGATTGCGATCCTTCGATTAGATATGGATCATCCACGTGTCCAAATCGGACGGTCCTAGATCCTTCCCGCATTTCTTATCACCCTCCACCCTTTCCAAAGGTTTGAACCTTGGATTTTTGCATTTTCTTGTTAAAACCGAATAATGTGAATCCTTCACATTAATAGCCCGCCGCTTATCTCGACCGTTGATCTTCTTGATTATTCATAAATCAACAGCTTTGACTTAATTATCCCTCCGCTCTCCTTTTTTAACCTCTTCTACACAGATCTCCACCGTTGGATGCTGCCATCCGACGGCTACGCTCCTCTCCACATCCTCTGCAACAGTTAAACCCACAAACGCAGGATTTCTTAATTGTTTTCATGTTTTGCAGGTGTTTCAATGGTTTTTTCATTATGTTGAAAGAAAAGGCCGAGGGATGGGAATGACGATTCCCGCGCCCTTGATTTGTCAATAGAAAACCATTCGCGGGATTCAAGATCCATGTTTCATCAATACTTCATGGGCATTGATGCCTTGAGAGCCCTGCACGGCCTGCACATTGACAAGACACTGTTTTATTAAACCACGAGTTAAAGAGTATCAGTGTTGAAGACTGAGTGCAGCAGAACAGAAGATTGAAGATAGATTTGGGAATTACGGCTAATAATGATTATCAAAAGCCTAATTCCCAGAATTAAAACACAATTAAAGGAACATCATAAGTGTTTAACAGACAGAAAGGCCTCCACCGCCACATTTGAGGCAAATGGATTCCTCCCAGCTACCATAAGTGCCACCTGTGCCTCAAAGCATTCAAAACAGAGGCCAAAGTTATTGATCAAATGAAGATATTCACCTCAGCGCAGCTAGAAAGTTACTTCTGCAAGGAAATTAAATGCTAAAAATATCTGCAGAGTTACTCCAAACATGACACAGAGCCTTAAAGTCAATAAAAGCTCCCACCGAGCTTAATTCATAAATGTAAAATAGTTAATACAGACAGAATGTTTGCAAATTTCTCCATCGAGCCCCTCAAAGGCCGAGAAGTCTTGAATCTGTATTAATTGTCCTGAGAGATCTTTTATCAGGTCTCACCTCCTCATTCTTCTATAAATACTTCTGTAGAAGATGAGAAACTGTTGGTTGTTGAATTTTGAAATACATTTGAGCTTAAACTTCTTATTGTAAATAGTGTTCACTGGCCCTTGGAGCTCTGCTTGTGATAGATAAGTTAGGCTGAGACGAGTAGATGATTGCTAAACTAAAGCATTGGACTTAAAGTTGTAACTAGTTTGGAGCATCAATACAAGTTGATTTATGGGATCCTGGTCTATGTTGACGGTGATTTTTTTCTCATTGTAACTTGTTATTTTGTTTCTGTTTCCACTGCGTTCATCTTCTCTTATAAAGAACAACATGCATAGAGTTAGGACCTACTGTATATCAGTACCCTTCTCTGACTAAAAATCTTTATTTACATGTTTTCTTCCAATCTGTGTTATTTAGGAATGATTTAATTCAGTTTAAGCATAAGAATTTTGGCGTTCCCTCGCCTTATTGCCTTAGCTGAATATTATTCTCGAATGTTATGTTCAGTATTAGTTAAGTAGAGATGAACTATGGAAGATATGGTGTGCCCTGGTCCTAGTTTTATCCCCAAAGACTGTCTAAATGTTTCCCTTGGAATGTGTTAAAAGCTGGCTAGTTTAGAAGTACTTACCGTATCTTAGGCCATTCTCACATTCTCGTATTATATTTGTTCTTGTCTTCAGCAACTTGTGCCGCAGCTAGAGAGTACTGTACTCGCCGCTAGTTTCTACTCCAACAGTTGCCTTCAAGTTTCCCTTTGTTTTAAAATGTTTTCTATTGAAAGTGTATCAAAGGCTGGCTAGTTTAAAAGTACTTACCAGATCCTAGTTTACTTTTATGTTTTTCTTGAGTCTATGTCAAAGGCTGGCTAGTTTAGAAGTACTTGCCAGATCCTGGGCTGCTCTTTGTTCCTCATCTGTTTAATTCTCCTTCTTATTGTACCATTTCATTCCATAAATCAAACTTCAAAGAGATCCTTAGAAATATATGACTTGCCCCATGGACCACTCTTGCCTCTTGTTGTTTCAATTAAATCCTATTATGACTCCATAGCCTAATGGACTAAAACCTGCAATTATCTATCTTTTTTGCTGAAGCTTACTCTCATTGCTTGCAACTTCTCACCTTTGAAACTCTTTACATTTAGGATTTTCCCTCAAACAGTAATCATGCTCAACCATCCAAAAACAAAACAAACCCTCGGCCTTCATAACTAGCCTAACATCATTACCCCAAACTTCAAATACAAATCCATCTTTGCACTTATTGGAGAGATCCCTCTCCGGATTCAGGAGGGCTAGATCCTAGAATCCCAAAGTGGTTGAAACAATGTTGTTTCTGTGATTGGACTTTGCCAATCTTTCTAATTACAGATTCCTAACAGGGTCAAATCATCAAAATGATATAGGAGGAGGGGAAAGACAAATGGTTGCTATCAGTGGTTATGAGAAAGAATAATCCACATTGAAAGGTAGGAAAGCAAGAAAAATTACTCCAACTCAAACTCATATCTATTGCTACATAGTCCAATGAAATTTGTTAAAATTCAGTGAAGTATTGTGTGTTTTGCAAGCAACTTCGAGATAGATTAGATCCATACATTCTGGTGGGTTGAGCTAAAACAAGATTGAGAGGTCTTGATCCAGTACAATGTTGGTAACGGTCTGACAGGATTTTTATGTTGGATGAATGTAATCTCAAAGCAACAGATCTCTTAAAAATTTAATTGATATCTTACTTATTATTTCAATACAATGCTTAAAGCTTACTAATAAAACTAAGAAATCACACCTTTATAAGGAACTCCATTAAAACCCCATTGTGATGTTGTAGTCTAAGTTTTACCCATAAAAACAATGAAGGACAACTTTTTCACCAAATTTTTCAGGGTTCCTCCATTAAAAACCTAATGTGATAAAATGGGTAAAAATATACTAATAAAAATAATCAAGCACACCTTTTCACCATATTTTATAGGAAACCTCCACTAAAACCCTAATGACATATACCATACACGTAAGAAAGAAATCACAATCCAAGGGTTTCTACTTGAGTACGAAAATATCTTAGAGTTAGTCTGCTCATAATTTTATAGCAATTAGACTTCGAAAAATGGAGAAAGAAGACTTATGTTTAATGGAAGAAAGAGTAAATGTGATGGTTCATTACCGTAACACCTAAGAAACCCAATATAAACATTTAGTTTTAATGGCTATTTTGTTTAATGTCTATGAGTTTCTCAGGCGTTGAGACGAAAAAAACCTTTCAAGAAACACTAAATAACCATTAATGGAAATTGGAATTGCAATCAATATCCATTAATGTAGACTTGTATAATCACACGAACACTGTCGTTATCTGATCCACTACCGATTTGAAGGTTCTTCGATCTGCTCTGTTCGATATGTTTTCACTGCATAATTAGTTTTATGTGAGATTTAACTTTGAGTGCTCCTAAAAAGAATTGACAAGCCCTGCTAACTACTTTGAAATCATTGGAGATCATAAAATTTTGATCAGAAATTCGCACCATTGTTCAATGAATCCTTTCTCGCTTCTCTGGTGAGTTTTTACAAACCTGATAACAACATTAAAACCTTTATGTGAACAAAAATTTATCATTTTCTAAGAAAATAATTCATTATAATCAGTGGATCGAAGGACAATAGAGCCAAACCTCGAGGAATTGAACCAAATTGATATGTGAAAGAGGAATTCAATAATGAAATGAAGAGACACGAATGGGATATGATGTTCTTTGGATTATTTTATACCGAGTGGAGAATTAGCCACATGAGAAACCACAAAAACCAACCTACTATATTTTTTATTAATTATTAACCAATATACTTGTAAATATATAATTTCATTATATCTCACAATTTAAAATTTAACGCTACCATGCTTAAATGCACTTTCACTTTTAATTTAATTTAATATAGGTTTCATAATGTAACGCATAAGAAACGACGTTTCAATTTATCTTTTTAATATAATGTAAGCGGTAAGCAGTACATGACAAGCTAGAGAAAAATGTTCAACTTTTAGTTACCGACAAGAATAAAATGTTCCATCTACCTTCCCACTAACATAATTGTTCAAGCCTGTCTTGTTCCACTTCTTGTTAATATTGATAGCGAGTAGTTCACCAATAGTATAGTAAATTCTTAATCACAATTTATAAAATTTTAATTTAAGTATGGTTTAATCATATGATTTACATATACAAGGAAGTTAGTAGTGTGCATTTGATCCATTGGTGTAGTGGTGACGACAAGAATATACTGGCATCTTAAAATTTACACCATCTGATCAAAATGATTAATTAAGAAAATTATTAAAGTGGCCAATTCCAATATGGGAGATACTTATCGACATAATAAGGTTAATAATTGTGATGCAAGAAATTAGGAGTCGCTCTCATGGCACCCACCTGAGAAATACATAACGAATCTCGAGAATCACATTAGAATTGCAATCATAGGATGGTCATCCTAAATACAAAATTTAGATGTGCGGGTCTGAAGCTTAGAGTCTAACTAAAGGATACCTTTTCTATCTTTCAATTTAATTTATTGAATAATAAAATTCGATATCTCAAGTGGATAAAGAATCGAACTTTGTGGGACAATACAACATTAACTAAATTATTTTTCCTGCAACTATAGGTTCCTTTTCCATCATTTAGTTTAAATAAGGATTTCGAGATGTGACTATAGTTGCTACAACTCTCCACTATTGTTGTAACTCCTCACTATTGTTGTGAATTAAATGCTGTTATTATTGTTGCTATGAATCATGTTATACTTGACATCATTGTTGCAACTCATTCTTCCCCTAACACCATTGATCCAACTGGTTTTTGCCTTGCTAATGTTGTGATTGTTGTAACTCCATTTTTTTCCCATTGTTGCAACTTTGAATATAGACGGTTGCAATTGCACACATATTTTACTAGTGAGGTACTAAATCATTCAACTATCATTTTTGGACTGATCATACAGTTAAAAAATAATTTGTAACACATGAAAATATATGAACAAGTGGATGGCCAAGAAGAGAAGATGACTTAGCCACCACATGTCACACAAATGAATTTACTCAGTTGATGCCTACCTTATACCATTTTATGCACAAATTGATGGAACATGATGAAAAACATAATTTTCATGGTTATCCATCTACCTTATTTATTTATTTAGATAAAATATATTTTGTATAAAAACCTTGTGCTCTCCTTGAACTAGTAGCTTTTAACTTGTAATTGGTAATGAGGAGCTAGATAATTTTATTGTACTTTCCATATTTCTACAATATAATTTCCTTTCTGTTGCATTTTAGTAATGGTGTGCTAAGCATTCACGTTTTGTTTCTTTTCTAACTAGTGATTCTTTTAGGAGGTAGGGCCCAATCCTTAGTAAACTATTGTTTTTATCCATAGTGTAGTTGTGATTATAATTTATGTTTCTATTTATTTATGTATTTATTTATTTTTTTGCATTTTTACAACTCTGAGTTATGATATGTCGCAACTATGATAAATTACATTACTATAACTTCGAATTGTAGGTGTATTTCTAACAGTTAAGTGTTAATGTTATCTTTATCCATTCACAACTGATTTCATGAAGGAATTACCATATCTAGTGAGTTAGGTTTGTTGTTGCAACTCTATTGTAGTGTTAACATTACTCTATTCCCATAATCTTAAAGTTTTTTTTTTCAATGGTTTGAATTAGTTATTCTATGCATTTGTTTTTGTTTATGTTTACATGAAAGTGTGATTGAATGGCTTGTGATTGAGTGTTTTTTCGTTGGACATGCAACTACATGTTAGTTACAACAACCAAAATTATTCTTAACACTTGAGAAATTCACCTTTTGATGCTAGTGTAAACTACTTTGTTTCAATTTATTTTCCTACAACATATATTAGACAATATTCCTTTACATTCATGCAAGTGTGGATTGGATTGAAGTTGTGATTTAGATTATTTGGTGACTTGTAAACACATCTTTACATCTTGAACTGTGACAATCATCTAGTTACTAAAACATCAAGACACATACATGGTTGTACTAGCATATACAAAGCACAACAGTTCGCAAGTCCCCCTATGAACCACGGGTTCACAATTAAATGAACAATATTTTAGTTCTCTCTCTAAGAAATTAGAAAGGTAATTAAAAGTCATTAATCACACACATTTCAACATAAGGAATGACATGTAAATTAATAAAATGCATAATCTTCAAAGTCAAAAGTGCATGTATTCCTATGTGATAAAGGTTTTAGATGGGATTTTATATGAACAATTGAAGGGTCCATCACATGGTAAACCATTATCAAAAAATTTCCAATTATAGTCAACCATGGTTGAACTTAGTCTAGCCATGGTTAACCATGTTCAACCGTCATAAAACATCATCAAACCATGGAAAACTATAGTAAAACAATGGTCAACCATATTCAAATCATGGTGAAGCATAATTAAACCATGGCATACAATAATCAAGCCATTTTCAATCATGGAAATTCAAGGTAAACAATGGATAGCCATAGTCACCCATTGTTAACAATGGAAATCCATAGGTTACCATAGATAAGAAAGATAAACCATGGTCAACCTTAGTCAACCATGAACAATTATAGTCAAATCGTTATCAACCATAGTGAATCCATTTGGAAACCATGGTCAACTATAGTTAAACCATGGTCATCCATCATCAAACATACTCAAATTATTGCAAGCCATAGTCAATCATGGTCAACGATGTTCAACTATAGTGAAATCATGGTCAATTATCATAAAACATAATTATATAAGTCAACTATAGTGAATCTCTGGTTAAGAACAGTCAAACCATGGTATACCATAGTCAAACAACAAACAAACGAACAATAAACATCATCCCAATAAGACTTTAATATTGCACAACTTAGTAATATGGATTTATTATTACACTTTATATTGTTCATAATGTAACTTTACAATCATGCTTAACCATGGTCAACCATCATCAACCATAGTTAAACCATGGTCAATTATAGACAAATAATGGTCAAAAATAGTAAAAGCATTTTTTCCATATTAAAAAATAATAATCATAATCAAACCAAGGTAAATCATGTACAACCATTGTCACACACACTCAACCATGGACATCCATGGAGAATATAGGAAAACCATGGTCAACCACAGCTAACCATAATCAACCATGGACAACTATTGTCAAACCATGGTAAAACATAATCAATCCATATTCAAACCATGCTCACCTATAATCAAACCATGGTAAAAATTATTCAAACCATGGTCAACCATGTTAAACCATACTTATTCTTGGATAACTATGTTGAAATTATACAAACAATATGTATTTCATGTATTCAATCTGATCATGTGATATGCTAAAGCAAGATACTAAATACTTCTACAAATCAATTGCGGAAAATAAACACAATTGCAAATCACAACAAGTGCAGAGAGAAACAAATCAAACCACAACACAGATATTTTCCCAGGGAAAGCTTACTGCTTAAAACCCCTCTATCTTCTATCGTATATTCAACATGGAATCATGAAACAATTACAATGCACTCTTCTCACAAGAGTCTCCTCCACTCAGCTAATCGTCTCACATTGTCCCAGACAAAATCGACCAACACATAGCCAATTCTTAGCCTCTAAAAAGGCTACCTTGCTTGCGCAATTCCTGATGAATGCAATCCCTATTATTTAGCAATTTTGGCCTTCCTAAACTACGCAAGCATCATGGGAAATCCAATGTGTTTTTGGTTGCATGGGTGCAACCTAATAATGCTACAACTGATAGTTAACATCCCTTTAACCTTTGTCTCAAATGGGTTTCCATTGGAACTGACATTCATGTAGCTATTAATAGTAAATCATCAGTTGCATGGCAGATCACTGATTGTGAATTAAATAACATTTAATTCACTTGATCTCTCACTAGTGCAACAAACTGTTACAACTAGTTCAACTGACTCTAAGTCACTTAACTGAGTTAACTGATTACCCATGCATTAAACTAATGCACCAAATGCAATTTGAACTCCATAACTAATAGAATTACTCTTCATGCCTCACCAACCACCATAAAATCGAAATACATGAGCTAACTGAGTTTATCACACTCAGTTAACTATTACAAGTGACCATGAGATAAGGTTACAATTTATTGTCCAATATAATTAAGGGAAAATTAAATTATACATTGCACCAATTTAATTATTTAAATTGGCATTCACACTAATGTATCACTAGGACCTATCGGTCCCACACTAGTGTGTGTGCTGCAATTTCTTATTGGAATTCAACACTCCCTCTCAAAAAGAAAGGGATTATCTACCACCTCGATCCTGCCTCTGTGGTATTCGAATTTGTTCCTGGTGAATTAATGAACCCAATAGATTATTGATATATAAACTCAAAGGAATAGAAATATTAAAGTTACTCAAGGGTTTAATAAACCCAAGAGATTAATATTATAAACCATGAGATTAATATTAGAAACCTTACAATTAGTAAACTTAAGATTATAAACCCTAAACCCAAGGTATTAATATTCTAAACCCAAGCAATTAATATTATAAACTGAGATGGTTAATAATCCAAGGGGATTACTAATAATATAAACTCAAGGGATTAATATTATAAACCTAAGGAATTAATAAACCCAAACATTTATTACTTTTATAAATCCAAGGAATTATAAGCTCGAGGGATGAATATTAAACCCTAGGATTCATATTATAAGCCCTAATATTACTATATCAAACCTAAAAAAATGTTATAAACCGTAAGATTAAAAACCCTAATATATTATTATAGACACTAGGGATTAATATAATAAACCGAAGGGATGAATATATTATTATTATTATTATTATTATTATTATTATTATCCAATTTTAAGGTCACATCCAAGCCAGACACCAAATTGGTGTATGAGACCCCCTTGTTTGTGGGAAAAGGGACCCACCTTCGCACGTCGATTTGACTGCTAAGTCTACAAAGACATCCATACTCTACCACCCTCTAGTTTTGAACTTGTGACCTTTTAGGAGGAAACACATGCTCTTAACAATTAGGCCCACTCAAGATGTATAATCCCAAACAATTATAAACCCTAGGATTAATATTAAACACTAAAATTAATAATACAAAACCCTAATATTAAGATATAAAACCTAAAATTAATGTTATAAACTCTATGATAAAATTACCTAATATATTATTATAGATATTTGGGATTAATACTATAAAATCAAGGGATTAATTATAAGCCAAATATATTATAAACCCTAGGAGTAATATTTTAAACCCTAAGATTAATATATCAAACATAGGATCCAATGGACCATTAATAAACAGTAGGATTTATATTATAAACTTGAGGGATTATAAACCCTAGGATTAATATCATAAACCCTACAATTATAAATATTAAGATTATAAAAACTAAACTTAATATTACAAATGAGAATATTAAACCCTAAGTTATTGATTGCCATAATGCGACATTGAATAAATTCCAATGAAATGTATCATTATGACAATGATTATAGTGAGATTGTTTGTCACATTGTGATGATGCTTGTCACATTGCAACATTTGATAGATTTGTTTACAATTGAATTAATAAACATAAGGAATTATTAATATTGTAAACCCAAGGGATTAAAAAATCTAAGGTTTTAATATTCAAAACCCAACTGTTAAATATTATAAACCCAAGAGGTTAATAAACCCTTAGGATTATTAATATCATAAACATTATAAACCCTATGAACCCTAATATTATTAATTTTATAAACCCTAAGATTGTAAACATTAAGATTATAAAACTAAACCCAACATTATAAACGAGAATAGTAAACCCTAATCTATTCAACGTCACAATGTGACATCGAATAAATTCCAATGTAATGTATCATTATGACAATGATTACAATCACATTATTTTTCACATTGTGACGATGCTTGTCACATTACAACATTGGATATATTTATGTGCCATTGGATTAATAAACCCAAGTAATTATTAATATTATAAAACTAAGGGATTTTCAATATTATAAACCAAAAGGATTAATATTATAAACCCAAGGATTAATATTGTAAACTCAAGATATTAATAAATACGAGGTATTGATATTCTAAACCTAAGCTATTAATATTATAAAACCAAGGGGTTAATAAACCTTGGGGATTATTAATATTATAAGCCCAAGGGATTATAAACATAAGGGATGGATAAAAACACTAGGTTAATATTATAATCCAAAGGGATTATAAACCTAGAGGAATAATACTAAACCCTAGGATTAATATTATAATCCCTAATATTAATATATGAAACCTAAAAATAATGCTATAAACCATAACATTAAAAAACCTAATATATTATTATAGATATTAGGGATTAATATTATAAAACCAATAGATTAATAATAATCCTAACATTAATATTATAATCCCAAGGGATTATAAACACCCTAGGATTAATATAGTAAACCCTAATATTAATATATCAAACCTAAAATTAATATTATAATCCCTAAGATTAAAAACTTTAATATATTATTATAGACATTAGGGATTAATTATAAACCCGAGGTATTGTAAACCCTAGGATTAATATTATAAACCTTAAGATTATTATATCAAACCTAAGATCATTAATATTATAAGCCAAAAAGATTAATAAATACAAAAAATTATTGATATTATAAATTAAACATAATAATATCAAACCTAAGATCATTAATAGTATAAGCCCAAGGGATTAATAAACAAAAAAAGTTATTGATATTATAAATGAAGCATAATAATATTAAAATCAAGTATTTATATTATAAACACAATGGATAAACATAAGGGATTATTAATATTATAAATACAAGACATCAATAAATCCAAGAGATTAATATTATAAACCTAACCCAAGTGATTAATAAACCCTAGGAATGATTGATATTATAAACCCAAACGATTAATTATATTCGCAAGGAATATAAACCTTAAGATTAATATTATAAACCCAAGGGATTAATAAACCCAAGGAATGAAAGGGAATAATATTAATAAAGGGAATAATATTAATAATATTAATAAACTAAAGGGAATAATATTAATAAACTAAAGGGATTAATAAACTCAAGGAATCATAAATCCAATGGAATAATATTATACACTAGGATTTATATTATAAACTTGAGGGATTATAAACCCTGAGATTAATATTATAAACCCTAAGATTATAAAAATTAAACTCAATATTTAAAACGAGAATATTAAACCCTAATTTATTCAATGCCACAATGCGACATCGAATAAATTTTCAATGTAATGTATCATTATGACAATGATTATAGTCATATTGTTTGTCGCATTGCGACGATGCTTGTCACATTGCAAAGTTTGATAGATTTGTGTACCATTGGATTAATAAACACAATGAATTGTTAATATTATAAACCTAAGGGATTATCAATATTATAAACCCAAAGGATTAATATTATAAACTCAAGGGATTAATATTATAAACCTAAGGGATTAATAAATCCAAGGTATTAATATTCAAAACACGAGCCTTAAATATTTAAACTCGATGGATTAATAAACCCTCGAGATTATTAATATTATAAACATTATAAACCCTATAAACCCTAATATTATTTACTTTATAAACCCTACAATTATAAACATTAATATTATAAAACTAAACCCAATATTATAAACCATAATATTAAACCCTAATTTATTCAATGTCACAATGTGACATAAAAAAAATTCCAATGTAATGTATCATTATGACAATGATTATAGTGAGACTATTTGTTACATTACAATCATGTTTGTCACAATGCGACATTGGATATATTTGTGTACCACTGGATTAATAAACCCAATGAATTATTAATATTATAAACCTAAGGGATTATCAATATTATAAACCCAAAGGATTAATATTATAAACCAAAGGGATTAATATTGTAAACTCAAGGTATTAATAAATACGGGGTATTAATATTCTAAACCTAAGTGATTAATATTATAAACCCAAGGGGTTAATAAACCCTCAAGATTATTAATATTATAAATCCAAGGGATTATAAACATAATGGATGAATATTAAACCCTAGGCTAATATTATAATCCAAAGGGATTATAAACCTAAAAGATTAATATTAAACCCTAGGATTAATATTATAAGCCCTATATTAATATATCAAATCTAAAATTAATGTTATAAACCATAAGATTAAAACACTAATATATTATTATAGATATTAGGGATTAATATTATAAACTCAATGGATTAGCAAACCCAAAGAATTAATTATATTCCCAATGAATATACACCCTAAGATTAATATTATAGATCCAAAAGATTAATAATAACCCTAGCATAAAATTATAATATCAAGGTATTATAAACCCTAGGATTAATATTATAAACCTTAAGATTATTTTATCAAACCTAAGATAATTAATATTATAAACCCAATGGATTAATAAACAAAAATAATTATTGATATTATAAATGAAACATAATAATATTAAACCCAAGGATTTATATGATAAACAAAAGGGATTATTAATATTATAAATACAAGGAATCAAAAAATCCAAGGGATTAATATTATAAACCTAAGAAATTAATCAAACCAAGTGTTTGTTACTATTACAAAGCCGAGTGATTAATAAAACATAGGGATTATTGATATTATAAACCCAAACGATTAATTATATTCGCAAGGATTATAAACCCTAAGATTAATATTATACACCCAAGGGATGAAAATTAAACCCTAACATTAATATTATAATACCAAGAGATTATATACCTTGGGATTAATATGAAATCCTAGGATTGATATTATAAACCCAAGGTTAAACCAATGGATTGATATTAAACAATAGTATTAATATTATAAACCCTATGATTAATATTAAACCTAGGTTTATAAACCCTAAAAATAACATTAAAATCCACAAGATAAAAAATTTAAGGGATTATTATTAAATTCTAGGATTAATATTATAAGCCTAATTGATTATAAACCCTAGGATTAACTAAATAAATTACAATGTAATGTTTCATTGTGATATTGATTTCCACACACGTTGAGACATTGTGAAGATGTTTGTCACACTATGAAGTTGCATAGATTTCCGTACCATTCCATCATTAATATTATAACCCAAAGGTATTATAAACCCTAGAATTAGTATTATAAACCTTAATATTATTATGCCAAACCTAAGATAATTAATATTATAAACCCAAGAAATTAATAAATAGAAAAATTTATTGATATTATAAATGAAACATAATAATATTAAACCCAATGATTTATATTATAAACAAAAGGGATTAAAAAAAAGGATTATTAATATTATAAATACAAGAAATCAAAAAAATACAAGGGATTAATATTATAAACCTACGGAATTAATCAAACCAAGTGTTTATTACTATTACAAACCTAAGTGATTAATAGACCCTATGGATTATTGATATTATAAACCCAAAGGTTTAATTATATTAGCAAGGAATATAAAACCTAAGATTAATATTATAAACCCAAGGGATTAATATTAAACCCTAAAATTAATATTATAATCCCAAGAGATTATAGACCTTGGGATTAATATCAAATCCTAGGATTGATATTAAACACTAGCATTAATATTATAAACCCTATGATTAATATTAAACCTAGGAGTATAAACCCTAAGATTAATATTAAAATCCACGAGATTAAAAATGTAAGTGATTAATATTAAATTCTAGGATTAATATTATAGCCCTAATTGATTATATACCTTATGATCAAGTGAATAAATTACAATGTAATGTATCATTGTGATATTTATTTCCACACTCCTTGACACATTGTGAAGATGCTTTTCACACTACGTCATTGCAAAGATTTTCGTACCATTACAACTTCACAATATTACACTGTAGCATTAAAAAAAATATTGTAATCTCTAACTTTATAAAACCCAACATTATTAACCCTAAGATAAACCCTAAACCTTAGGATTAATGTTATAAACAATAAGATTAATATAATAAAATTTTGCATTAATGTTACAAACAAAATATTGTAAACCCAATATTAAAATATTAAAAAATCTAATGTTATAAACCCAATATTAAACCATAATATTATAAACCCATTATTAAACACTATATTATAATCATAAATATTAGAAACCTTAATATTATAAACCCAATATTAAAGCCCGATTTTGTAATGTGATATTGTGACGTTTAATAAATTTCAATGTAATGTAAGGAATTAAACAACCGAGGTGATTAATATTATAAACCCAAGGGGTTAATAAACCACGTGGATTATTAATATTATAAATCCAGGGAATGAATAATAAACCCTAGGCTAATATTATAATCTAAAGAGATTATAAACCTAAAGGATTAATATTAATCCCTAGGATTAATATTATAAGTCCAAATATTAATATATCTAACCTAAAATTAATGTTATAAACCATAAGATTAAAAAACTTAATATATTATTATAGATATTAGGGATTATTATTATAAACCCAAGTGATTAATAATAACCCTAGAATTAATATTATAATCCCAAGGGATTATAAATACCCTATGATTAATATTATAAAACCTAATATTAATATATCAAACCTAAAATTAATATTATAATCCCTAAGATTAAAAATACTAATATGTTATTATAGATATTAGGGATTAATTTGAGAAACCCAAGGGATTAATTATAACCTCAAGGTATTATAATCCCTAGGAATAATACTATAAACCTTAATATTATTATATCAAGCCTAAGATAATTAATATTATTAACCAAAGGGATTAATAAACACCACAAGTTATTGATATTACAAATAAAACATAATAATATTAAACCCAAGGATTTATATTATAAACACAAGGGATTATTGATATTATAAATACAATTCATCAATAAATCCAAGGGATTAATATTATAAACCTAAGGAATTAATCAGCTCAAGTGTTTATTACTATTACAAACCCAAGTGATTAATAAACCCTAGGGATTATTGATATTATAAACCCAAATGATTAATTATATTCGCAAGGAATATAAACCCTAAGATTAATATTAGAAACCCAAGGTATTAATATGAAACCCTGACATCAATATAAGAATAATATTATAAATCCTAGGGTTAATATTATATCCTAAGATTAATATTATAAACCCAAGGAATTAATATTATATCAGGATTAATATTAAATCCTAGGATTAATATTATAAACCCAAGGAATTAATCAACCCAAGTATTTATTACTATTATAAACCAAAGTGATTAATAAACCAATGGATTGATATTAAACATTAGTATTAATATTATAAACCCTATGATTAATAATAAACCTAGGAGTATAAACCCTGAGATTAATATTAAAATCCAAGAGATTAAAAACGTAAGGGATTAATATTATAAGAATAGTTTATTATAAACCATAGGATTAATTCAATAAATTACAATGTAATGTATCACTGTGATAATTATTGCCACACTCGTTGACACATTGTGAAGATGCTTGTCACCCTACAACATTGTATAGCTTTCCGTACCATTCCAACGTTACAATATTACACCGTAGCATTAAACCAATTATTATAATCAATAACATTATAAAACCTAAGATAAACCATAAACCTTAGGATTAATGTTATAAACAGTAATATTAACATTATAAAATTTTGTATTAATATTACGAACAAAATATTGTAAACCCAAAATTAAAAAATCTAATGTTATAAACCCAATATTAAACCCTAATATTATAAACCCATTATTAAACACTATATTATAAACACCATTGCTAGAAACCCAATATTATAAATCTAATATTAAACCCCAATTTTGTAATGTCATATTGCGACGTTGAATAAATCAATGTAATATAACATTGTGACAATGTTTATCAAAATGCGACAATGTTTGTCACGTTGCAACAATGTTTTCCACATTACGATGTTGGATAGAGTATGACCTTATTCAACCACATCACATTGTTAGTTTTGCAACGTCACATTGTGACAATATTAATATTTAAATTAATATTAATAAATTGTAATGTATTTTAACATTACGTCAATGTTTTCCATGTTGCGACAATGCTTGTCATATTATGATGTTGGATATGCTATGAAATTAGTCAACCACATCACATTGTTAGTTTTGAAATGTGACATTGTTACAATATTTGTCTCGTTGCTACATCGAGCATGGTTGACCATGCTTTATCTTTTTTTAGCTTGGTTGACCATGGTATCATAGTTGACCATGCTCTACCTTGGTTGACATTGTTTGGCCATTAACCATGTTGATATTGGATGACATTAGTTGACCTTCCTTAATGATCGTTGACCATGGTTGGCCATGGTTGATCATGATTGAGAAAGGTCGGCCATGGTTAACCATGTTGATCTTGGTTGACGATGGTTGACCATGGTGCACTATGGTTGGCCATGGTTGATCATGGATGATAATGATTACCACAATTGACCTTGGTTAACCATTCTAACCATGTTGATCTTAGATGACGTTGGTCGAACTTCTTTGAACATCATTGATCATGATTTTCCATGGTTGACCTTGGTTGACTATGGTTGCTCATGGTTTACCAAAATTAACCATGGTTGATCATGGTTGAACATGATTAACCATGGTTGTCCATGTTTAGTAATGGTTAATTGTGGTTGACCATATAGACCTTGATTGACCATTTTTTACTATAGGTTGACATGGTTTGAATATGTTTGTCAATGTTTCACTAATGTGGTTGAATACATTTGATCATTAATATTAATCAATAGAATTAAAAGAAAATCATGTTTGAACCAAGTTAAAAAGTGTTGACTCTCAAATGCAACCAAGCATAGTTGAGCATAATCTAAAGATATTATCATGATGTGTAATGTTTATCGAAAAGAAAATATCTAACTTTGATGCTATTTTTTTTAACACATTATGTTGATGTTTTTTATCAAATTTCTCTCACATATCTGATACCCATTATTTCACACAACCACAATGAGGTGTTATATTTTTTAAGTGACATTTTGACCACATTTTGTTTATCAAAATATAATTATACCTATTTTTATTACTTCAGATATTATTTTTATAAAATGACATTTTAATTATTGTTTTTGTTCATCAAAATAGAATGTTCATTTTGTTTCGTATTGTAATGAAACTAAAAATTGTCTTTAAAATAATTAAACTTATAATCCTATAAAACGATATTAATATTAAATTAATATTAATTAAAAAAATATTATTATTATTGAAATTAAAAGAGTAAAATATATAAAATATAATATAACATAAAATCTAATCTGTTGGTTAATGGTAATCGTGTAGTCACAATGCACTTTTAAGGAATAGTTGCTCATTTTTGTGTATAGCATGACTATGTTTTAGATTGTGTGTAAGGGTGGTTATTTATTTAAACATTAATTTATATTTTAGGTTTTGCAATTATTTTTGGTATACGGGTGGTTATTTATTTAAACATTAATTTATATTTTAAGTTTTGCAATTATTTTTCGTATACATTTGGTTGAATTTGTTCATAATTTTATAAAGATTTATTGGAATCAAAAGTGTCCGGCGTAAATTATTTATAATTAAAATATTTAATATTTTTTTCAAAATGCTAAATCTTTTTGTATATATATAATCATATATAATTAAAAAACTAAAAGAATTCAACAACTTCTAACCTAAAATTCAAAAACTTATAATAATTAAACAAAGTATATATTAAAGATTGACATCTGAAACCACAACAATATGCGATGGAATCGTGCAACAAAATGGATTCTCAGAACAATAATTCTATTGTTGTTGAGTTGTCTGTTTGGATTTTCCATGTATTAAAGGTCCGCTTATGAAATTACAACAACATGAAACATACTTTTGAAGGGATAATTCCATTGCAACCATGTTGAGCTTTCCCTTTATTAAACGGATTTTGGAAGGGATAATTCCATTGCCACCATGTTGTGCATCTAGAATTCCATTAATTAAAGGCCGTCTAGTGGAGCAACAACACCACATAGTGAATGGTTAATTTTTAATTTTTAATAAAATTATTTTCTATTATACAGTGAAATCCAAATCCACATGTTTGTTTTAACTATAACACATATAAAAGGGTATTCAAAAAAACAACAAAAATTTAAAAACTTAAAATTCTTCATAATTATTTTATTTTTTATCTATTATTTGATTTGATTTTTCAATTTCATTTTATTTATTATTTATTATTTCATTCTACTTTTCAATTTCATATTGGATATATAGATTATCCAAAATCAAAATGAGCTTAGATCTATGAAGGACTTTAACTTCTCAAATTCTTAAAAAAATTCCTTTAAATTAAACCATTTGTTTAAATTAAACCTAGACTTTAACTTATCAAATTCTTAAAAAAATGTCTTTTAAATGAAAACATTTGTTTAAATTAAAGATAGTAGTTATTCATTGGTGGATAGTATTTATATACATAATTATAATTAGCTTTATAGTTTTTTTATTCATGTTTTATAGTATTTTAGGTTCTGCTCCCAAGCTTCCTTTAGATAGAGAATTAGCTTACGATGTACCATTTCTATCAAGAAAAATATTTGTTCCTAGTGATGAAAGGGTCGATCATAATGATCTAGGAGGAGGGGCAAGAGAAATGGTTGCTATTAGTGGTTATGAGAAAGAATAATCCACATGGAAAGGTAGGAAAGCAAGCAAAATGACTCCAACTCAAACTCGCCTCTATTGCTACATAGTCTAATGAAATTTGTTAAAATTCAGTGAAGTATTGTGTGCTTTGAATCCAACTTCGAGATAGATTAGATCCATACATTATGGTGGGTTGAACTAAAACAAGATTGAGAGGTCTTGATCCAGTACAATGTTGGTAACGATCTGATAGGATTTTTATGTTGGATGAATGGAATCTCAGAGCGACAGATCTCTTAAAAAGTTAATTGATATCTTACTTACTATTGCAATACAATACTTAAATCTTAGTAATAAAAATAAGAAATCACACCTTTATAAGGAACTCCATTAAAACCCCAATGTGATGTTGTAGTCTAAGTTTTACCCATAAAAATAATGAAGCACATATTTTTCACCAAATTTTGGAGGGTTCCTCCATGAAAAAAACTAATGTGATAGAATGGATAAATCTACTAATAAAAATAATTAAGCACGCCTTTTCACCATATTTTCTAGAAAACCTCCACTAAAACCCTAACGACATATACCCAACAAGTGAGAAAGAAATCACAATCCAAGGGTTTCTACTTGAGTACGAAAATATCTTAGAGTTGGTATGTTCATAATTTTATAGCAATTAAACTTCGAAAAATGGAGAAAGAAGGCTTATGTTTAATGGAAGAAAGAGTAAACGTGATGGTTCATTACCGTAACACCTAAGAAAACCAAGATCAACATTGAGTTTTAATGGCTATTTTGTTTAATGTCCATGAGTTTCTCATGCATTGAGACGAAAAAAACCTTTCAAGAAACACTAAATAACCATTAATGACAAAGGGAATTGCAATCAATATCCATTAATGCAGACTTGTATAATCCCACGAACACTATCGTTATCTGATCCACTACCGATTTGAAGTTTCTTCGATCTGCTCTGTTCGATATGATTGCACTGCATAATTAGTTTTATGCGAGATTTAACTTCGAGCGCTCCTAAAAAGAATTGACAAACCCTGCTAACTACTTTCAAATCATTGGAGATCATAAATTTTGATCAAAAATTTGCACCATTGTTCAATGAATCCTTTTTGGCCTCTCTGGTGAGTTTTTACAGACCTGATAACAACATTAAAACCTTTGTGTGAATTTTTTTTTAATCATTGTATAAGCAAATAATTCATTATAGTAAGTGGAGCGAAGGACAATAGAGCCAAACCTCGAGGAATTGAACCAAATTGATATGTGAAAGAGGAATTCAGTAATTAAATGAAGAGACACGAATGGGATATGACGTTCTTTGGATTCTTTTATTCCGAATGGAGAATTAGCCAAATGAGAAACCACAAAAACCATCCTATTATATATTTTATTAATTATTAACCAATATACTTGTAAACAAAGAGTTTCATTATATCTAGCAATTTAAAATTTAACGCACCCATGCTTAAATGCACTTTCATTTTTAATTTAATTTAATATATGTTTCATAATGTAACGCATAAGCAACGACATTTCAATTTATTTTTTTAATATAATGTAAGCGGTAAGCAGTACATGACAGGCTAGAGAAAAATGTTCAACTTTCAGTTACCATTTACCTTCCCACTAATAGAATTGTTTGAGCCTCTGTCCTTCCACTTCTTGTTAATCTTGATAGCCAGTAATTTACCAATGGTATAGTAAATTTTTATTCACGTTCTATAAATTTTTAATTTAAGTATGGTTTAATCATATGATTGAGATATACAAGGAAGTTAGTAGTGTGCATTTTATCCATTGGTGTAGTGGTGACGACGAGAATATACTGGCATCTTAAAATTTACATCATCTGATAAAAATGATTAATTAAGAAAATTATTAAACTGGTCAATTCCAATATGAGGATACCTATTGACATAACAAGGTTAATAATTGTGATGCAAGAAATTTAGGAGTCGCTCTCATGGCACCCACCTAAGAAATACATAACGCATCTCGAGAATCACATTAGAATTGCACTCATAGGATGGTCATCCTAAACACAGAATTTAGATGTGTAGGTTTGAATTTTAGGGTCTGACTAAAGGATACCTTGTCTATCTTTCAATTTAATTTATTGAATAATAAAATTTGATATCTCAAGTGGACAAAGAATCGAACTTTTTGGGACAATACAACATTAACTAAATTATTTTTCCTGCAGCTATAGGTTCCTTTTCCGTCATTTAGTTTAAATAAGGATTTTGAGATGTGACCATAGTTGTTGCAACTCTCCACTGTTGTTGCAACTCCTCACTATTGTTGTGACTTCAACGTTTCTATTATTGTTGCTACGAATCATGTTATCCTTGACATCGTTGTTGCAACTCATGCTTCCCCTAACACCATTGATGAAATTGGTGTTTTCCTTGCTAATTTCGTGATTGTTGTAACTCCATTTTTTTCCCATTGTTGCAACTTTGAAGATAGAGGTTACAATTGCACACCTATTTTGCTAGTGAGGTACTAAATCATTCAACTATCATTTTTGGACTGATCATACAGTTAAAAAATGATTTGTAACACATGAAAATATAAGAACAAGTGGATGGCCAAGAAGAGAAGATGACTTAGCCACCACATGTCACACAAATGAATTTACTCAGTTGATGCCTACCTTATACCATTTTATGAATAAATTGATGTAGCATGATGAAAATCATAATTTTCATGGTTATCTATCCACCTTTTTTATTTATTTAGATAAAATATATTTTGTATAAAAACCCTGTGCTCTCCTTGAACTAGTAGCTTTTAAATTGTAATTGGTAATTAGGAGCTAGATAATTTTATTGTACTTTCCATATTTTTGCAATATAATTTCCTTTCTGTTGCAGTTTGAGTAATGGTGTGCTAAGCATTCATGTTTTGTTTCTTTTCTAACTAGTGCTTCTTTTAGGGGGTAGGGCCCAATCCTTAGTAAACTATTGTTTTTATCCATAGTGTAGCTGTAGTTATAATTTATGTTTCTATTTATTTATGTATTTATTATATTTTTCGCATTGTTGCAACTTTGAGATACAATATGTTGCAACTATGATAAATTACATTACTGTAACTTTGAACTGTAGGTGTATTGCTAAAAATTAGGTGTTAATGTTATCTTTATCCATTCACTAATTTATTTCATGAAGGAATTACCATATCTCGTGAGTTAGGGTTGTTGTTGCAACTCTATCGTAGTGTTAACATTACTCTACTCCCATAATCTTAAAGTTTTGTTTCCTTCAATGGTTTGAATTAGTTATTCTATGCATTTGTTTTTGTTTTTGTTTACAAGAAAGTGTGATTGAACGGCTTGTGATTGAGTGTTTTTCGTTGCACATGCAACTACATGTTTGTTACAACTACCAAAATCATTCTTAACACTTGAGAAAGTCACCTTTTTATGTTAGTGTAAACTACTTTGTTTCAATTTATTTTCCTACAACATATATTAGACAATGTTCCTTTACATTCATGCAAGTGTGGATTGGATTGAAGTTGTGATTTAGATTATTTGGTGACTTGTAAAAACATCTCTACATATTGAACTGTGACAATCATCTAGTTACTACAACATCAAGACACATACATGGTTGTACTAGCATATACAAAGCACAATAGTTCTCAAGTCCTCCTATGAACCACGGGTTCACAATTAAATGAACAATATTTTAGTTGTCTCTCTAAGCAATTATAAAGGTAATTAAAAGTCATTAATCACACACATTTTAACATAAGGAATGACATGTAAAATAATAAAATGCATAATAATAAAGGTCAAAAGTGAATGTATTCCTATGTGATAGAGGTTTTAGATGGGATTTTAGATGAACAATTGAAGGGTCCATCACATGGTCAACCATTATCAAAACATTGCCAATTATAGTCAAACTATAGTCAACCATGGTTGAACATAGTATAGCCATGGTTTTCCATGTTCAACCGTCATAAACCATCATTAAACCATGGAAAAATATATTAAAACAATGGTCAACCATATTCAAACCATGGTGAAGCATAATTAAATCATGGTATACCATAATAAATCCATTTTCAATCATGGAAATTCAAGGTAAACAATGGATAGCCATAATCACCCATTGTTAACAATGGAAATCCATGGACAACCATAGATAAGAAAGACAAGCCATGGTCAACCATAGTCAACCATGAACAATTATAGTCAAATCATTATCAACCATAGTGAATCCATGGTCAACTATAGTCAAACCATGGTCAACCATCATCAAACATAGTCAAATCATTGCCAACCATAGTCAATCATGGTCAACCATGTTCAACCATACTAAAAGAATGGTCAATTATCATAAACCATAATTATATAAGTCAACTATAGTCAAACTCTGGTTAATAATAGTCAAACCATGGTCTACCATAGTCAAACAAAAAACAAACGAACAATAAACATCATCCTAATAAGACTTTAATATTGCACAACTTAGTAATATGGATTTAATATTACACTTTGTATTGTTCATAATGTAACTTTACAATCATGCTTAACCATGGTCAACCATCATCAACCATAGTTAAACCATGGTCAACTATAGTCAAATAATGGTCAACAATAGTAAAAGCATGTTTTCCATATTAGAAAAAAATAATCATAATCAAACCAAGGTAAACCATGTACAACCATTGTCACACACTGATGCAGGCGCATTAGACACTAGCCAACAATGTAGGAGTTATGTCCACATGTTGTGGCTAGGAGGGTTCTAAATCCTTGAATTGTAACAGCTAGGTGTCAATACCTCAGCTGACTATTTTTATTTAGATTAGTTAGGATTGGTAGAAGTCGAATAGTTGGATTCGATCCATCTGTCAGTTCAGTTATTTGAATAAGTTGTAATTAGACCTTTGATTTCTAGAACGGTCCTCTCAGAGGAACCGAAGAGTCATATATTGATGTATATAAGTTTTATTCCTCGGATTCATTGAAGAGAAGAAGGAGAAGAGATATTTTCTGCAATAAAATCTGTGTGTTCACAATCGCTTCCAGTTAAATGAATTTTAGTTCCCGTCGGCTATCCAACTGTCTTAGATTGTTATTCGAGAGGATTTTGTTTAAGTTGTGAGGCAATTGAACACTGTCTTGTATGTAACTGTTGAATCGAGTCATTGTACAATTGTGGTATCTTTGTGTTCGTTGTTCCCTTGAAATGTTTGAATAATTGGAAACCCCAACCATAGACAAAGAGTGAGTGTGAAACCGTGATCGTTGAGCTTTGTTTAGTGGTAATAGAAATCCCGCTTAATAAAGAAAATTACGTTTGTTCGTTGGAAATTGGAAATTCCTAACCAGAGTCAGACCCTGAGTTAAAGAGTCACAGGATAGCGTAGCCGACTTAAACCCTGGTTAAGCACTGAACCAAAACCGCGAGCGGATTTGCGGAAGCGGATTTCCCATATCGCACCGCTTTTGCGAGTTGAGTGGTATTCCTAGAATTGGAGCGATTCCATAGAGCCTTCGACACGTGGCACAGGACGGAGGTCCAAAACTGCCTTCCAATGCGCGCCATCGCGCGTTAACGCTCAACCGAGGAGATTGAGCGATATCGTCGGAGACCGTCGATCTGGTGGGATGTCATCGGACGGTGGTCGGTTGATGAAGGTGCGTGGACGATAACTAAGGTACGGTGTGCATTTGATTGGGCCATCGATCGTAGAGGTGGGGCCCGGTGCGAGGGTTTACTATACAGTCATTTGTTTAAGAAATAGAGCGTCAGTATTAATATATAACGCGCGAAGGATTAAACCTTGGTTATAAAGTTGGAGATAAAATATAATCCAGAGTTACAATTTAACATTCAAAGGCTGTTGAATGTATTTATTTATCAATTTTCTCCAAAATTGATAAATAAAATTGCCAAGAAAATAAAGAACCACGTGGGGGTTAACCAAGGGAAATGCTGACAGAGCAAGCATAGCGAACCAGCTCTCCTTAGAGGGGTCCGAATTCAGTTTTTTTGCGTCATTTGTGGTATCGGAGCCATTTTTTTTTAGTTGTTTTTGCAGAGAACTAACATGGCAATCTGAGTTGGTAGAGGTGCTGGCAGAAGGAGACCTATTTCCAACGCAGAGGTGTTGGAGATTTTGCAGAGGTTTGAAGCCAGAGTAGATGTCGTGGAGCGAAGACAGACCAGAGATCCTTAAGACATCAGCAAACCTGAAATACAAGAAGCGGAAGAAAATGTTGAGATTCCTCCTGACATGAGGCTCCTTAGAACTGTTCTGGGGTCTGCAGTTAAGCCCAGAATTGAAGTGTCGAGTTATGCAGGGGGACTGAATCTAGAGGAACTGGTGGAATGGATAAATGAAATGAACAAGTGCTTCGATTATGAAGAAATAAGTGAAGATAAAAAGGTCAAGTTTGCAGTGACAAAGCTGAAAGGACATGCTGCACTTTGGTGGGATGGAGTGCAGGCAGAAAGGAGGAGAGTTGGAAAGAAACCTATCAAGAGTTGGACCAGAATGATGGCTAAACTAAAAGGTAAATTCTTGCCTAATGATTATCAGCTGACATTGTATAAGCAAATTCAGAACCTGAGACAGAGGAATTCTACAGAGTGAGCATAAGGGCTGGGAAATTCCAAGACACACCAGAGAAGACTGCCAGATATGTGAATGGTCTCAAGCGGGAGATCCAAGATGAGATTGGTCTTCTGTCTCCTAAGACAGTGGAAGCGGCCTACCAGATGGCCTTGAAAGCAGAGGAGAAACTCCTGAGGAAGCAGTCTGCCAAGAAGAGAGGTACTTTCCATGGAAAGGGAAGTCAGGGTGGTAGAGGAAAGCCTAATACACCCAGGGATGGAGCTAACAATAGCTCACCTCAGAATGCATCTACAGAGGATGATGCAAGGGGAAGAAGGGGTTCTTACAGAGGGAAAGGAAGAGGAGGTAGAGACAGAGGCAGAGGTATAGAGTTGAGGTGTTATAGATGTCAGCAAGTGGGACATAAGGGTGAAATCGCGAAGTTGGGAAACACTTTTTGGCGAACGGCTAGAATTTGAGAGAAATTTTTAATTTCTCGTCCGAGAAAATAGTCAACTCTATTTCTCGACCGAGAGTTTTAAAAACTCTCGTCCGAGAGTTTTATTGGGTTTAACCGGAGTTAAAAATCTCTCGAACGAGAGTTATGCATTTTCTCGTCCGAGAGTTTTATTGACGGAAACTCTCGGGAAGACTTTCATACGAGAGTTTAAAAAACTCTCGGCCGAGAGTTTAGAAAACTCTCGTACTCTAGTTTTGAAAACTCTCGTATGAGAGTTTTGAAAACTCTCATCCTAGAGTTTTTTCAACTCTCATTCGAGATTTTTATTCCTATAATAAAACACAACAATTAATTATTAAGTTTTTAGAATTGGTACTTTATATAATTTAAATAGTACTTTATTAAAATTAAAAAATGAAAAAATTAATAAAATTATAATTTTATTTTAAATTATTTTATTATTATTAATGATAAAAAATACATGAAGATTTAATTAAATAAAATTTGTTACAATATTTTGTAATATCAATGTTATATAAAAAACTAAAAATATTTTATATAAAACTAATTGATATATTAATATAAATAAAATAAAATTCTAAAACATAAATCAAAATAAAAACAACTATATATAATTTATATAATATTTTTTTTAAATTAATGAATAAATTTAAATTTAAAAAACAATTGACTAAATGCAATGAGGTGATAAAGGAGACAATGCATAGCACCTTAATATTGTTATAAATTCTTGGAAATCTCGAGAAATTTTTGAAGTGAGATGAGCTTCTTGGAATGGGTCACTTTATCTTCCACTTCAGTTTCACACGATTAACTTGAAAGGAAGTCTATTTTCCTAGGTATGGATGTAAGGGAATGAACAATATTATTTGAACATTGAGTGAGATGCCCTTCTTGGAATGGGTCCTCCTATATTCCACTTTAGTTTCACAAGATTAAATTGAAATGAAGTTTATTTTCCTAGGTATGGACGTAGGGGGATAAAGAATATTATCCGAAAAGGAAATGAATGTTAAGTGTGACATTCCAAGCAGAAATGTATGGTATTGGAGAATTATGTTATTGCAGAAAACTAAACCTTGACCCCTTAACCCTTGACCCCTTAAACCCTAATTCCTAACCCCCAACCCCTAAACCCTTAACCCCCTAAACCTTAAACCTCTAAACCCTTAACCCCTAACCCATTTACCCCCACTAAACCTCTAAATCCCTAACCCATTTACCCCCACTAAACCTCTAAATCCCTAACCCATTTAACCCCTAAACCCTTAACCCGTACCCCTAACACATTAACCCCTAACCCATTTAAGCACCTAAACCCCAAACCCCCTAACTCCTAACCCCTAAAATCCTTAACTGCTAAATCCCCTAACCCCCTAAACCTCTAAACCAATCCTAACCCATTTAACCCCCTAAACCTCAAAACCCCTAAACCCTTAAACCCTAATTCCCAACCCATAACCCTTGACCCCTTAAACCCTATTTCCTAACCCCTAAACCCTTAACCCCTAACCCCTTAAACCCTAATTCCCAACCCCTAACCAATTCAACACCCTAAACCCCTAAAAACCTAACCCATTTAAGTGTTTATTCCATTTAACCCCCAAAACTCTAACCCCTAACCCCTAAAATCCTTCACTGCTAAATCCCCTAACCCCCTAAACCTCTAAACCTATAACCCATTTAACCCCCTAAACCCTAAACCTCTAAACCATTAACCCTTAACCCCTTAAACCCTAATTCCCAACCCCTAACCAATTCAACACCCTAAACCCCAAAAAAACTAACCCATTTAACCCCATTAACCCCTAACTTCTAACCCCTAAAATTCTTAACTGCTAAATCCCCTAACCCCCTAAACCTCTAAACCAACGATAACCCATTTAACCCCCTAAACCCTAAACCTATAACCCCTTAAACCCTAATTCCCAACCCATAACCCATTCAACCCCTTAAACACCTAAACCTCTAACCCATTAACCCTTCACCCCTTAAACACTAATTCCTAACCCCTAACCTATTTAACCCCCTAAACCCTAAACCTCTAAACCCTTAACCCCTAACCCATTTACCCCCACTAAACCTCTAAACCCCTAACCCATTTAACCCCTAAACACTAAACCTCTAAACCCTTAACCCCTACCCCTAACTCGTTAACCCCTAACCCATTTAAGCCCTGAAACCCCAAAAAACCTAACCCCTTAAACCCTAATTCCCAACCCCTAACCCTTGACCCCTTAAACCCTAATTCCTAACCCCTAAACCCTTAAACCCTAATTCCTAACCCCTAAACCCTTAAACCCTAATTCCCAACCCCTAACCAATTCAACACCGTAAACCCCTAAAAACCTAACCCATTTAAGTGTGGATTCCATTTAACCCCCAAAACCCTAACCCCTAACCCTTAAAATCCTTCACTGCTAAATCCCCTAACCCCCTAAACCTCTAGACCTGTAACCCATTTAACCCCCTAAACCCTAAATCTCTAAACCCTTAACCCCTAACCCCTAAAACCCTAATTCCCAATGCCTAACCAATTAGACACCCTAAACCCCTAAAAAACTAACCCATTTAACCCCATTAACCACTAACTTCTAACCCCTAAAATCCTTAACTGCTAAATCCCCTAACCCCCTAAACCTCTAAACCAACCCTAACCCATTTAAACCCCTAAACCCAAAACCTATAACCCATTAAACCCTAATTCCCAACCCATAACCCATTCAACCCCTTAAACACCTAAACCTCTAACCCCTTAACCCTTGACCCCTTAAACCCTAATTCCTAACCGGGCTAACCCATTTAACCCCCTAAACCCTAAACCTCTAATCCTTTAACCCCTAACCCATTTACCCCCACTAAACCTCTAAACCCCTAACCCATTTAACCTCTAAACCATAAACCTCTAAACCCTTAACCCATACCCCTAACTGATTTAAGCCCCTAAACCCCAAAACCCCTAAAAGCCTAACCCATTTAAGAGTGGCTCCATTTAACCCCCAAAACCCTAACCCCCAACCCCTAAAATCCTTCACTGCTAAATCCCCTAACCCCCTAAACCTCTAAACCTATAACCCATATAACCCCCTAAAACCTAAACCTATAAACCCTTAACCCCTAACCCCTTAAACCTTAATTCCCAACCCATAACTCTTGACACCTTAAACCCTAATTTATAACCCCTAAACCCTTAACCCCCTAAACCCTAAACCTTTAAACCCTTAACCCATAACCCATTTACCCCCACTAAACCTCTAAACCCCTAACCCATTTAACACCTAAACCCTAAACCTCTAAACCCTTAACCCCTACCCCTAACCCATTAATGCCTAACCCATTTAAGCCCCTAAACCCCAAAACCCCTAACCAATTCAACACCCTAAACCCCTAAAAACCTAACCCATTTAAGTATGGATTCCATTTAACCTCCAAAACCCTAACCCCTAACCCCTAAAATCCCTCACTGCTAAATCCCCTAACCCCTAAACCTCTAAACTTGTAACCCATTTAAGCCCCTAAACCCAAAAACCCCTAACCAATTCAACACCCTAAACCCCTAAAAACCTAACCCATTTAAGTGTGGATTCCATTTAACCCCCAAAACCCTAACCCCTAACCCCTAAAATCCTTCGCTGCTAAATCCTGTAACCCCCTAAACCTCTAAACCTATACCCCATTTAACCCCCTAAACCCTAAAATTCTAAACCCTTAACCCCTATCCCCTTAAACCATAATTCCCAACCCATAACCCTTGACCCCTTAAACCCTAATTCCTAAACCCTAAAATCTTAACCCCCTAAACCCTAAACCTCTAAACCCTTAACCCCCAAACCATTTACCCCTACTAAACCTCTAAACCCCTAACCCAATTAACCCCTAAACCCTAAACCTCTAAACCCTTAACCCCTACCCATAACCCGTTAACCCTTAACCCATTTAAGCCCCTAAACCCCAAAACCCCTAACCCCTTAAACCCTAATTCCCAACCCATAACCCTTGACCCCTTAAACCCTAATTCCTTACCCCTCAAACCTTAGCCCCTAATCCCTTAAACCCTAATTCCCAACCCCTAACCAATTCAACACCCTAAACCCCTAAAAACCTAACCCATTTAAGTGTGGATTCAATTTAACCCCCAAAACCCTAACCCCTAACCCCTAAAATCCTTCACTGCTAAATCCCCTAATCGCCTAAACCTCTAAACCTGTAACCCATTTAACCCCCTAAACCCTAAACCTATAAAACCTTAATCCCTAACCCCTTAAACCCTAATTCCCAACCCCTAACCAATTCAACACCCTAAACCCCTAAAAACCTAACCCATTTAAGTGTGGATTCCATTTAACCCCCAAAACCCTAACCCATAACCCCTAAATCCTTCACTGCTAAATCCCCTAACCCCCTAAACCTCTAAACCTGTAACCCATTAACCTCTAAACCTGTAACCCCTTGGAAGGATTGTCTGTAAGTTCAGGACCCGGCTATTGAGCCGGCCATCCTTTTCCGTCTCAGAGCGGGTAAAGCCATCCCTCCTTCAATAGAAAAAATTAGCTCTTCCCAGCTGGTTTGCTGCTGGGCGAGGCTGTAACTTACTATTAGCCGAATCAAGCAATGGTGGCTGACCACCATGTCTGCATGCTGTGCTTTTCTAATTCCACGAGCAATATAATGCAATAAAGAGTTTAATAATGCAGGTAAATTGATAGTGCATTTTTGTTTTAGCACAGCTAACAGCTTAAGATGGCGAGGTCTTACCACGTCTTTTATACCGTCGCATGTTATGTAAGCCTGCACGATCCTGGCTAATTATGTCCATGGTTCGCCTAGCGACGCCGGGTGTACTCCTCTCCCTTTGACTATTAGCCTCTGTCCTTCATCTTGAAAGATTTGCATGGCCTCCCGAATTCTGATTTTCTTCTGAGTCCAGACAGTTCCCTGTGCGGGGATGCCGGATACTTCTGCAATTATCTCATCGGTCACCGCTATCTGCCTTCCTCTGACTGTGGAGGAACCTTCCTGTAGATTTAACAAGAATTCAGTAGCCACTGCTTCATTGGGTTGCTGCATTCTCATAAAGTATGTAATCCATCCCAGTTTGTCTAATATTGCCCGTGCAGCATCAGAGACAACCAACGTCTGAGGTTCGCTGCGAATTGGACGTCCTCCCATTTCTGTTCTTCGTTAATTGTTCTCAACACACGGTAACCTTAATGGAACAGCACAACACAGTTCGCTAAAATTCGTTATTTTCTGAAAATGCAAGGGTTTTAATTCATAAAAATCTATTGCAGAGATACAGGTGAAGAAATTTTGGGTATCTGATCTGCATGCAGATATTTCCGCCCCCCAAACGAATGAAAGGTCGACCTCGACCGTCGATTAAGGTGGAATGTGTGGAACAGCAATAGGACGGCAGTGAAAAAATAGGCACAATCATGATAAAGTCAATCAAATTAAGTAATTACTAAAATCGATGCGTAAGATAAATCGGTAATAATGAGGGAATCGCGTTGTAATAATTCAAGTATGAGGTGAAGGGACAGCAAAAGATTAATGTAATTGTGCTATTTACCACATTAAAGTAATATGACCGATTAATAATATTTTTCATGTGTGATGGTTCGGGGATAGAACTTAAGGAATTTTATGCATTTCGTTTAATATTCAATAAAAATTATAGGAAAGAGGGTTAAATAACTATTGATTTGTATAAGTATGACTTCAATACTATTAACAGAGCTCTGCTACCCATAGGTGTCCATAAAAAAAAAATGCTCACAAATTCAAAATACAAACTTAAAACAATCGTTCAAAAAGTGATGTTCCTTTAAAAGGAACAGCAAAGATAATCTGCGAAACTGTTGTTCCTTTTAAAAGGAACAGCAAGGAAATGCTCTGCAGACATGCTGTTCCGTTTGAAAGGAACAGCAAAAACACTACGCGAAACTGTTGTTCCGTTTGAAAGGAACAGCAAAAACACTACGCGAAACTGTTGTTCCATTCGAAAGGAACAGCAAGGAAATGCTCTGCAGACATGCTGTTCCATTTGAAAGGAACAGCAAAAACACTGCGCGAAACTGCTGTTCCATTCGAAAGGAACGGCGGAAGTGCTGTTCCGTTAGAAAGGAACAGCAACGCGAAAAAAACACAGAATTTTTATTATTTTTCGTTTTTAAATAAACTAAATTCAAACGAAATAAAGAAGTATTAACTAAACATCCATACCTAGGAAAATAAACTTCATTTCAATTTAATCTTGTGAAACTAAAGTGGAATATAGGAGGACCCATTCCAAGAAGGGCATCTCACTCAATGTTCAAATAATATTGTTCATTCCCTTACATCCATACCTAGGAAAATAGACTTCCTTTCAAGTTAATCGTGTGAAACTTAAGTGGAAGATAAAGTGACCCATTCCAAGAAGCTCATCTCACTTCAAAAATTTCTCGAGATTTCCAAGAATTTATAACGATATTAAGGTGCTATGCATTGTCTCCTTTATCACCTCATTGCATTTAGTCAATTGTTTTTTAAATTTAAATTTATTCATTAATTTCAAAAAAAGTATTATATAAATTATATATAGTTGTTTTTATTTTGATCTATGTTTTAGAATTTTATTTTATTTATATTAATATATCTATTAGTTTTATATAAAATATTTTTATTTTTTTATATAACATTGATATTACAAAATATTGTAACAAAATTTATTTAATTAAATCTTCATGTATTTTTTATCATTAATAACAATAAAATAATTTAAAATAAAATTATAATTTTATTTTTTTTATAATTTTTTAATTTTAATAAAGTACTATTTAAATTATATAAAGTACCAATTCTAAAAACTTAATAATTGTTGTGTTTTATTATAGGAAAAAAACTCGAGTTGAAAAAACTCTAGGATGAGAGTTTTTAAAACTCTCATACGAGAGTTTTCAAAACTCTCATACGAGAGTTTCATTGGGTAAACTCTCGGGCGCAAACTCTCGTCCGAGAGTTTTTTAAACTTTCGGCCGAGAGTTTGACCATGCGTTTAAATGTAACTTTAGGCGGGTTAAACTCTCGGTCGAAAGTTTTATAAATTTCTCGTCCGAGACATTATCTCGGACGAGAGTTTCTGGTCAACGAAAAACACAGAAAATTCTGCATTTTTCAGGAACCTGCAACTTTGGAGGGGCAGAACACCTACAAAAACAAAATTTTATATGTCGGACCAAGTACCATTAGATTCATCTCTGAATCTAGTTTCTGATGATATGAGATTTGTGGAGTTTCATTAAAAAATTCAATTTTTTATTAATTTTTTACTAAACTGTGTCACTATGGAATTTCATTTTTCGAAAAATTGCACTGAATGAAAATTCAATAACTTTCTAATAAGGACACCAAAAAATTCAAAAAAATCATGCTGCACTTCCTCTCCCTGTCTACTTCAAAAGGGTACTCTCATTTTTCTTATTGACGGTCACATTGAAAAGAAAATCAAAGGATTATAAAATGTACTGAAACATCACTGTTTTTTTTTCTTCGTCCATTTCAAAAAATAATAAAAAATAGTGATTTAATCCGAAAATTACCGAAAAATAGTCTGTGCACTAGTGCAATATATGCAGACTATGATGCTATGGTTTTTTTCCAAAAAATGAATAACCTTCCCTAAAAAAAGTAAAGGATTATAAAGTGACTATTTATGTTTGCCTGAAAATTTCAAGTATATGCAGTTAGTAAACAAGAAATTTACCCCTCTATATGTCAATATATATATTTTTTTAAATATGGGTATGGAGGTAAGACAATTCTCTACAATTCTTGTTTTTATGTCAAAGCATAATTTGCAATAAAAATATGAGTTTAGTGGAGTTGAAGTTGAAAAACATAGAAAATTACAATTTTCAACGTCAAAAAGGGCAAAAAGTGTTTCCCAACTTCACATTTTCACCTTAGCACTATGAGTGTCCAGAGAATGTGGGTGATGGTCCAAGAAGTGTTGTTGTTGCCCAGGCTAAGGAAGAGGCAGAAGTTGAAGAAGAAATTCTACCCGAGAGGGGAGAGTCCTTGGTGGTAAATAAGGTCCTGTTAAAGCAAGCCAAAGAGGTCACTGAGCCTGCACAAAGGAAGACTTTGTTTAGGAGCATATGCAAAGTCCAAGGGAAATGCTGCCAGATAGTCATTGATAGTGGCAGCACAGACAATCTGGTTTCCACTGAGGTGATAGAGAATTTGAAGTTGAAGACAAGGGAGCATCCCACTCCTTACAAGGTGTCCTGGCTGCATAAGGGGCACCAGCTAGTTGTGAAAGAACAGTGTGAGATAGAGCTCCAAATGGGAAAATACAAAGATAAGGTCCTGTGTGATGTAATGCCCATGGATGTGTGTCATATACTGTTGGGTAGACCTTGGCCGTTTGATAGAGAAGCAGTGCATGATGGCAAGAAGAACACTTACAAGTTCTTCAAATATGGGGTACATCATACATTAATACCTATGGAAGAAGGAGAGCCATCCAGCAGAGTGATTGATCCGAAGACCTTGTTGCTGAGCGGGAAGGAATATTTGCAGCAAATAGAAGAAGAAGAGGTAATTTTTTCTCTAGTTTGCAAACCTAAAGTAGTTCTTACTTCTACAAAGATTTCTGATTTTCCAATAGAAATCCAAGAGATGCTAGATGATTATTGTGACATTATTGTGGATGATTTACCTGATGAGCTGCCACCTATGAGAAAGATCAGTCATCAAATAGATTTTATCCCTGGTTCAAATCTGCCAAATAAGGCAGCCTACAGAATGACTCCCAAGGAAAATGAGGAAATCAGGAGACAAGTACAGGAATTGGTGGACAAGGGGCTGATTAGAGAAAGTTTGAGTCCATGTGCAGTACCAGTAGTATTGAGGCCAAAGAAAGATGGAGGTTGTAGAATGTGTACTGATTCCAGAGCAATCAATAAGATCACAATCAGGTACAGATTCCCTTTGCCTAGGGTTGAGGATTTGATGGATTGTTTGAGTGGTGCTAAATATTTCTCAAAGATAGATTTAAAAAGTGGATACCATCATATTAGAATAAGAGAGGGTGATGAGTGGAAAACTGCCTTTAAAACAAATGAAGGATTATATGAATGGATGGTAATGCCTTTTGGGTTGTCAAATGCACCTAGCACTTTCATGAGACTTATGAATGAAGTATTGAAAGAATTCATTGGTAAATTTTTGATAGTGTATCTGAATGATATATTAGTTTTCAGCAGAACTAAAGAAGAACATTTAAGGCATCTTAATCATGTCTTGAAGAAGCTGCACCAAGAGAAACTGTTGATCAACTTAAAGAAATGCTCATTCATGAAGGAAGAGTTGGTGTATTTTGGTTTTTTTGTTTATGCAGAAGGATTGAAGATGGACCCAAAAAAGGTTAAGGCAATTGTGTAGTGGCCTTCACCCAAGAATGTTTTTGAGGTAAGAAGTTTCCATGGACTTGCCAGTTTTTACAGGAAGTTTATAAGAAATTTCAGTAAGATTAATGCACCCATCATTGAGACAATAAAGAAGAGAAAACATCCATTTAAGTGCACTGCTGAAGCAGAAAGAAACTTTAAAGTTTTGAAGCAAAAGATAACGGAGAAGCCTGTTTTGATCTTGCCTGGTTTTACTAAACCGTTTCAAGTAAAGTGTGATGCCAGTGGGGAAGCCATTGGAGCTGTGTTGAGTCAAAATGATAGGCCTGTAGCCTATTATAGTGAAAAGCTAAATGACACCAGAAGAAAGTATTCCTTTTATGAGAATGAATTATATGCAATTGTTCAGGCACTGAAGAAGTGGAGACATTATTTGATGTCCAGGGAATTTGTATTATATTCTGACAATCATGCTTTGCAGTATATTGTACAGCAGCCCAAGTTGAAACATAAGCATGCTAAATGGGTTGAGTATCTCCAAGGTTTTAATTTTGTTTTGAAACATATAAGTGGCCAAGCCAATAAATTAGTTGATGCTTTGAGTAGGAGGCACATGCTTGTTCAAGAAACAAATTTTGAAGTTGTAGGATTTGATTTTCTCAAAGAATTGTATAAAACAGATCCAGATTTTAAAGAAGCATTTGAGGCATGTATTAACCCTATTTTAACAGATAGAAGCCAGTGGCTGGATTATTTCCTGCTGGAGGACTTGTTATTCAGAAGAAGCCAAATGTGTGTACCAAAATGTTCCATGAGAGAAAATTTGATCAAAGAGAAGCATAGTGGTGGACTTGCTAGACACTTTGGTACTGATAAGACTTATGAGCAGCTGAGTCACTTCTATTACTGGCCTAAGATGAGAACATAAGTGGATAATTTTTTGAAGAATTGCAAAATATGTCAATATGCCAAAGGAAGGAACCAGAATGCAGGATTATACACTCCCTTGCCTATTCTAGACAGGCCTTGGGACATGGTGAGTATGGATTTTGTTCTAGGATTTCCCAAGACTCAGAGAGGGAATGATGCAGTCTTTGTTGTAGTGGACAGATTCTCTAAAATGGCACATTTTATTCCATGCTATAAAACTAGTGATGCCACCCATGTTGCTAACTTGTTTTTCAAAGAATTTGTTAGATTGCATGGGTTGCCCAAGAGTATTGTTTCAGACAGAGACACCAGATTTGTGGGTCATTTTTGGAGGACACTGTGGAAGAAACTTGGTACCAAACTGAGTTTTAGCTCATCTTATCATCCCCAGACTGATGGACAAACTAAGGTGGTGAATAGGAGTCTAGGAAATTTGTTGAGAAGTCTTGCAAGAGAGCATCCCAAGCAGTGGGATCATATTTTTCCCCAGGCAGAATATGCATATAATGACTCACTGAAAAGGAGCACAAGGTAGATTCCATTCCATATTGTTTATGGAATGCACCCCAGAGGAATATCAGAGTTGAGAAATCTGGGAAGGGCAGAACTGAGGAGTGCAGATGGTGAGGAATTTGCTTCCGAAATCTAGGCCATACATGAACAAGTGAAACAGAAACTACAAGGCAGCAGCATCAGATACAAAAGCAGAGCAGACTTGAGTAGAAAAGAAGTTCATTTTGAAGTAGGAGATCAGGTTTGGCACACTTGAGAAAGGAGAGATTCCCGAAGAAGCAATATAACAAACTGAAGTTCAAAAAGATTGGGCCATGCAAGATAATTAGAAAGTTTTCTGCAAATGCTTATGAGATTGAATTACCTCCTATTGTTGGAATATCTCCCATTTTTAATGTTGCAGATTTGTACAAGTATGAAGATGATGGTGCAGAAGAAAGATCAGCAGACAAGGAATAGATTGAGTGGAAAGAACAGCTACCTCCAGCGCAACCATTGCAACCAGAGAAGATATTGGATAAAATACCATTCAGAAGGACCAGAGGACAAGAGTACTTTCAGTACTTGATCAAATGGAAGGACAAGCCAGAGGAAGATGCCACTTGGATGACTGAAGGAATGTTGCAGAAGATAGGCAGATAGGTGATGGAGGCTATTGACGGGGAGCCACATGAGGAGGATTTCCCTCGGAGTCGATGGGGGCATTAGACACTAGCCAACAATGTAGGAGTTTGTCCTGTTGTGGCCTGAAGGGTTAAATCCTTGAATTGTAACAGCTAGGTGTCAATACCTCAGCTGACTGTTTTTATTTAGATTAGTTAGGATTGGTAGAAGTCGAATAGTTTGATTCGATCCATCTGTCAGTTCATTTATTTGAATAAGTTGTAATTAGACCTTTGATTTCTAGAACAGTCCTCTCAGAGGAACCAAAGAGTCATATATTGATGTATATATGTGTATTCCTCGGATGCATTGAATGGAGAGAGAGATTCTGCAATAAAATCTATGTATTAAACAATCGCTTCCAGTTAAATGAATTTTAGTTCCCGTCAGCTATCCAACTGTCTTAGATTGTTATTCGAGAGGAGTTTGTTTAAGTTGTGAGGCGATTGAACACTGTCTTGTATGTAACTGTTGAATCAAGTCACTATACAATTGTGGTATCTCTGTGTTTGTTGTTCCCTTGAAATGTTAGAATAATTGGAAACCCCAACCACAGACGAAGAGTGAGTGTGAAACCGTGATCGTTGAGCTTTGTTTAGTGGTAATAGAAATCCTTCTTAATAAAGAAAATTACGTTTGTTCGTTGGAAATTTGAAATTCCTAACCGAAGTCAGACCCTGAGTTAAAGAGTCACAGGATAGAGTAGCCGACTTAAACCCTGGTTAAGCACTGAACCAAAACCGCGAGCGGATTTGCGGAAGCGGATTGCCCAAATCACACCGCTTTTGCGGGTTGAGTGGTATTCCCAGAATTGGAGCAATTCCATAGAGCCTTTGACACGTGGCACAGGACGGAGGTCCAAAACTGCCTTCCAATGCGCGCCATCACGCATTAATGCTCGACCAAGGAGATTGAGCGATATCGCCATAGACCGTCGATCTGGTGGGATGTCATCGAACGGTGGTCGGTTGATGAAGGTGCACAGACGATAACTAAGGTACGGCATGAATTTGATTGGGCCATCGATCGTAGAGGTGGGGCCTAGTGCGAGGGTTTATTATACAGTCATTTTTTTAAGAAATAGAGCGTCGGTATTAATATATAACGCGCGAAGGATTAAACCTTGGTTATAAAGTTGGAGATAAAATATAAGCCGAAGTTACAATTTAACATTCAAAGGCTGCTGAATGTATTTATTTATCAATTTTCTCCAAAATTGATAAATAAAATTTCCAAGAAAATAAAGAACCACGTGGGGGTTAACCAAGGGAAATGCTGACAGAGCGTAGCGAACCAGCTCTCCTTAGAGGGGTCCGAATTCAGTTTTTTTGCATCACACACACTCAACCATGGACATCCATGGACAATATAGTAAAACCATGGTCAACCACAACTAACCATAATCAACCATGGACAACTATTTTCAAACCATGGTAAAACATAATCAATCCATATTCAAACCATGCTCTCCTATAGTCAAACCATGGTAAAAATTATTCAAACCATGGTCAACCATGTTAAACCATACTTTGTCTTAGATAACTATGTAGAAATTATACAAACAATATGTATTTCATGTATTCAATCTGATCATGCAATATGCTAAAGAAAGATAATAAATACTTCTACAAATCAATTGCGGAAAATAAGCAATTTCCAATCACAACAAGTGCAGAAAGAAACAAATAAAACCACAACACAGATGTTTTCCCGGGGAAAGCTTACTACTCAAAACCCCTCTATCTTCTATTGTATATTCAACATGGAATCATGAAACAATTACAATGCACTCTTCTCACAAGAGTCTCTTGCACTCAAATAATCGTCTCACATTGTCTCAGACAAAATCGACCAACACATAGACAATTCTTAGCCTCTAAAAATCATGCCTTGCTTGCACAATTCCTTATGAATGCAATCCCTAATATTTAGGAATTTTGGCCTTCCTAAACTATGCAAGCATCATGGGAAATCTAATGTGTGTTTGGTTGCATGGTTGCAACCCAATAATGCTACAACTGATAGTTAACATCCCTTTAACCTTTGTCTCAACTGGGTCTCCATTGGAACTGACATGCATGCAGCTATTAATAGTAAATCATCAGTTGCATGGAAGATCATTGATTGTGAATTAAATAACATTTAATTCACTTGATCTCTCACTAGTGTAACAAACTGTTACAACTAGTTCAACTGAATCTAACTCCCTTAACTGATTTAATTGATTACCCATGCATTAATGTTGTGTAACCGGCTCAAAAAAAGAAAAAGAGATATTCACGCCTTAGAAATGAGCCACTTGAGGGGGAAAAGGGGGCAACCTCAATACATTACATGAATGAACAATTCTTGGATTATACAAATACGACAAAACCTCCTTCTATATATAGGAGTACATGGGGGCCATAATATAATCCTAGTGGAATGATGTAATCTGCTTGACTAACAATAATAATGTAAGGGCACAATAATAACAATATGGGGGTTACGGGGGTACAATGATAACAATAAGGGGGGCTACACTAACATAATAAGGGGCTACACTATTAATATAGGGGCTTAACATGCCCCTCTCCTTCAAACAAGTGTTGTCCTCAACGCTTGATTATTTCTTGATGCTTTTGTATAAAATTCTCATCGTCCCATGTGGAATCTTCTACAGGAAAGTTCTTCCACTTGCTAAGATACTCTGAAATTGATCGTACTTGTTGAGTTCTTGTTTCTATGACTGCTTCATAACTTCTTTCGATATGATGTTGATCTTCCTGTTGTTTCATTAGATTCTGCACCAAAGTTGGGTTATCCTTTGAGAGTTCGAGAACTTGTTGTTGATGCTCGCTGTGATCTTCCACTAATTTATCATCTATATTAGCTATTATTTGATCCTTAAAACCATCCAACTTAGCCTCCATTTCTGCTTTTAAACCATCTATTTCATCTTCGTTTGCTCTTCGTAAGATCGAAATTTGTTGCACTTGGTACCGTAATTTTGATATCTCATATTGCAATTCTTCCTCCTCATGCGTCATAGTATAGCTTTCTGAGGGCTTAATGGGTATGGAATTATTTTTAGGTGCCATTTTAGAATCCAATATTGACACCTATTCTACAATAGGCCCTTGCAATCAATTCAACTTGATTCAAGACTTATGCAATTCGGAAAAAAATACACACCTTTTACTTGCTTTGAGGAGCTCGATATTGAAATTGTATTATCTCTGTTATTGCAGATCTTCAATATCTGAAATTCAGCACTGAAGTAGCCCTCTGAATTCTCTTTTGAATGCCACAGGTCTGACCTGATTTGGATTCTCCAAGACAAAGTTGTGTCCAATCTCCCACAATGACCTAATTATGGACTGGTTCAGTAGAGCGAACTTGTACGACTTGCAACGTGTCATTTGTTTTGTCCTTTGTCTACGAAATTGATATAAAAACTCGGGGGGGGGGTACACATTATGCGCCCGTGTTTGACGGCACTCCAATCGAATCTCCAGAGAGAGATTTATTGAACTTTTCCCACAATCACCTCTTTGAGATGAAATTCAGGAGCCTGAAAAAGCACTACCTTCCACAGATCATATCACCAAAAATATTGCGAACCAAGCTCTAAATTTTTTTTATGAATTTCCTCAGGATTTCAGCTTCGCACCATACGAATTTCAGATTCTGAACCTTCGTAGAAAAATTTTTATAGCGAAAATGCCACGATGACCTGTTTAGGAGCTTGAAAAAAGGCCTAACTTCCACAGATGACATCTCCGAAAATATTGTGAACCAAGCTCTGAAATTTTTAGACAATCTTCCTCAGGATTTCTGCTTCGCACCCTAAAAATTTCAGCTTCTGAAACTTTGTAGAAACAAAGTTATAGCGAAAATGCCACGATGACCTGTTTGGAGCAGCGAAACCCTAGAATCCAAAGCTCTGATACCAAATGTTGTGTAACCAGCTCCAAAAAGAGAAGAAAAGAGATATTCACGCCTTAGAAATAAGCCACTTCGAGGGGGCAACCTCCAATACATTACATAAATGAACAATTCTTGGATGATACAATTTACAAAACCTCCTTTCTATATATAGGAGTACATGGGGCCATAATGTAATCCTAGTGGGCCACAATGTAATCCTAGCCGACCTAACAATAATAATTTAAGGGCACAATAATAACAATATGGGGGTTACAGGGGTACAATGATAACAATAAGGGGGGCTACACTAACATAATAAGGGGCTATCCTATTAATATAGGGACTTAACAATTAAACTAATGTACCAAATGCAATTCAAAATCCATAACTAATAGAATTACTCTGCATGCCTCACCAACCACCCTCAACTCAAAATACATGAGCTATATGAGTTTATCACACTCACTTAACTGTTACAAGTGATCATGAGATAAGATTACAATTTATTGTCCAATTTAATTAAGGGAAAAATAAATTAGGCACTACACCAATTTAATTAATTAAATTGGCCTTCACACTAATGTATCGCTATGACCTATTAGTCCCACACTAGTGTGTGTATTGCAATTTCTTGTTGGAATTCAACATTCCCTCTCAACAAGAAATGGATTATCTGCCATCTCCATCCTACCTCTATGGTATTCGAATTTGTTCCTGGTGAGCGCCTTCGTCAAAATATCTGCATCCTGATCCTTCGTGGGAATGTACTAAAGTAACATAATGCATATCTTAACACAATCTCTAAGATGGTGGTACCGGATTTCTATGTGCTTGGCCCTATCATGGAATATTGGATCAACCGAGAGCTTAATGCAACTGTATTTATCACAATGTATCACCATCGGATCCATCTAAGAACAAAACAAACCAACCAGTATCTTTCTCATCCATATGGCCTCACATGTAGCTTGAATTGCTTCCATGTACTCTACCTCGGCTGAACTGAGTGCCACAGATCACTTCTTCCTAATGTACCAAGAAACTGTTGTCGATCCTATGCTGAAGATCCCTTCTGATGAGCTCTTTTTGTCTGATGGAATGCCTGCCCAATATACATACGTGAAGCCTTGAAGCTTCATTCCCTTTGTCTGTCTGTACAATAATCCATACTCTGTAGTTCCCCTCAGATATCTCAAGACATGCTTCCCCTCCTTCCAAAATAGCTTGGTAGGATTAACCGTAGCTTGACTCAAGTTGTTAACTACGTAGCAAATGTTTGGTCTAGTGTTCACTATGTACATCAATGAACCCACTAGCTGCCTGTAGATAGTAGTTTCCACTACTTCTCCTGAAGTAGCATCCTCTTTCCTCCAATTTCTTGGAAGAGGAGTCTCCATGGGTTTACAACTCTCCATGTGAAACTTACCCAGTATCTCTTTGGCATACTTTCCTTGAGAAAAGCAAAGTTCACCATCCCGCTGCCATATTTCCAAACCAAGGAAATAGTGAAGGAGTCCCATGTCCTTCATTTTAAACTCTCTTCCAAGAACCTCCTTGCAAGAATGTGTTGAAGTTTGCAACAAGAAACAATGAAGGAGGCATCCTAAAACATCATCCTTGATCCTAGTTGGAAAATAATCACCTAAACTAGGTGGGGCCCACACAGGCTATTTTTAGGTGTATGTCTATTTTTAGACATGGTGAGCATATTCTATATGTAGCAGGAGGCTATTTGTAGATGGTTGGTCAAATGTAAAAAATAGATGAAATTCTATTTTTAGAATATTGGGCGAATTCTATTTATAGATCGTAGATCTAAAAATAGATGCATGTCGATTATTATTAGTTCTTAATAATAATCAGACTCTAAACATCAACTTATTCTCTTGGAGCACTTAATTTCAGTATACATATTTTTCAAATCAGTGGGTTGAAGGAATTACGCAATTCCTAAGGGTTTACTAGAGTTCATGCATGGAGGACTCAGTTAGAACTGAAGTGGAAAAGTTATGACAGAGTTGGCAGAGTAGTTCATGGAGTTGTATTCAGTTTAACTCAGTTGGACTCAGTTGAGCTAGTTGTATCTAATATAACTGAATTATACACTAGTGAGAGTGGAGTGAATTAATTAGTTAATTAATTCACAAATAATAACTCATTAATCAACTGAACAATACAACATTTAACTACAGTGCATGTCAGATCCAATGGAGACCCAGTGCAGAGATAGGTGAAAGGGTGAGATAGACTATCTGTTGTGACCATAGTGGTGCATGAATTACATCTACATATACATTGGAGTTTCCAATGATAATAAAGCAGTCAAGGAGAGTGGTATTGCATCGAATTGGTCTTTGTAATCAGCTTGGATTGCACAGTGGAGGCAGGCTATTAGGTGGCAAGAAATCAGTGCATGGATTTGCAGATTTCTTCTAATTAGTGTGTGACGATTGATTGTACTAAGAGCTTGATGTACTAAGCTTTGTATGAGATTGTTACATGATTTCCATGATACATAATATATGATTTTTGGGGTTTTCAGCTTCAGGATTTCCCATTAAACAACTGTGTTATGTGTGTTTTTATTGCTTCATGTGTTTTGCAATTGTTGATTAAATTTTTGCAAGAATTATAGTGGAAGGATTCTGTATTTTTCAAGAAGATAAATATTTTGAGATCAGGAGAGTCTGGATATATACATACATATTGTATATAATTTCTACATGGTATCGGAGCTATTTTATAGATTTTCTACATGGAATGAGAGAAATAATTTTTGGGCGCGCGAGTTTGCAGAGAATATATGAAATTTTTGGTGACATATTTTCATAAAAAATAGCATATTTGGATTCCTTGCGAAAAAATACCCAAATTGAAAAAAAAAATCGGTCGAATCAGAGCTCGAATGAGGGGGATATCGTCGATTTAAAATCAGCTCTTTTGTTAAAAAAAAATTCAACGACAAGACAATTACAATGTGCACAAGCCAAGAATCTACATGCACTGAGGTACAAGATGCATGAAAATATTTGAGGAGAAAATTAGAGGTTAGTGACTTGGTGGTTAAGAGGGAGCCTCTCAACATGCAGCCTGAGAAGCAGTCTCAGAAGGTTGTGGAGCAGCCACAACTGGAGATGCAAAAGAATCTTTATAGATTTGATGTAGATGGGATTTCTACGGAGCTTCCTACAGTTGGTAAGTGCAAGAAAGACATGCAATTGAAGCTTGAGAGGGAGCAGGATTTTCATGCAGGTAAGAGTGAACCTCGAGATGTGGAGCAGCCACAAGATGAGGATCATGGAGTGGGAGCAACCACTAATGTAGAGAAATTTCGTGCCAGATGGGCAGAGGGAGTGCATGCAGCTATACCACCAGGTGAGAGGTAGGGCAACATGCATGAGTAATCCCAAGAGGATATTTCTGGGCAAGATTCATTGAGATGGTCTGGATCTCATGAATTGAACCTTGCTATGAGGAGCCCATAGAGCAGCAGTAGCATGATCAGTTGGATTGATGCAGGCAGATCAAAGTGACAGTGTCAGATACTGGAGCGCGGTTTAGAGTTGACAGCAAGTGCAAAGTGCATGGGTGAAGAGTTCAACAGCACAGTGGTTCCTGAAGACATGTGCAGTAGCTAAGCATAATTTGAAGACTTTGATGATAGATGCATTATACGGATTCAGTTGTTTGGAGGCCTTTCAGTTTCGGAAGTGTTGCAGCAAGAGTTGCAGGGCAAATGCATGGAGTTTCATGTTGCATGCAAAGACAATCCTTTCTTGTTGAGAGGGAGTGTTGAAGTTTGCAACAAGAAACAATGAACGAGGCATCCTGAAACATCATCCTTGATCCTAGTTGGAAAATAATCACCTAAACTAGGTGGGGCCCACACAGGTATTTTTAGGTGTATGTCTATTTTTAGACATGGTGAGCATATTCTATATGTAGCAGGAGGCTATTTGTAGATGGTTGGTCAAATGTGAAAAACAGATGAAATTCTATTTTTAGAATATTGGGCGAAGTCTATTTATATATCATCGATCTAAAAATAGATGCATGCCGATTATTATTAGCTCTTAATAATAATCAGACTCTAAACAACAACTTATTCTCTTGAAGCACTTAATTTCAGTATATATATTTTAGCGCTTGTTTAATACGATTTTTACACCATTTTTCCACTTTCCATAAATTATTATTTCCTTTTCCATCCATATCAATTAAAAAAAATTCAAGGAATGAATATCTTCCTATGTTCCATTTTAATGCTTACTCGTATGCATTTTTCGAGAATTGTCGTCTTTATGTATTGACAATGACATACAAGATTCAAGGGATAAACAAATACTACTCAGTGCATGGTATGAATGGTAACTGTAACTCCCTGTCGGTGCTACAACTTCCCATATATGTTGCAACTCCCTATAGGTGTTGCAAATATATCTACTTGAGCAAGGTTTAGTTGTTTCAACTTCGAGATGTGACCACAATTGCTGCAACTCTCCATTTTTTTGTAACTCCTCACTATTTTTGTGACTTCAACACTGCTATTATTGTTGCTACTAATCATGCTATCCTTTACATCATTGTTGCAACTCATGCTTCCCCTAACATCATTGCTGCAACTGGTGTTTGCCTTGCTAATGTTTTGATTGTTGCAACTCCATGTTTTTCCCATTGTTGCAACTTTGAAGATAAACAATTACAACTCCACGCTTGTTTTGATAGTGAGGTACTAAATCATTCAGCTATCATTTTTGGATTGACCATACAATTAAAAAATAATTTGTATCACATGAAAATATAAGAACAAGTGGATGGCCAAGAAGAGAAGATGACTTAGCCACCACATGTCACACAAATGAATTTAGTCAGTTGATGCCTACCTTTTACCATTTTATGAAGAAATTGATGTAACATGATGAACAACATAATTTTCATTGTTATCCATCCACCTTTTTTATTTGTTTAGATAAAATATATTTTGTATAAAAACCTTGTTCTCTCCTTGAACTAGTAGCTTTTAACCTATAATTGGTAATGAGGAGCTAGATAATTTTATTTTACTTTCCATATTTCTGCAATATAATTTCCTTTATGTTGTAGTTTGAGTAATGGTGTGTTAAGCATTCACATTTTGTTTCTTTTCTAACTAGTGCTTATTTTAGGGTGTAGGGCCCAATCCTTATTCAACTATTATTTTTATCCACAGCGTATTTGTAGTTATAATTTATGTTTCTAATTATTTATGTATTTATTATATTTTTCGCATTGTTGCAACTCCAAGTTACAAAATGTCACAACTATTATAAACTGCATTACTGTAACTTTGAACTCTAGGTGTATTGCTAAAAATTAGGTGTTAATGCTATCTTTATCCATTCACTAACTGATTTCATGAAGGAATTACCATATCTTGTGAGTTAGGGTTGTTGTTGCAACTCTATTATAGTGTTAACATTAATCTATTCCCATAATCTTAAAGTTTTGTTTTCTTCAATGGTTTGAATTAGTTATTCTATGAATTTTGTTTTTGTTTATGTTTACGATAAATCGTGATTGAATGGCTTGTGGTTGAGTTTTTTTCATTGCACATGCAACTGCATGTTAGTTACAACAACCAAAATCATTCTCAACACTTGAGAAAGTCACCTTTTTATGCTAGTGTAAACTACTTTCTTTCAATTTATTTTCCTACAACATATATTAGACAGTGTTCCTTTAAATTCATGCAAGTATGGATGGGATTGAAGTTCTGATTTAGATTATTCGGTGAATTGTAAAAAAATCTTGAACTGTGACAATCATCTAGTTACTGCAACATCAAGACACATACATGGTTGTACTAACATATACAAAGCACAACAGTTTGCAAGTCCCCTTATGAACCACAGGTTCACAATTAAATGAACAATATTTTAGTTGTCTCTCTAAGAAATTAGAAAGGTAATTAAAATTCATTAATCACACACATTTCAACATAAGGAATGACATGTAAATTAATAAAATGCATAATAATCAAGGTTAAAAGTGCATGTATTCCTATGTGATAGAGGTTATAGATAGGATTTTATATGAACAATTGAAGGGTCCATCACATGGTCAACCATTGTCAAAAAATTGTCAATATGACAGTCAAATTATAGTCAACCATGGTTGAACATAATCTAACAATGGTTAACCATGTTCAACCGTCATCAACCGTCATTAAACAATGGAAAACTATGGTAAAACAATGGTCATCCATATTCAAACCATGGTGAAGCATAGTAAAACCATGGTCTCCCATAATCAAGCCATTTTCAATCATGGAAATTCAAGGTAAACAATGGATAGCCATAGTCACCCATTGTTAACAATGGAAATCCATGGACAACCATATATAAGAAAGATAAACCATGGTCAAACATAATCAGCCATGAACAATTATAGTCAAATTGTTATCAAACATAGTGAATCCATTTGGAAACCATGGTCAACTATAGTAAAACCATGGTCAACCATCATCAAACATAGTCAAATCATGGTCAACCATGTTCAACCATAGTGAAACCATGGTCAATTATCATCAACCATAATTACATAAGTCAACTATAGTCAAACTATGGTCAAGCATAGTCAAACCATGGTCTACCATAGTCAAACAATAAATAAACGAACAATAAACATCATATTCATGCTTAGCTTCTTGCTCCTAAAGATGGGTGAAGTGTTCACCCAAAACGTCGGGCTCTTTAATCATATCACATAGGATTCCAGAAGTTCTAATCTGCAATAAACATCATGCCAATAAGACTTGAATACTGCACAACTTAGTAATATGGATTTAATATTACACTTTATATTGTTCATAATGTAACTTTACAATCATGCTTAACCATGGTCAACCATCATCAACCATAGTTAAACCATGGTCAACTCTAGTCAAATAATGGTCAACAATAGTCAAAGCATGTTTTCCATATTAAAAAAAAAAAATCATAATCAAACCAAGGTAAACCATGTACAACCATAGCCACACACACTCAACCATGGACATCCATGGAGAATATAGTAAAACCATGGTCAACCATAACTAACCATAATCAACCATGGACAACTATTGTCAAACCATGGTAAAACATAATCAATCCATATTCAAACCATACTCACCTATAGTCAAACCATGTTCAACCATACTTAGTTTTGGATAACCATGGTCAACTATAGTCAAACCATCCATCATTGAGTATAGTTAAACCATACTCAATTATAGTAAAATAATGGTCAACTATAGTCAAACCAAGGTAAACCATGGACAACATATTCAAATAAAAAACAAATTAATAAGAAACATCATCAAAATATAACTTTAATATGACACTTTAAATATTACTCATAGTATAACTTTAATATTGTTTGCAATGCGACGAGAAGCAAATGATGTTGTTACAATGTGCAACAACATGATTGCAATGTTATGAACAAAAACATAAAACATCATTGCATTGTGATGAACAAAGAACGTTAACGCAATATGAAGAGCAATAAACAATTTCACATTGTGATGAATAATGTCATAATGTGAAGAAAAATAAATGCCATCACGATATTCCAAACAACAAATGATGCCACAATGTCATTAACAATAAACATCATTTAAATGTAATGAAAAATAAACAACGTCACATTGATATGAACAATAAACATTATTACAATGAACAAAGTTGTAATGTGACGAACAAAAATGTTGTCACAATGTGATGAATAATAAATGTCAGTGTGATGTGATGAAGAACAAAAAAAATTGCAATATGAAAAACAACAAACATTGTCACAACGTGATGAAAAATAAATTTCATAAAAATGTGATGAACAAGAAACAACATCACAATATGACGAATAATGTCATAATGTGATGAAAAAAAACGTTGTTATCATATGACAAACAACAAATGAAGCCTCCATTATGTCAAACAACAAATGAAATCACAATGTGATAAACAATAAACATCGTTGTAATGCGACAAACAATAAATTACATCATAATTTGATGAACAATAAACGTTATTACAATGTGGCATAGAACAAATGATGTCATGAGGTGATGAACATCAAACTTCATCGCAATTGGACCAAAAAATGATGTTACAATGTAACAAAAAAAACCAATGATAACAATGATGAACCATGTTTAACTAAGCCAACCATCATCTTCCCTTAATTGAACAAGGTCAAACATGGTCAATGTTGGTCATATGTGGTCGAGCATAGCCAACTATAGACAACGAGGTCAACCATAGCCAACCATGTTCAACCAAGGTAAAAAATGGCTAAACCATACTGAAAAATGGTTAACATGGTAAATAAGGTTGACTATGGTTAGCATGGCCAACCATGATCAACACGGGTATTATTTTTAGTTGTAGTCAACCATATACATCATACCCATAGTCAATATAGGCATCATGTTTAGTTGTAGTCAACCATATGCATCATGCCCATAGTCAATAGGGGAATCTTGTTCGGTTGTAGTCAACCATACCAATCATGCCCATAGTCAACATAGGAATCATGTTTGGTTGTATTCAACCATAGGTATTATGCCCGTAGTCAACATGGGCATCATGTTCAACTGTAGTCACCCATAGGAATCATGCCAACAGTTAACATGGGCATAGTTATTAATATAGTCATTAAAGTTAATAATTTAAGTAATTTTATATAATAAATGGGTCTACCATGTTTAGCCATAGTCAACCATATGTTAACCATGGTTAAACACGGTTAAGAAATTTCAACCATGGTGAAACGTGGTCACCAAGTTTAGCCATAGCTAACCTTGGTCAAACAAGTTTAACTATGGCCAAACAAGTTTAACCATGGTCAACCATGTTCATCCATGGTCAACGAGTCATCCATGATCAACCATGGTCAACATAGTCAAGCCATGGACAATCATGGTCAACATGGACTACCTTGCCCATGGTCAATCGTAAGTTGACCATATTTAACCATATTCAACCATATCTTAACCATAGTCAACCATGTTCAAACATAGTTGTACAAGCTTAACCATGGTCACCGAGTTTGGCCAAGGTCAATCTTGTTTAGTAATGTAACATAAATACAAATTGTTACGTTTAAGGTTGACCATGCTCAACCTTATCAACTCCCTTCAGCCATTAATGTAAAAATGTAATTTTAACATTGACACTAATTGAACATCAACTATGGTCAACCATGGCTGACAAACATTCATATAACATTAATGTAACAATCATCAATATCGATGTAACATAAATACATTGTTATGCTAATGGTAAACCATGGTCAAAATAAATCAATAATGGTCAACTCTTCTCAATTGTGGTCATTCATTGTCAACATCATCAACCCTCTTCAAGAATATTCAACCATTGTCAACTATCAATAACCCTCGCAAACCATGGTTAACCATTGTCAACAATGATTAGCCCTCATCAACAATTTTTAGTCATAGCTAAACAATGTCAACCATAGTCAACCATGGTCTACTAATAAGCCCCGTGCATGTTGACTATCAACTAACACAACCACATCAATAAAGTGGATGATATACACCGATCGACATCATTTTCCACCTTTCATATGCCAATCAGTACCATTATAAGTGGAACATGACACCTCTCTCCATATATCAACCACTTTATTGATATAGTTGTGCTAGTTTTGAAAAAATTAACAAATGTACATTAATTTAAAAATATAACATTAACATTATAACACTAATGTAAGATCAACCGTGGTCAACCATGGTTGACAAACATTCGTGTAATATTAATGTAACAATGGTCAACACTGATGTAACATAAATACATTATTACATTAATGGTCAACCATGGTCATCCATTGTCAACCTCATCAACCCTCTTCAAACATAGTCAACCATGAACAATCCTCAACAACCATGGTCAACCATTGCCAATCATGGTCAACCCTCATCAACAATCTTTAACCATAATCAACAATGGTCTACTAATCTGCCCCTATTGTTGACTAGCACAACCATATCAATAAAGTGATTGATATACATCAATCAACATCATTTTCCACCTTTCATATGCCAATCAATACCATTATAACTGGAAAATAATACTTCTCAACATATATCAACCATTTTATTAATATAATAGTGTTATTTTTTTAAAAATAACAAATTTACTAAACCTCTCTCAAAGACCATAATATATCATATTGAATTTCATAATTAATAATTATTAACAATCATCAACCATAATCTTTGGTCTCTTATTAATCTACTAATTTCCACCTCCATATGTCAATCAATATTATTATAAATGAAAAATAATATCTCTCAATATATATCAACCATTTATTTTATTAATATAATTAGTAAAAGTACAAATTACTATAACTATACTAGAATGTATCATATTGAATTTCAGAAATAATAACATTTGTCAATCGTAAACCATAATCCATCGTCTCTTATTTTCGCGCTATATGTGCTCCGCTGAATACAAACATAGCATTCCTTTAAAGTTCTTAAAATGCAGCGGGACTTCTAAGTAAAATATCATGGCCGCAAGACAAGTTTATATATTATCCATGCGATTGGCCCATAAACAAATGGTCTAAACGTTACAAATTGAGTGCAAAAAAACATAAAATCAAATTCAACCACGATACACAAACACTTTAGTTTGCCGATATATTTAATGAAATAACAAAAAACATAAATTAAACATAAAATCAAAACCACAATAAAGAAACACTTTCGTTTGCCCATATATTTAATGAAATAACAAAAAAACATAAATTAATTAACAGGAATACAGATTTTAATTGTCTGTATTTTTAAATAATAAAAATAAAACATTCTTGGTTCGTATCTTTCCTTTTTCCGGTTGTAAAACCATTCCGTGGTTTTATGTCAAACCATTCGCTGGTTTTATGTCAAACTAAACCCCAAACTCCCAGAAGAAACTCCCAGAAGACTCAGATTGCCGTTGGTCTTTGAAAGTCCACAATTGCGCATTGGTATAGACGTCGAACCAAAAAGATCGAATTATTTCACTGCAAACCTGGCAACAACTTCTTGCACTCGCAAACATGACTTTAATGCTATTTTACATCATGATTGTCTCCATTTTCCTGAGATTCGAACACCCTACCTCATCCGTGCGATCTGTAAGGGCAGAGTAATTGGGAAGGGTGTCTGGGTATTTAATATTTATTACTACAATCCCAGCCAGGCCGCTAGCTGGGAGGGATTCACTATGCCGGGGAGGTGAACGTTGCCCGCTTGGAAAAAATCCGCGACTGTATGATACAGTCTCTCTTTCTCTATTCTGCTTTCGCCTCCTTCATGATCGAGAGGGCCGAACTTAGGCTGCGATTTATCATTATTTTCATGGCGGCATTGGGGGTTCGAATCCTGCGGCGGCCACGGTCTTCCCAGCAATGTCCCGCGGGTGAGATACTCGTTACACATAAAGCAGGCCAACCGCCAATTCACCACCTTCTTTTCGTTCACCGACGGCTCGTGCGACAAATTAGGGCCTCTGGCGGAGGTTTTATAAAGGTCATTGGTCTGGGGTTCGAATCCCGGCCAGGGCGATCGGCCTCTGGATCCTCCTCCTTCTCCATTGGGTTGCGGCTGTTTGTGCAGAGAGGAGGATGTGGGGTTGGAGATTTTGCCGCTGCTTTCGTGTTTGTTGCTATCTCTTATTTCGCTTTCCATCCGCATCTTCGTTCTTCTGCCCTCATCCGCGAGCCTTGTCAGCGTGAAATCCGATCCGTGCTGTTGCTGCTGCCGCTTTTTGTATTTGTCTATAGACGCGTTAATGGGTAAATTTTCAAAGCAGGGTTGGGATTTCAGAATGGCAGAGGGATTCGAACGGCCGACGTGATGATGTAAGGAGCAAATGATGTTTGGATCTGATTCCATGAGTCTCGGGCAGAGGGGGCGAGTGGGGATGACGTGAAGCCTGTGTTTGACACCATAAATCGCTTGCCGAGGCTACAGGTAGAATGCGGCTGTGCCACCAGATTTTCGCCCTTCCTTGAATTGAACGGAAGAATTGATATATATCGAAGCAAAGGAATCTACCATCTTTCTTGTGGAGCAGAGGTGTCCACCGGAACTCTGGGGAAAAGTCTTCCAATTGATGGAGACACAACGGCCTTGCATCTCTCTTTGTAATATAAAATATCAGGACGGGACCCGTTCTGCAATAAAGAAAGAATGTGAATTTGTAGATAATTAATGTATGTATATAGGGCCACAATTATTCTTGCATCCAACCTAGCAGCGAAGTTGGACCCTTCCGTTACATTACAACCCCTACCATGTCACTTAAAAGCGAAGTGGCAGAAATTTCATAGATCTTTAACTGAAAACCCTCTCCAAGTGATTAAGAATGGTAAAGGTAAGTGGCTGATGGTTTTACCTTTCTAAAATGAGAATGAATAACTAGCTTTGCGAAAATGAGAGAAATGAAAATAAAATCACTTGTTACTCTATGTTATTATTAAAAAATATTTTACTTTATAATGTAGTAATTTAATTAATTTTTTTTTTAAATTTTTTTTATAAACTAATGTAAACTTCCTTTCACTATAATCAAGCTTGTGATAAATGCATGGTCCTCCTTTAGTGTAAGGTCGCAATGGAGGAAAGTGACAACGGCTAAAATATAACAAAGAATTGTCCCTTTTTATTACGGTTTCTTATTACTAGTAAATGAATCGTCTCAACACATTACGAGGTATTTGTTAAGAGTATCCGAAACGTGAATCATCATGTCCACTGGTGATGGGAACCGCTCCGCTAAAAATTACGAATGAGAAACGGCGTCAACAAGGGATCTTGGAAATTTTCTTGAAGGTCTTTTTCTCAATTTTCTATGGATAGATATTTTACATTATTTATAAATTAAACCATTTTTATTTTTATTTTAATGGTAAGAAACAAGGTTGTAAATGTATTATATATATATATATATATATATAAAAGTCCTTCCAGGGACTATAGCAATTGTCTCTATCAAAGTTTTTGATTGTGCATTAATTGTGTATTAGTTTGTCTAGTTTTTGTAATTTTAATCAAAGTTTTTCAAAAATATTAAATATTTTCATTTTTCTATAAATTAAAAAAAACAAAAAAAAAAAAAAAAAAAATTGAAAATATTATTTCTTATTTTTCATTGACTGAGTAAGCTTTGATGTGACATAATTCCCCTCATGGAGGGTGATGTAATTTCAATATTTGTGAGTTCCTAACAAATCATTGTAAAAAATAAAAATAAAAAAACTAATTTTCTAAATGGTCATTACGTCTGAAAGTGTTCTAACACTGACACTCACATTGTTGCCTCGCATTGCAAGTTCTCTGCCTAGGTCCTTCATGTAAGTGTAGAGAAGGGGTGGGGGGATTGCGGGTTGGGGTGTCTGCTATCGTGGTCGATTGTCCCTAACACACACACATGTTAGTTAGCGAATTCCATGAATACACAGATATATGATTATATATTATATATGTAAATAATGCTTATTGAATCCTTTTTTATGATATACATGCTCTAATAACCATACAATGACATGTATCTCATATTGCACAAATGCTAGGTATCTCAAGTCTCAACACACACATTGACACTAACACACAATAACAAATTTATTACACAAATACCTATTTCAACTTATGGATGTGGGCTTGAGGAATTTTGATTTTTTAATAAATGGATGGACAAGATTTGATTTCATTAGAATATTCCTAGTCATATACACCATCGAACATATTATATGAAAATTATTTGAATATGTTTTTAGTTTCAAACCAAAGAATAACTAATTCAATGTAAATATCATTTATTTCGCCACCTTTTAAGTCGATTTGAGCCATTAAGCTGATTGGAATCAAAGCATTTCATTTAATTTTGCTTCATTTCAATCGCTTTCATTTCGTTCCTAGCCATATGACCGCAATCAATACGCTTGAAACTAGGCTTTGACCTGTCATGACAAGTGCTCTTCTTGTTTTTCATGTGAGGTCATTCAACTTACCACCAACGTGGACATGAGCCATGTCCAATATTTGAACCAAGAACCAAAAGGCTGGAAATGTAACTATAGAGATATGGTTTTCAATCCATATTAAGTTTGTTACTTATTCAAGTTTGTAATCTCTATGTCATGTATGAAATTTTGATAAGATATTTTCATTGAGTCCAAGTGCTTTTTTTAGTACATTTCCTTTGTAAATTTGGAGGCGTAGGTAGCATACAAGCAATATAATGACCACATCATAGCTGAAAGGAAACGATGCGAGAAACTGAGCTAGAGATTCATTGCTCTTTCCGTCGTTGTTCCTAGCGTCAAGAAGTTAGTTTTCTATTATCTACAATCTTACACTCGTAATTTGTTTAAGTAAGTATATAAAGGTACCTTAATCCATTAGTGTAAATATGTCATCTTAATGTTTAAGTTAGATAAGGGTTATCACGTATTTTTTACAATTATGGTTTTGACATGGTAGATAAGATAAAACATTTAGTAGTATAATTTTTTCTTTTATTAAACATCTATATATTAGTATATTGTGAAGCTTTGAATGGGAAATTATTACAGATTGACAAAGTCTGGGAGTTTGTTGATGCCACAAAGTATGTGGAGCGGATGGTGGATAGGATCAAGGAACTCAAAGAGTTAGTTGTGTATCTAAAGAAGGAAGATCTTTGTAACAATGATCTAGATGCACCCTACTAATATTCATCCGAGATCAACCTTAGAAAAATGTGTTACAAGAGTGTTGAGTCCCCATTTTGAGATTCGTGTTGTTGATATACATGTTCTTATCCATGTCCATTGTGAGAAGAGGAATGAATTGTTGTTGAAATTCCTTGCAAAGCTTGTAAAAATATAGCTTACTATGGTGAATGTAAGAATTCTATCATTTTTAGAAACTACCTTGGACTTTAAATTTAATGCTCAATTACTTAATTGCCTCCCTCATGCTCGCCAAGATTTGTTTTCATCCATAACTTACAGAAAATGAATGTTTAGTTTTTCCAGTTGAGTTATAGAATCAAGGTTTATTAATTATGTTTGTTCTATTGTTTGTTTCTCATAGATGGAAGAGGGATGAAATTCAACAGTGATTAATATGAAGAACAATATGAAGAGGATGTATTGATTAAGCAACCTCCACTAAAAGGTTTATTAAATAAGCCAAGTGTGAAAGTATTAGAAACATATAGTGATGCAGGGGCATTAGGCGCAATAAAATACTTTGTATCTAAGTAGACATAGGGGGGAATGATGTTTCTAATTTCTTATGTAATTATTAGTATTTTGAATAAATATAGTGAGGAATTGTAAATGTTCTCAAATCATTGGAGAACATGAGAGAATTAATTAGCTGGGAATATGAAGAGATAATCAGTTTCAGCGAATTTAGGGATTTAGTCTAGATTTAGGAAATCTAGAATTTCAAGGGTTTGGCTGAGCTGTCAAAGAAGCTGAATCGATTCATTAGTGGGTTTTTGTATAAATAAGCCTCAAAGGCATTAAGCATAGAGAGCTGGAAAGAGTGGAGTGCTTCAGTTTAGGACAAACAGGGGTTGTTCCTGTAAGCAGTTGAAAGGGCCATTTAATTTGAAGATCTGGCCAAGGACCATAAGTTTTTGTAAGTAATTTCAATTGCATATATGAAGAATCCATTTCAGAATTATATGGGTATTGTTTGATTTAAATTCCGTGTGAATGGATTTTGAATTTCAATAAGCAATGGTATAAGAATGTGTGGATATACTCTGTAAATTGGTTTTTTAAATGATGCTCTGTTCTAATGGGAAAGTCGAAGTCAATTATCATGATTTTGGACTGAATGCATGAAGGGTCGATTTGAACGATGCATTGGTGGATCATTGAGGGTTAGTTTTAAAAGCCTGTGCTAAGTGTTGAACCAAATCACCAAAGATTGGGTTCGATGGAAATGGGTGAAGATCCCTTACTAAAGTTAATGGCGCAGTTGAATACGAATGCTGGGGTTTATTAACTTTTATCTTGTATAACCAATATGATTAGATCTGATGAATGAAACACAACGGAGATAGTATCTCTGTTTGTCGAAGGGAAGCTTCAAAGAACACGTGAAGGGAATTCACATAAGTCTAATGCAACACAATTAATTTAGATCGATCAATACAGGGATTGGGCATAGCGATTTAACCGTGCGTTGGTTAAATGTTGGGGTTTATTTAAACTTGTTCGGAATATTGAAGGCATAGCCAATTAAGGGATGGCCATGAGAGACAAGATCAAACTTTGTAATTGTCATGTCTAATTTGGAATTGATTTCCAATTCACAACATTGAAACTGGTTATGATTCGAATTGATGAATAGCTTGGCATGGATTTGCAGGTTAAGGACAGCGACGAGGAGTCGACCTGTTGAGGGCTGATATCACAGCAGGAGCGGAAAGTGCAGGGTTGGTTGTTTAAAACCTGTTCGAGTGTGAACATATTCTGGGAGTCGAATTGAATCACATTGTGTGGAGCTGTGAATTAACATTTCACTAAATCAGGACCAGAATTTGATTGTGCAGTTGGAACGAAGGAACATAACCTTGAGCAAGAGGAAGTCGGAACTGTGAAAGGCGGTTTTGAAGACCCAATACCAATGGTCTCGCGCACCTTTGTAAATGGTAAATTGTTTTGCAAATTGGAACACGATATCGATCAGCGTCCAACACGTGGCATAAGGTGGTTTTTAAAAACTACTTTTATCGCATGATATTTTTCGGTTAAAGTCCGAAGTTTTAAGTTGTGTGATGATCGTCGGATGGTTGCACAACTTGGTGTTGAGGTGCGAGAGAAGATTAATAGTTGGATTATAATCGAAATTGCATGAATGATAAACCCAGGTATGTCTACGAATGTTGTGGGGTCCAGAACATTTAATTATGTTGGCGCCTTGGGGTTTTGACCAAAGCCTGGTCGTAAGGTTTTATTATTTGCTTGGATTTAAAGAAGTGGCATTTAATGGGCCGTAAAAATAATGTTGGGTTGTATGTTAATTGAAACGGTGAAAATCGATTATTAGAGGAACTAGTAGGTTGTGGCCGGTTATTAGCATTTAAAGCAGAAGGATTATATAATGAAAGGCCTGCATTATTAAAGACTTGATCGAATATTAAATTCATTATTTGAATGTCAATTCGAATAATGATAAGAGGGTTTTAAAGTTTGATCAAAACCAAAACGATATTAGGAGGAACAACTTCATAAAGTGAAGTTTGCAAACTTGGTCAAAATTGAAATATTCAATGATGGAATGCGATAATGGAATGTTAAAATAAGGAGACTTATAAGTTGGGGTTTTAATCCAAGGTCCAATATATATATATATATATATATATAGTTGAAGGCCGAAGGCTTGGTGGACCTTAAGTGCAAGGTGAACGTTGGTTTAAATGGTATATGTAGATCTGTTATATATATATGGGGTTCATAACCATGGAATAATGAAGCTTCTACATCAATTTAAATTGCCAATTCAGAAATTAAATTATTGAAATTTCCCAAGTTTGAAAATTGTGTTGGGTAAATTTGGAGTGCATTTTTATATGCACAGAAGAGTTTGAGAATGTGGGTATTGGCAGGGTGACCCTGCCATCAAGTGGTATCAAAGCAGGATAAGCTCTTTGAAAATTAATTGTGGAATGCATATGTGCTGAAAGTAGTAAGGAAAAATTGATGTTTTAAATCTGTTTAACAGAAATTGCAGATTTCAAGAGGTGTGCAGTGAAGGTGTTCAGATTTGCAAAATCTGAAGTTGATGGCAAGTGTTTTGAAGATTGCCAGGATATGTTCTGAAGATGTGAGCACAGGTGTGATGGTGATGGCGAAGTGATCAGATTTAAATCTGACAGGATAGTGTGCAGTGCAGCAAAGCATTGGGAGAAATTGCAGAAACAATTACAAGTGGATGTTGAACAAACTCCGAAGGTGAGGTATTTTTTATTCTGTTTGAAGATATTTTTTGCAGAATGCAGATTGCAGACAAATGAGGAGCATCTCAGCAAGGAGATCACAGTTTGAAAAGCAGTGATGAAGGAAGCCAGTGAAGGTTTCTAAAGAGAAGGAGAGTGTGGCAGAATCTTGAGAATTTCCAACAAAGGTTGGATGAAAAGAGAACATATGTGTTCTGAGAGGTTGCAAAGGATTGAAGCTTGAAGGAGCAGAGAGAATTCTCAAGAGGTTCCAGAGATAGAGGACCTGTACTTGCTAAAAGACTGGATCCAGAGAGAGGATTGGTGAGGTAAGTTGTGACAAGGAGGATTTGCTACTGCAGAGGTTTCAGTGCAACCCGTGATGAATATGGCCAATGATAGTCATAGCAGAGGTGATAGAGGTTCTGAGAGAGGCCACAATAGGATGAAGATGAAGAAAGAGGATGCCAAAACAGCTAGCATACAGAGATAGTTAAGAAAGGAAGAGTATGAGAAAGAGGTAGCTGAGATCAGGGAGCAGTTCAACAAATTGGAACTGATGATAAAGGAAATCCAGAGAGTTGGTTGGCTCATGAAGAAGAGAGTAAAGTGGCATAGGCTACAGATGAAGAAAGAGCATATGATACATGCTCAGCAGAAAGATATATTACTCAGGATGATTGAGTATTTGGAGAAGGACTTGAAGACTGAGAATTCAAGTGAGACCAAGGGGTCGAATGACTTTACATCTGATGATTTTTGTATGTTTGCAGGAAAAACATTTGGAGAAGGAAAAACTGCTGATGTTGTCACTAAGGAGGAAAATGGGACAACCAGATATTTTGAAAATGTCCATGCACAGTTAGAGAAAAGTTTTACTTTTCAATACATTGGAAGCAGAGGAAATTTAAATTGTGATGATGGCCAAAAGCTGGAAATTGAGAAATCAATTGGACAGCTTGAAGAAATTGAAGAGAGGACCATTGAAGAATTTCTGAAATGTATAGAAGGCTTGGAACAACAGGAGGATTTGGTGATTAAGTCATCAAATGAGACCATGAGGTCTTATGATTTTAAAATTGACAGGATGTGTGTGAATGAAGGTATTTGATCCATATTTTAGGCAGGAACGCAACAAAATACAGATATAACCATAAGCACAGAGATGCAGCGGAAAGAATGCTTCATTTTATTAATAAAATAATGATTGAAATAAGCTTACAAACATAATGGAAACAAGCTAGGGCGCTAGTAGCTATCTCTGAGAAGAGATGTGGCAGCTACAGGCCTCTGAACTGTGTTACATTGAGGCTCGCAGGCCTATTACAGACATAATGAAATAGATGAGCTAGGGTACTGGCAGCGTATCCCTGAGAAGAGATGTGGCTGCTACCAGCCCCTGAACTGTGTTACAATACAGACATGATGGGAACAAGCGAGCTAGGGCACTAGTCGTGCTTATCTCTGAGAAGATATGTGTCGACTCCCAGCCCCTGAACTGTATTACAATGAGACTCGAAGGCCTATTTATTATTGAGAAACAATGTAAAACCAGAAACGTCCAAAAACCTAACCCTAGGAGATGAACCGCAAAAACTGTGGGCCCCGTTTGGGTAAGTTGGTCGTTCAACTTCCCAGGGACGTAACTTTAGCATCCGATCTCCGTTTGACACTCTCAATAGCTCGTTAGAAAGATCTATTTGAGGACTACAACTTTTGAGTACCGATGCTGTTCCCTATTTTTCCAAAAAGCATCGTTTAGGGCCTCAAAACGGCTCTGGAAGTTTAGGACCCAAAAAACTGTTATAAATAGTAAGTTGTGTTGAAACTCACAAACTGAAATAACTGATGGTGGGGGTTCAAATGGAATCGGTGGGTGGCCACCAATATCCACTTGGATCATTAAGTCCCCAAAACAGCTCCAAGAGTGCAGGACCCGAAAACCTGCTAAAAATAGTAAGTTGTGGTGAAGCTGAAAATTGAAAGAATTGATGCTGCGAGTCCAAATGGAATAGGTGGGTGGCCACCGATATCCACCTGGATCATTCCTCCCTCCTCGGGAAGCAATGGTCTCCATTGCGTTAAGTTCCTCCATGGGGGGGGGGAATTTTGTTGAACTTGGTGTTGGATTTGTCCAGGATGTCGCGGACCTGTTGGCGAACGTGCTAGATGTGGATGTGCTGCTGGTGGGCAATCGTTGAAGTATCTGAGAAAAATTATCCATCATCGTAGTCCTTTGTTTCTCGAGGGCCTCCTCGAGCAAGATTTTGATAGGATCTCCTGCTCCCTCGTCTTTCTTTCCTTTCGCCATGGGGGGTCGTCAGGGTTGCGAGGTTGAACTCCTTATACCCTAGCCGCGTTGGGGATATGAAAAGAAAAACAAAGAAAGAGCAGACCCGCTTTGATACCACTGATCCTGATTTTAGGCAGGAACGCAACAGAATACAGATATAACCATAAGCACAGAGATGCAGTGGAAAGAATGCTTCATTTTATTAATAAAATAATGACTGAAATAAGCTTACAAACATAATGGAAACAAGCTAGGGCGCTAGTAGCTATCTCTGAGAAGAGATGTGGCGGCTACAGGCCTTTGAACTGTGTTACATTGAGGCTCGCAGGCCTATTACAGACATAATGAAAATAGATGAGCTAGGGTACTGGCAGCGTATCCCTGGGAAGAGATGTGGCAGCTACCAGCCCCTGAACTGTGTTACAATATAGACATGATGGGAACAAGCGAACTAGGGCACTAGTCGTGCTTATCTTTGAGAAGAGATGTGTCGGCTCCCAGCCCCTGAACTATATTACAATGAGGCTCCAAGGCCTCTTTATTGTTGAGAAACAATGTAAAACCCGAAACGTCCAAAAACCTAACCCTAGGGGATGAACCGCCAAAACTGTGGGCCCCGTTTGGGTAAGTTGGTCGTTCAACTTTCCAGGGATGTAACTTTAGCATCCGATCTCCGTTTGACGCGCTTAATAGCTCGTTAGAAATATCTATCCAAGGACTAAAACTTTTGAGTGAGCAACATCTACGACCCATGTTGCTCCCTATTTTTCCAAAAAGTGTCGTTTAGGGCCTCAAAATGGCTTCGGAAGTTCAGGACCCAAAAAATTGCTATAAATAGTAAGTTGTGTTGAAACTCACAAACTGAAATAACTGATGGTGGGGGTTCAAATGGACTCGGTGGGTGGCCACCAATATCCACTTGGATCATTAAGTCCCGGAAACGGCTCCGAGAGTGCAGGACCCAAAAACCTGCTAAAAATAGTAAGTTGTGCTGAAGCTGAAAAACTGAAAGAATTGATGTTGCGGGTCCAAATGGAATAGGTGGGTGGCCACCGATATCCACCTGGATCAGTATTGAAGAATAAAATTCATGTAATGAAATTGTAATGAGTGAAGCTGAAAGTTGCCAAGTCACATATGATGATTATCTTTTGGATGAAGATCAGATTGAATTATTGCAGCAAAAGGAATTCATACATTCCTTATTTTATGATAGAAATTGTTTCAATGAAGTTGTGTTTGATGACGGTAAATTTGTTGTTAATGATGATAATGACAAATTGACTTTATTGAATGGCCAAGTGAAAAGTGATGGACAGATAACTAAACCTATTGCAGAGATGGAAGATCAGAATTATGTTTTGATGAAAGATAAAGAGATAGTGACATTAGGAAACTTGACTTGTGATAAAGAGGAAGATAGTGAAGACTGTATAAATGTTTTCTTAGATGAGATGACAAATTTGTGGCATGAGTTAAGAGTTCTGGAGCAGAGGATAGAAACACAGAGAAAGAGTGTTCAGATTGTAAAGGCAGAGATGAATTAGAATGAAAAGGTTCATTTTTATGAGCCAGAGCAAGGAAACATCCTTGAGAAGGATGGTGCAAAGGAGAGACTAACTGAAAGTCTCGAGAGTTGCTTGGAGGATTAGAATCAGCATACTAATGTGCTGATGACAGAGCAGTAGATTGAAGTGTTGTTGGAAGAAATATCAGAGCAGTAATTTGAAGTGTTGCTAGAGTAAGAAGAGACACAAAGATTTTATAATTTTGGTGTTTGTTTTATGATTGCAGGTACTGAGGAGAAGAAAAGAGATGATGATAGTGACTGGAAATTTAAATACCAGTCCAAGAAATTGTTGAAGGCAGAGAACGAAGAAATTGTCACCAGTGACAATCAGGAATAGTTTTTCTGTTGCAGAAAACAAGAGGGCATGGATGATTGGGTGGAAGTAAGCATAAGAGTTCAGCAAATAAGAACTCAGCAAGCAGAAGCAGAGGTAAGAATTCAGCAAACAATATGGAGCAGTATCCAGCAGTCAGAAGATAAATTAGACCAGGAAATTGAATTGATAAGAAAACTGATGGTGAAGGTGTCTCAGAGGAAGACAGCAGCAAGAAAACAAAGAAGTAGAAACAACAGCAAAAGAAAGACATAAAGAGAATGTAAAAGTGTAGCTAGTGGAAAGATGCAACATAAAGTATGAAAACCTGGAGAAGTGCAGAAGAAGAATATTGCAGCAGATGATCAGTTGCAGAACAAAGTGCAAGATCCAGGAAGACAAGGACTGAAAGCATATGATCAGGAGATCATGATTAATTTTAACCTTGGGAGTCTGATGCAGGGGCATTAGGCGCAATAAAATACTTTGTATCTAAGTAGACATAGGGGGGACTAATGTTTCTAATTTATTATGTAATTATTTGTATTTTGAATAAATATAGTGAGGAATTGTAAATGTTCTCAAATCAATGGAGAACATGAGAGAATTAATTAGCTGGGAATATGAAGAGATAATCTATTTCAGCAAATTTAGGGATTTAGTTTAGATTTAGGAATTCAAGGGTTTGGTTGAGCTGTCAAAGAAGTTGAATTGATTCATTAGTGAGTTTTTGTATAAATAAGCCTCAAAGGCATTAAGCATAGAGAGCTGGAAAGAGTGGAGTGCTTCAGTTTAGGACAAACAGGGGTTGTTCCTGTAAGCAGTTGAAAGGGCCATTTAATTTGAAGATCTGGCCAAGGACCAGAAGTTTTTGTAAGTAATTTCAATTGCATATATGAAGAATCCGTTTCAAAATTATATGGGTATTATTTGATTTAAATTCTGTGTGAATGGATTTTGAATTTCAATAAGCAATGGTATAAGAATGTGTGGATATACTCTGTAACTTGGGTTTTTAAATGATGCTCTGTTCTAATGGGAAAGTCGAAGTCAATTATCATGATTTTGGATTGAACGCATGAAGGGTCGATTTGAAGGATACATTGGTGGATCATTGAGGGTTAGTTTTAAAAGCCTGTGCTAAGTGTTGAACCAAATCACCAAAGATTGGGTTCGATGGCAATGGGCGAAGATCCCTTACTAAAGTTAATGGCGCAGTTGAATATGAAAGCTGGGGTTTATTAACTGTTTTATCTTGTATAACCAATACGATTAGATCTGATGAATGAAACGCAACGGAAATAGTATCTCTGTTTGTCGAAGGGAAGCTTCAAAGAATGCGTGAAGGGAATTCACATAAGTCGAATGCAACACAATTAATTTAGATCGATCGATACAAAGATAGGGCATAGCGATTTAACCATGCGTTGGTTAAATTTTGGGGTTTATTTAAACTTGTAAGAAATATTGAAGGCATAGCCAATTAAGAGATGGCCATGAGAAACAAGATCAAACTTTGTAATTGTTGTGTCTAATTTGGAATCGATTTCCAATTCACAACACTAAAACTGGTTATGATTCGAATTGATGAATAGCTTGGCATGGATTTGCAGGTTAAGGACATCGATGAGGAGTCGACCTGTTGAGGGTTGATATCACAGCAGGAGTGGAAAGTGCAGGGTTGGTTGTTTAAAACCTGTTCGAGTGTGAACATATTCTGGGAGTCGAATTGAATCACATTGTGTGGAGCTATGAATTAACATTTCACTAAATCAGGACCAAAATTTGATTGCGCAGTTGGAACGAAGGAACGGAACCTTGAGCAAGAGGAAGTCAGAACTGTGAAAGGCGGTTTTGAAGACCCAATACCAGTGGTCTTGCGCACCTTTGTAAATGGTAAGTTGTTTTGCAAATTGGAACGCAATATCGGTCAGCGTCCAACACGTGGCATAAGGTGGTTTTTGAAAACTACTTTTATCACGTGATCTTTGTCGGTTAAAGTTCGAAGTTTTAAGTTGCGCGATGATCGTCGGATGGTTGCACAACTTAGTGTTGAGGCGCAAGAGCAAATTTATTATTGGATTATAATCAAAATTGCATGAATGATAAACCCAAGTATGTCTACGAACGTTGTGGGGTCTAGAACATTTAATTATGTTGGCACCTTGGGGTTTTGACCAAAGCCTGGTCGTAAGGTTTTATTATTTTCTTGGATTTAAAGAAGTGGCATTTAATGGGCCGTAAAAATAATGATGGGTTGTATGTTAATTGAAATGGTGAAAATCGATTATTAGAGGAACGGGTAGGTTGTGGCCAGTTATTAGCATTTAAAGCATAAGGATTATATAATGAAAGGCCTGCATTGTTAAAGACTTGATATTAAATTCATTATTCGAATGTCAATTCGAATAATGATAAGAGGGTTTTAAAGTTTGATCAAAACTTAAACGATATTAGGAGGAACAGCTTCATAAAGTGAAGTTTGCAAACTTGGTCAAAATTGAAATATTCAATGATGGAATGCGATAATGGAATGTTAAAATAAGGAGACTTATAAGTTGGGGTTTTAATATATATATATATATATATATATATATATATATATATATATATATATATATATATATATATATATATATATATTTTCATTTCCATAGTTTAAGGTCGAAGGCTTGGTGGACCTTAAGTGCAAGGTGAACGTTGGTTTAAATGGTATATGTAGATCTGTTATATATATATGGGGTTCATAACCATGGAATAATGAAGCTTCCGCATCAATTTAAATTTCCAGTTCAGAAATTAAATTATTGAAATTGCCCAGGTTTGAAAATTGTGTTGGGTAAATTTGGAGTGCATTTTTATATGCACAGAAGAGTTTGAGAATGTGGGTATTGGCAGGGTGACCCTGCCATCATATAGATGCATAATTATACTAAAAAAACACTGGAACTCTACACAATGATGCCTGTTACTATTTTTGAATTCTCTTTTATTTAATTATTTGAAAATTTGCAATTTAATATATTGCTCTTATAGACCCAAGACAAATTGTTATCAAGATATTATTATAAGTTTATTTGAAAAATTGTTATTAATGTATTGTTTAGTAAATACTAATTGTGCTTATTTCCTTGTAGTTTTCAATATTAAAACAATAAATATAACAAAAATGTTTATTCAGATAACAAATATTAATCTACAATGCACAATGTTCAATTTAATACATGGTTATAGTTTAGGGAGGTTGTTGCTTTGTTTAAAAAACTCATTTATTTATGAATAAGGAAACGAGCTTGCAATTTAAGAGGGATAAGGCAAATGCTTGCTTAGGGGTTTCAAGAGAGTTACCCATGCAATTTTTTATGAATTACATTATTATTTTCACAAATTAGTAAATTATTTTACCAATATAAAAACTTATTAAACACCTCATACAATTCATCTAGTAAGAGTGCTAAAGTTAAAACCAATTATTTATAAAAATAATATTATATATAATAGTGACTATATATCAATATCTTATATTTAACCACATATAACAGTGAATATAAATATCTTATATTTAAAGATTCACAATTATCTACATCACTCTAACACACTCATTCTTTTTATCTTTATTGAAAAAAAAAACAAAACTATTTTAATTATATATTGTTCTTTCACTTTAATTAATTTTATCAATTAAATTATAAACACACTCCATTGTAATGTTTAACATTTCATTTTCATTTTATTGATACTTTGGTTTATTAGTAAAAACTTATATTTGTTTAAAGAAGTCATATAAGTCATATATTTGTATATAGATTTAGTAAAGTTTAGACTTTCCCACAATTTAATGATCAATATTTAAATTATTAATTATTTTGATATATATATTTATATTAAAAAGTGAATTCCAAATATTTTAATAATTAATTTATTATTTTGATATATATATATTAAAAAATAAATAATAAATTTTAAATTTTAAAATAAAATGTTAAACCTGAAGTAATATACTTGTTATCTTAAATTATTATGCCAAGGTATTCAAAAACTCAATATTTTGAACAAGGCGATGGTGTGAATTACCATGAAGGTAGCTTTCCATGTGAATTACCTTCCTATATTCTAGTAACGTACACATCGAAGATGAGAATGTTGTTATTATTTCTCAACTCCATGATAAACTTTATGTAATTTAAAATTCCATCAAGGTCATACAAAAAAACTATTTAGATCATCCTTCCCATGGAGTCATTTCACATTCACGCCATCAACATACCACTTCCACCTTTTCTTTCTTCTCCTTGAAACTTTATCTACATTTCCATTTCCATTCTTCCTCGTGTGGTCATGTCCCTTTCTACCCATTTTGTTTTTAGGTCCCTTTAAGGATTTATTTTAAATCGTTTTTTATTGTAATCTTTTTAGTTTAAGGTCCTTAGGATCATCATCTAAATATAACTACCTGCAAATAAATTTGAAAATTCCAAACCTGCTACGAATTGTAGTGGAGAATTGGCCACTGCAATTGTTAATTTCCGCGAATTTACCGCACGTCCGTCAGTTTCCACGTTTTTTCTATATTGTTAAAGTAAAAAATGGTTGTACCGCATCCCGTTCCTGTTGTCTTCAACCTAAAATAAATATATTTAATACTAGCAATTGCACCGGGGGTGCAAGGGAACGCCGGAAGGAGGAGACCTGAATCATTTTGTGGTACATGTTAGGGAACATGATGAATGTGAATGTATGAGGGGTAAAATATGCCATTGATTGATTACATGAATATTTAGATTTAAAACTACGAAAATAAAGATGTTGTTTGCTCAAGTTGGAGGTGGAGAGGAGGTAGTTAATTTCATCTTGATGAGTTACATTTAATGTTTTTGTGGTTATTATGTTAAATCATTATGTGCTAATAATAGTAGAAGTAAGTTAGTGATATTTGCACGCATGTAATTTAAATTAGAAGCAAAATAATTGAAAATGAAGAATAGGTTTGGTTGTGAATATCCTTTGAATATCCTTTGAATAATTCACCGAGGCTACCTCCCTCTTTTATAAAGCGCTCAAATATTAATAGAAATCCTCTGCCTGTAAATTGTATTAAAAGGAAATATCGTCTCATTATATTTTGATGTTCGAACTTGTTAGACCATAACCCCAAGCAATAACAAGTATACGCCCTCCCGAAAGGCTCACGACGAACTTTAGTTTAATAAGCATTGACCAAACCTTAGAGTTAAAACCCCAAGTCTTATCATGTCATTAGATCATTAATATGAGATCACTACATACCTTAATTTTATTACCGTGGACATCAATCGACGATACCATAGACACTTTCACATATTCATTGAAACATCGTTATGCATGAATGTCGTAAAGAGGCTGTAGATGTTTTTGAAAGTCTTAGTAGTAGGCAGTTTAACATAGTGGTAGAAGCAAAATGAGTGAGAGTGGTATTGTTAAATCTAGAAAAGAATCGATCTGGAAGAAAAAGGAGGAGCAAGTGATAGCATAGCACATTGAGGGGGTATTCTTGTGCATCGTATAGATTTTTGCGAAGGCATCATTGACTTGATTTGAAGTAATGTAATGGTAAAAAGGTTTTACATGTTATTAACACTCGAAGTAGTAGGTAGTTTTACATCATGGTACAAGCAAAAACAGTAAGAGTGATATTGTTAAATATAGAAGAAAATTGCTTTGGAACAGAAAGGAGGAACAAGTGTTAGCATAGTAGAATGATCATGCATGAAAGGTGTTTGGTTGCAATCTAGTTGTAAATATAGGGGGTTGCCCGACAACGACAGCACCAATTGACGTCCAAACTCGGGACGCGACTAAGATAGTATGCTCGAAGTTGCCTTTGTGCATCTCTTTCATGCAGATGAATGAGGCGACGAATGAATATTTTGATCTTACGGAGTAGTTGCAATGTTGGGCGCAAACGGAATAGTGGTAGAGTAGGTGGAACTAAGAAGCGTTGTTGTAGAATGAGGAGTGCATTCTCTTGTTGAGTGATTTCTTCATAGAATTTGTTGAGCTGAGAAAGGTACCTGCGATCCATAGTTGCTGCAAGGGAAGGAAAAGCATATAAGTGAACATGTAAAAATTTGACAGTAATAATGAAAATCATAATAAGAAACAAATAGTAGGAAAAAATATGAGTTGAAATGATATTGGAAAGTGAAGATGTAAATGAAGCAGGAAATTTGCAAGGTCTTATTATGAGGAACAAGAAGAAAGAAGTAAAAGTGGAATGCAAGTGAATAGAAGGTACCAATAATAGGAGTTTTTCAAGGAGTGTGAATAATAGATTTAGATGCAAGGTGTGCCTCTTCTTGTTTCCTGCGCATGACGTAAGGGTTGTCCTGCATACGTGAATAGCGTGAGTAGGAGAAGGCAGGGGAGATGCAGAGATCATTCAGTGAGCGAACTCTTGAAATAGCTATTAAAGTGAGCCCTTGCCGGTCAATGTTGCCGATGTTGATTGTTGCTTTATCTAGTGTCATGCCTTACGATTTATGGATTGTTAAGCCCCATGCCATTCCGAGAGGGATTTGTGTGCGCGAACCCCTTGTGATGGGGGGGATTGGCACAAATGTAGGATTTTTCGAAGGATCCCATGGTGGACCAGTGTAGTGAGGGAAGGCAACTACAACAAAGGATGGTAGTTCTGGTGGTGTACAACCTGGTGTATATACGATTGCACGAACAATTCCGAGCGAACCGTTAATAAGACCAGCGCCAACCCACAGATTGCTTCTGAGAATAACACGTTGGTCAATGCAAAGGAGTATTTTCTTTGATAATTGATCATTTTTTGGTTGACTAGTTTCTAGTTGCCTCTTTTCGGTGGCATAAAAATGTGCAACTGGCTGATTTAATAATTTTAACATTGATTTATTGTGCAAGTCAACAGCGTCATTTGTTGAATAAAGATGCATTGAAGTGGAGAATGATTGGACTTCGGCTTCAGGAAGATTTTTTTTTTAACGTGTCATAAGAAGATTCTAATCAGCAACAGTGGGTGTTGCATTGCGAAGGTTGGAGAGGAGTTCGCGGAAGGAAATTTGTGTAGGACTTGTTCCTTGTTGCCAAAAAACTGTTGCAAGCGTAACCACAGTAGTGAAGCTTTGCCAAAGTGCAGTGCCACGAGAATTGCCTACATACATTGGCGTGTCTTTTACAGGTGGTAGTTGGCCAAGGTCACCCACAAGGATTATAGAACGTCCACCAAATGGGCTGTTTCTATTTGATGGGAATGCCTCGCGCAAGCGATCATCAATTTGAGAAAGAAATTTAGGACCAATGAAGCTCATTTCGTCCATTAGAATGTAATGAATATGTTGAAGTTTTTCTTGAAGGTTTAGGAGGGATTGACCCTCTAAAGGCTCCATACAGGATATAGGGATGCAAAGAGCAGAGTGGATCGTCAAAGCATTAATGTGGAATGCTGCAACACCGGTAGGAGCAAGTAGTAGCAGGGGGCATTTTTGCATGGTGGAGCTTTCAAGGAATTCATTTTTTAAGAACTCAATTAGGAACGACTTGCCGGTACCAGCAGTGCCTTGGATTATCATGTGTAGTGTTTTTTTGGCAATTTTGTTGCGGAAGTGCGAGAAGATGATATTGAATGCAATGGTTTGGCTTGGGGACAAGGAGGAAAGGGAATGTGAAAATGGAGTTAGGAGTTGGTGGGATCTTGTGGAGGAGCGGGTGGAGTCGATGAAGTGGATCGCGGTTTCTTGTAAGTGTGGAGGGATTGTAGAGTGGCCCCAATTATGGTTTGTGTCAAACTCATGATGGCCAAGTATTTCAAGCTCATTGAGGAGGAGGTTGTTACCTGGGTGGAGTTGAGAGAGAAATTGCCATTCATGCATGTCACGTGTGGGGTCATGGGGAGGGTTGTTTGGGGATGAAAAAATAAAGTCGGAAAGGTCCGGGGTGGATGGTTTGCGATAAACATGCCAAGGTTGATATGTGTGTCTAATCTCTTCCCAGTGTGCAACAATTCTTGCATCGGATATGCCAATATCATTAGGGAGGCTACGGAAAGGGAAGTATAAAAGGAGTTTGCTCCAGCAGAAGTCTACATAGGATGGTGATTCTTTCAATGGAATGGAGGTGTAACGAGGAAGAACGCGGACAACCATGGGAGGGAATATGTGTTTCCATGGTGATGTTTTTCGGCGGGTGGAGAAGGACCAGGAGCGTGCAACTTCAATAAGAGACAAACTTTCAAGTGCAGCTGGTCTTTGCATGTAGGAGGCAATGAAAGGTGTTGATGGAGGATGGCCATCTAAATCATGCAATACACGTTTGAAGACTTTTTTTTTTACATTGAGGGAGACAAAAGAACGACTACACTTTGTTAGTGGGAGTTTTGGTAGCATGTGGCATGTTTCTTGTGCACCGATGTCTCAATCAACAACAATTTCGGTGAGGACTTTGCGGACGATAGTGATAGTAGGAGCATCTGGGGGGGAGCATTGTGAGAGGCGTGAGAGAATTTGGTAGTAGCTTTTAGACTTTGCCTATGATTTTGCTGCATACTTCGAAATGTAGTTCAACACAGCATGGCGTGATAGAACTGGTTGAAAATCAATGTTGGCCCTCCATATTGCAAGTAGTTTAGCATTGTGCACGTTGAGTTTGTCATCATTTCTAGCAAGGGAGTATTCCTTTTTGCTAGAACCATCAATGTGAAGAGATGACATGTTGCGAACCTCCCATGGGGCTCCATAGCGGCAAGTTGATGTGTTATTTCTTTTGTGTAAACATGTAGAAGAGTGGCAATATGTGTGCCTTTGAACAGAATTGAGGACTTTTTCATAGTCTTCTAACTAATTGCCTGCAAATATTTCATGCGTGCTAAGAAGGCATGGATCTTGTAGAGATGAATGATTTATTCCAGGAGCTCAACTGTGAACCGGACGAGGATTCCAAGCAGTGCAGTACTTATCAAAATATTTTGTAGCCGCGCGGACATCTATGGCATTGGTCCAATCCAGATTGTCCATAGCAGGTGCATTTGGAAGCCACAAAAACCCATGGATATGTGCAGAGCCGCGATGTTGCCATTCATACCTTATAAAGGAAGGGGACAGATAGTAAGATTGGATGTGTGGAAGTGAAAGGAATGAAAGATAAGAGAAGGAAGGAATAGTATGCATACCTACACCAGTAATCCTTTACAAGGAATCCTTTAAGTAGCACCTCTTCCAGGAATATTGTGAATCTGCAATGGATATATTGAGATGCACGATGCGGGTTTCTAACAATGTTTTGGATTCTCCATCGAGTGTGCTCATTTGAATTGGATGGAGGGTTGGAAGGCATCAAATTATGCAAGTCAGGCCATTTTGTATCAGCTGTAGTTAGTGTGAAGAATATGGTAGGGGTACCAATTTGAGTGATCATGTCTGTTAGTTTTCCTCTAGCCCTGGTCCAGAAAGAACAGGTTCCACGCAAGGATGACCCGAAACGCATAATTTGGTCTGGAATGGTGGAAGGGGGCGTTTGTTGGAGTAGGTGGCGAAGGTCGGCGACTGTTGCTGGTAGGGTGTTTGAAAGGTCCCTTTTAATGAAGACAGAGGCAGTTGCTTGGCTGCGATGGCGCATGATAAGGTTGTACAAGTAATATCGGAAGCGAGGATGTTGTGCAAAACAATTGTCATTGTAGCGCATTAGATGCATAGCATATTCTTGCATGTCCACTTTTGCAATTCTTGGTTGGTTAATCATGGGAGATCCTGTGGGGAAGAGGGCGGGAAAGGCCATGGAGAATAGGCCTTTTGTGTTGTATTCATTGATTGGGGAAAGGCCAATGGTCAGCCATTGAAGGGAATGGGTGGTTGTTGAATTGGAGGAATCTATGTAGGCATGTATTTCATCAAGTTCAGAATGACAGTTTGGTAGAGTTGAAACAAAGGAGGATGGGTGGAGGTCAGACGGGCATGAGTGGGGAAGTTCAAAATTAGGAATTTCTAGAATGGCTTCATGGAGTGCGATGGAAGCTGTGTTGATATGGTGTAGCATGTTGGAAATGTTGGTAGGTGGAATAGGCAAAGCATTGAGGGCAAGTTGGTTAATATGGACATCTTTGTAGTATGGGTTGTTTTGTAGTTTGAATCGCAAAGCTGCATGGACATGTGTTCGACTAACAAAAAATTCATAGTTTTTTTCATCATAGCTAGTTTTGTTTACCACAAGGATGTCTAGTTCTGACAACATGCGAGGAAGAGAGGTGACAATATTTGTGATATTTTGTGGAAAACTAATAGTATGACCGGAATATTTCAATTGGCCACCACATGCATGGGTGACCTGAAGAACGGGATTGACACGAGCAATGAGCATCTCTTCAACTTGAGTTAGGCAGGATAGGACATGTGGTTGGATACCTGGGTCCATGTTATTTGTAGAGGATAAATGATGCGTTGATCGTTCGGCAACACAATGGGTACAACAAATTATTCCATGACTTGTTTTTGTTTTCATGGATGGGTAAGCTTCATGACAAATTGAGAAAACTTGGATGGGACAAAGTGCATCGATCCTTTGACGAAACCGAAAATGTGCATGTTGCAGAAGGATGGGGAGAAATTGTTGGGCAGGTGGAAAGGGAGGAACATGGGGTGGAATATGTAAAGGGTAGGGAAGATTTGAAGGAGTTGAAGCACTTGGAAAGGGTCGGTTAGGAAGTGGAGATGGAAGGGGAAGTTGGGAAGTTTGGGTGGGATGTATGGGGAGGACAGAATTTTGTGAAGCAATAGGAGTATTGTTGGTTTGAGAGCGAAGGTTTGTTCGACGATTTGAAGAGAGGAGGTGACGACGTGCATTGATGATGTCTTTATTAAGTGCGTAGTAGCGTCGTTGTTGTTCCCTTTCCACATTGTTTTCTAGTCAGGTTGGCATAGCTGTTGCAAGTAAGGAAACGTCTGTCAAATGCATGAAGTATATTGCGACTAATTATTAAAGCGAAAATGTATTTAGTATGGGTTGCTTGGAAATGTGTGTTGCATATTTCAAATTGAGAAAGCATTTATTTTGAAATCAACCACATGTTGCATGTATTGGCTAGAGTAAAGTGAAGACATATTTTGTATTTTACAAAAAGAGAAGAAGCAATTTATGTATTATTTTTTATAGTAAGCATAGCATATTCATCTGTACATTTAGAAACTGTGTGTGTTCCAAAGAAGATCAAACAATGAAGGAGGAAAGGCAAAACTATGTGACTAAATGTTCATATATTACAAAGATCCATTAAAGCATAATGGAATGACATATATTCAAAACGTCATGAAGAAAGGAGTGGGCGATGAAGCGTTTAGGAGAAGTAGTAGAAAGTAGAAGGGTAATGGAAATATATACTTACGATTACAAAACATGTCTGGAAAATGGATGAGGAATGGAAATCAAGGTTTAAGAAGCTGAAAGGGGAACAATGGGAAGGAAATGAAAATGTGTAGCGGATGGTGGACATGTTAGGAGGAAGCTATGATGGGGAAAGTATGTATTGAATGAGAGGTGGGGGAGAGATGAGTCAGAGCAAGAAAGAAACGGTTAGAGTTTGTATTAGAATGGGTTGGCGAGGGGAGGACTTGATTGCAGGGCCCTTAGAAGGGTAGTTGATGCCTCAGCGTACGCAAGTTCTTCTGCGTGCATAAGAGTTGGGCGTAGTTGTTCAACACCATTGAATCTATCCCTCTTTAAAGATAGTGTGAAGAGGAAATGGTGTCCTTTGATTTTGTTGTATATGTCGATAACACTTTCAGGATCAATTGAGAGCAGGCAGAGGTCCTTTGCGGAGATGCCAAGAAGGGCAGTTGCGGCTTCGTCGAAAGCAACAACATTGTCCAGGTGGCCAGTGTGGTCTTGCAATTGGAGTCGAAGAATGTAGCGATAGTCGCACTCATTGAACGAGCCTTCACATTTCGAGCATCGGTAGGTGTTGTCATTTTGTCGTAGAGCCTTTCTCATGCATTGGATCCCATCATTGATAAGGGGACATGCGAGGAAGTATAAATCATCCATGTTAATAGAGATAGCAGTAGCATGAAGCGAAATCCATGGAATATTTTCGTCAGGCTGCATTGCCAAAATGTTGGAAATTGTTTTCGAACTTAAAGGCCTCTTGTTTGTACTTTTGTATTTGCGGCTGAGCGACGGTGAGGGTGCTTTATTTCCTTCTCCATCATACCATTCTTTCAGTTGTTGTGCTTCAGGGACATCTGGATTTATAAGCAGTGAAGTAGTTTGGATTGTGCTGATAGTTTGGTCGTTGAACTCGACAATCCTACCCCCTTTAATTGCAAGTACAAAAATCTCACGAGCCATGCACATTTCGGAGAGTGCACGACCTTCAGCATGGCAGTGTTCGCCCCACAAAGTGACATCAATGTTGCTCCCAGACATATCACGAAGAGTTATAATTTTCTTGGGAGTCTCAGAGCCATCGCGTTTGCGAATGATAGACGAAGGAGAGAGGGAGGTGACAATACCTATGACATCAACGATTGAATTAGGAGGTGAATGTTTGAGGGAAATTATGGGCACAAATTGATAGGTATGGGAAGGAATTGTAAGGTCATCATTGAAGACTTGTGACATTGTTGATGAAGAGAAGAGGAGGATTTCAAATGGTCGTTTGAGATGGTTATATGAAGGGTTGGGGATATTTATGGTCCCATTTGCAACATTGTAAATGTGGCCAATTTTAATGAGACCATGAAGGGATTCTGCCAATTCATTGAAGGCAGAGACATGGATTTGATCGCTGTCGCGTTCGACAAGGTCAAACCCCAGTGATTTTCCAGTGCCCCGTGCATTGCTAAATTCACGAAGGGGTGTCCTTGAAAGGACTCTGCCTTGGATGGACCAAGATTTTCGGGTAGGGGAGAGTGCTTTAAAAGGGAGAACAGTTGTAGATGATAGGGTGGAGTTTTCGGAGGACAAGGACTGAATGTCAAGGGAGGGTGGCGAGGAAAAGGGAGATGAAGAAGAGGAGGCTGAGGTGGCTTGGTTCATCTGTTCAGTGGAGAGAATAATAGGGGTTGGGTCACCAACCAATGGTGCATCACGTTGCAGTATGTCAAGATTGATGAGACAAAGTGACCTGCAAGAATGAGATATTTATTAGCAAAGAGGGCAAGTAAAATGTTAGGAAAGAGAATTGAGATAAACAAGGGACGTAAGAGGAGAATCATTAAAGGGGAGGAAGCGGAGAGGTGAAATATACGTAGCTTACATGGAATGATGTGCATACGTGCATGAGATTTTCCTGAGGCGAATTATCGAGCCTATTCGCAACTCCTCATTTTGTGCAAACTCTGTATGTGAAGAAGGAAGTAGAACGACATGCTTGTGAGCACCATCAGACAACGATACGCGGTAGCGAGGCGTTGTCGCTCGAGCAGAAGGTATCTGTTCGATTGCAATGATATGTAGGGTTGGTTGTAGGTCGATACCACCAGCAAGGAGCGATGAGAGGCCATTGCGGGTCAAGGATGTTTCCATGACGATGCAACTGGTTTTGTAAAACGAGGTGTTGCTAGCCAATATAAATATGAAGGTAAAGAAACTGAAGAAGAGGATGTGTACATAAGGGAACGAAAACTTCTAAATTTGAAATTTAAGAGAGTTGAAGCAAAAAAACAAGAATTGACAACATTCATAAAAACTTTCTATTAAATTTTTTAGGTGGTCACCTTAAAGCATAAATCCATTGTGCCTTGAATGCCGCAATATAACGAAAAATCTTATACAATGATAAATACATAGTCCTTGGAATGATTAAAATATTTATGCCTTCCATAAATAACAAGAATTTAATACCTTTCATGTCTTAATGATCACAAATTTCATTTTTATAAAAGAAGAAAAGTTGTCTAAAATTTTCTAAGATGTATTGAAACTAATTAGGTTAAATAAATTTGTACAACATTAACATTATTTGCAAATAATATTTATCAAGAGAAATTGTGAATATATCTCCATTGTTAATAATTTAGTTTTATGAACTAATCATGTTGATTTTAGATAAATTTTCAATATGTTTCCATTGTTAATAATTTAATTTTTAATTTTCTAAACCGGTTATCTTGATTTCTGTTTAGTATCATAGTCAAACAGCAGAAGCGAAGGACAGATGCTATGGATGATGCTATGCAGCCCACCCATTTTTGTATGAAATGTTGACCATATTTTTTTTATGAATAGAGTTTTAAAGAAGCATTATTTTAGCCTAAAAGAAATCTGTTAAAAACTTATGCATGAGTAAAATTACTGCACAGCATAATATAGCATCATTGTATTTGCAGGGATAACATTTAAATCTATTGTAGCAAACTGTTCATTAGCATCCAATGCAACTTACAGACCAGAAACACTAACGAGTATGTAAATGAGAAAGTTAAGTAATACTAAAGTTCCATATTGTTATTACAAATTATGTCAATGGGATCTTGGGTCGTTGGTAGGGTGGGGGGGTGTCACTCCTTCCACGGAGGTTCAAATCCCCTCAAGTAGGCCAATGTGTCACCACAAGTGAGCCGTTTAATGCAATGGGGGCTAGGTGCAAATCCTAGGGAATTTGGCAAAATAGGTATACCCCCAAACCATGGCTACTTAACCAAAGGGTGCACTTCTAGCAAGGGATATACATGTGATATATCTTCTTCAATGATGGCGTTGCTTGTGTTGACCAGAAGCATTCAAACTAGAACCCAAAAAAATAAATAAATAAATGAAGTTACTATTATGAAAGGGAAATTTCAGAAAACCAAAAAGGATTTAAATAGTCGTCTTTAATGAACATGTAAAATCTGAATCAAGAATACCAAAAATAAACAAAACTCGTCCATTCAATGTGAACTAAATTACTACCCAACATAAAAAACATTATAGCAAACAGCAGAAGCGAAGCACAGAGTCTTTGAACTGATCGACTTAATTGAACACATGATGAAGAGTTATTTTAAACCATATTCGAAATGATCAAAGCAGGCGGAAAGTAATTCGGAAATGGTACAGACAATATAAGCCGATGGATAGTTTAATTATCCTCCTCCCAGTAGCAGATGATTCCTTAGCTTGCGGGTGCCACAAATGTGACCCACCCTTTTGTAAAAATGGCCTACATGTACATGCCTTGATAATATTAATGTTCAAAGAAAACATATGTTATTAAAAAAGGGGTGGTCTACAAATATTTCGATTATGTTGCTTAATGGATTATCTCAAAACAAGATTTTTCATAGAGTGATAATTTTTTATACTGCAGTGCCCTGCAAAACCAACTATACAGTCAGAGATGTTTTGTAAAGACTTTTCCACTAATAGAATAGAACAAAAAGGCTTTGCACGTAAACTAAAAAAGGAGATAAGATTATAATCTATAGGAAAATAATATTTTATTGATCTTTTGATCAGGCGTATAGAAGCATTATCATGGGAAGCATTGCCATCGATCTTTCAGATGAGAACATAAATTTCAATGAACGCTTGAAGTGAAAGAAGTCATTGCCAGTCAAAACTCAAGTAAGTGGGTATATGTAATGCTATGCACATGTCAATATAGTTATTTTTACAGAAACTATAAATATATTTTAATAAGTTCGATTCCATCGTGTGTAATTACATGTGTTTCTTATGATATAATGCACAGACTGACTTAACGGTGGACTTCATGCATGTTTGCGCTTTGCATGAGGCCCATGTGCCTCTGGCTCTCTTAAGCAAACACTAAACACGTAAACAACGAACTCTTCGACACCATTTCGCTTTAGTGAACGGAATATGGTTGCCCAGTTCCTGGCTCCACATAACCAAATGAGGGCTAATTCAGTATCAGGATTTGCAAATGCATGTGCTAATGTTTCAGGGATTCTGGCGGGTACGGAAGTTGTTGGATCCATTCACAGTAACAGTGACACCCCTTCAATTGGCCCAGGAGAAAATGGCATAGTACTGGAATCAACTAATGATGTCGTTCGTAGTCAGATAGATCTTAAAAATATTGGCTTCTGAGAGGATGGCAATTCACATAGTCTGGGAGTGGATTCTTCAAACCAAATGTCTGGGTTTCCTCAAGCATTTACGTTCCAAAGCCTGCTTTCCAACAATTTCCTTCAGCAAGGTAGAGGAAATTAGAGATCCAATCTGCTGCAAATTGCAATTAATCCTGTAGCAATTTTGAGAGTAGATTGGGTCATGACTACCATTAACTCTTCTGAAGTTCTGCAGTTGTTGGTAAAGATGGGGCATAGATCGGAGAGATTGGGTTCAATGCTCAGAACGTCCAAGAAAGTTAATTAATAGGAGAGAGCAAAAAGATAATCGGGTTTTCTTTAGTGCGTGGAAAGGGGAAATTGAAAAAGAAGACAGAATTCTGTAACAAATGAAGCTTTCAACTGACTTTTCTTTCCTCTCCTATTCTTTCACATTTTGGTCTACAGGTAAGAGACACTAGTCTCAAATCAATATGTGCCCGAACATTTCTCAGCTTTGTTGGGTAAATATGAAGCGTAGATCAGAGGGATTGGGTTCTATGTTCACTATGTCCAAAGACTTGCATCTTGTTTTCTTGAGTGCTAAAAAGGAAATGAAAAAAAAAGACAGAATTCTATAACTATAAATGAAGCTTCGGCCAACTTTGTTTTCCTTCGTGTTTTTCACATCTTGGTCTGCAGGTAAGAGATACTAAGTTGAAAATCAAGACGAAAACTGGCTGCAATATTGGTGGTCAAGAGTCAGAACCCTACACAGAGCTATGTTATTTTTGTCAACTGGCTGTTGTTTGTAGAATCACATCTGCAAAAAAGCTTCATTGATAAGATGTTCTTATGTAATGAGTAGAGACTGGTTGATCTAGCCAGACCTGTATGTTAACTTTAATGTTAAATTTAACTATGCAGACTACAGACAGGCAAATGATAAAATCCCTATCTAATTAAGTACAATACTTTGATTCTATTTTGATAAATTAGTTTCATTCTATTCTGAAAATAATTCTTTTAAGAGTCTGAAGCAAGTCAGTGAGTAATTAACCTCAACGACTTCACATTTTTCAAGCTCAGATGTTTATGAACTGAGCTATTAAGTAACTGACAAAAATTTAACACATCTGGAGGGTCAGATGGTTGGAGTTGCTTGATGCCAAGGTAGTGAGTGGCTGTTTCATGCTGATGTTTGTATTAATGAGTTGGTACATTTGATCTATTGGGTATCTTGGTTTTAAGCTAGGCGACTAAGCTGGAGCAAGCAGCCCTGGCTGTAGCTGTATCTAGGCCTTTTATGCATAAATTTATGTAATTTTAGCTTTGGGACTCTAAATCCCCCACCATGAATATGTTTTCTTTGAATTTTGCAGCAATTTCAAAATATTCAGCATGAATATGCTTTCATCATTGAATTATGCAGCGATTCAAAATATTCAGCACGAATATCCTTTCATCATTGAAATTTCCTGAGCAAATATCCCTCTTTTCTCATCCTATAAGAACTTTCGGTTCTCCACTTCAGTTTAATGCAAGTTAGTTCTCTGAAAGGATCATTTTACAACGAATTTACATGAACGACTTTGACTTTCTGTTTCAACGGTTTTGTTCCTCATATATTCACAAATTTTCACAACACAAATGTTTTTTTCTTAATTCTTTCTAATCCTGTAGCTATTTCACATTTTGGACTTACGTTTTGAAAAACATTCTATAGAAGTTAAACACAAATCTGACCTAACAATTATTCGAAGCTTACCAGCAATTTGTCTTCTTCAAGCTGGAGCTGAAAGTCGGACAAGTTCTTCTTCAGGCTGGAGCTGGAAGTCAGGGTGGAGCTGGAAGTCGGAAGTAGGCACTATGTTTGTTAGATGGCAGTCTATTTAAGCAGCACATCCAAGTCGATTGAACGCTGCAAGTCGGCAATCGCGTAGTCTTCAATGCAAGCTGCAAGTTGGCAATATTCTGCCAGCTGCAAGTCGCCAATATCGTTGTGTTCAATGCACATTAAATGGTTGCATTAAATCGTTTTGTGCCTGGAGTTGAAAAACGATGTTTGCAGGAAATAATATCGGAATTGATTTGCCGTGTAGATTTCATTCTGCAAATCTAAATTTGAGAGTTTGAAATTTGGAATCAACACCTGGTCCCCAGATCGAGTTGCCACATGTAAAAACCTAATTGGACCAGATCGACCAATTTTATTGGTTCAGGAGCTGCCACATGTAAAAATTTAACTGGCTCCATGCGCTATGCAAAAGTGTCTCTCATTCACTGGGGTGAACAGTGTTTTCTCACCCCAAGCCCGCAATGGAAAACGCCTTCGGCATAATTATAATAATGAAAATAAATATATAATATTAAATTATGAAAAACAGATGTTAAATTCGGCAAAGTTAATAAATTCATAAACATTAAAGTGATATATTTCATAGATAAAAATAATTTATTTAATTATAAAATGTTATTATAACATTATTTTAAATTTGATAAAATCAAAATAAATTTTAGAAAACTTTTTATTCTTTTACTGTTAATTTTCATCTTTCTTCATAAAAAGTGAATTTATAATAAAACTTAATATAAAGTAAAGCAATGTAAACTAGCTAATTTAACTGAACCCGACGTGAATCGAACACGCAACCTTCTGATCTTTGTTAATAAAAAGTGAATTTATATTAAAAGTTAATATAAAAGTGAATTTATAATAAAACTTAATATAAAAAGTAAAGCAATGTAAACTAGATAATTTAACTGAACCCGACGTGAATCAAAAACGCAACATTCAGAGCTGGAGTCAGACACGCTACCATTACGCCACGGATCCGTACGATAGAGGGCCAATTGAACAAGGAACCTTAAAAAAAAAAAAAACATATTAATATTTTAATTATGTAGTCAATTATTATTATTATTATTAATTATTAATATATTATTTTAAATTTATTAATATTTAAATAATATTAAATATATATTCAAATATTATCAATTAATATATTAATTAAATTCCATAAAATATAATTTAATTAGTGATTACCTTGTTATTAAGTAATATATAAAACATAAAATTCAAAATTTAAATTCTTTGAATTAGATCAATACAAAAAATAACATATTAATTAAAATATTATTTAAATGTAATATATATATATATAAAACATTAATTATTAATAATATAATTTTCCCCTGTCAAAAAGGCTATAGACTATATATTATATTATGAGGGTGTCAATTATGAAATATACACTAGTCAAACAAGTCAACAAAAGTTGTTAAACAAAAACACTGCTATTCAACAAAAATTGTTAAAACCATTACCAACTTAAAATTGTTATAATAAAAATTGTGAAAAACTTTTAATCCATTACCAACTTAAAAACTGTGATGAAAGATTTTGCATATTTCTTGAGGAGCTTTAGTGACACTGAAATTTAATGTGTTAACAATTTGCCTTAAATGTGATTCACAGAACGTACACCACATTGTTGTAATAATTATATCGAAGGCATTCTCTCTGGGGTTGGGTTGGATTGGGTTAAGCAGACACTATTCACCCTGCCAATCCTCCTCCTAATATAAATAGCTTAAACCTGCCACATTTTAATGTACTGTTGTCATTAGCGCAGTGATTCATCGCTCGAACCCGCCGCATTTGAAAGCACCACATTCAGTTAAGTTCTGTTAATAAATCCCAAATGACTTCTGCCCTTCCTACTTTCCTCTCGTTTCGGCTACCTTTCTATTGTTGTGAACCTCTCCGTCAATGTGATGCCCCGTTGTGGTTGTCTCTCTAAAGTTTTTTCTCGTTCGATAACATGGTGAAACCCCTATGGTCTTCAACGCCAATGTTTCCTTCACACGCCTCCCCTCCCACAATATCGCAGGCGTCCGCTGGAAACAATATTTGCACAATATTTTCATCAGAGATTATTATTAGCCCTCCATGGATGCCCGAAGACACAATTTCAAACCCATAATTTATTTCTGATCAAAAAGCTTTCAGAAAAATTCTGGGAGAAATGAGAAGGCTATTATGATTTTGCAAAGGAATCGTAGTCCATGCTTGGGTTCGTTGCCATTGCTCGCCACCTGTGTTGTGAAAACCTTTGGAAATTCTTGATGAGCGTATTGGTGCTCAACAGTAGGGGCTTGTGGTGATTGTGTGGAGCAGTGAGGGTGGCTGGGACATGGAGCTGAGAAGGGGAGAGCCAGTAATGTCTGCATTTTCGCTGTTATATTTTGTTTCTGTGCAAGCTAAAATAGACACAAAAGCATGTTTTGGAAAAATGTTATCGACACACACACTACAACCATCATTTCTCTCGACGACCTCTTATTTAAGTCTTGTCAATATTCCAAGTTCTAGTAGCTTCGCTTCGCTCGTTAACGAAAACCTTTTCTTCATTTTCAGACGTCGAAGTTTTGCTTGTGGCTGGATCCAACCCGTAGTCCCTCGCAAAAATAAATTCTATAAAACTATAAACAAAAGTTATTATTTAGACAAAGTTAAACTATAATTTAGAAAAAGCTAAGGAAAATGAATGGAAAATTTGTATAAAACGTATCCTGTTTTGAATCAATTGGATATAACGTCTTTCAAAATTGCATGCACAACTCACTATAATAATCTTACATGGATCGACTAGAACTTGCGGCATCATGCACAACTCACTATAATCAATATTATCACATAGATCTATTAGAATTTGGTACATCTAAGAAAGAGAAGTTTGCTAAAACAATCGACTATCCTTTTTTTCCCCTTAAAATATAGTGGCATAAATAAAATATATAATATTAATGTTTTTTAATACACTATAAACAAATTAAATATTTTATACAGCCTTGTAAATTTTGGCACGGTTAAGACTATCACAACCACATTTATCAATGTGGTTGATGTACGCCGATAAGCGTATATGAAGCTTAACTACAACCATAGTAGTAAATGTGGTTGATATACGCCGATAGGCTTATACCAACCATATTAATAACTATTAAATGTGTCTTGTTTTTTTCACAAAGGAAAAATTCGTAATCTTTCATTAGATAAGAAAAATTACATATTACATTTTACTGAGGATACTGTCATGTGTGTTCAAAGTATATTGCTCACTTTATACACTAATCAGTGGTACATGTATGAGGCTATAGACGAGAGCATCAGTCCTAATATAGATAGAGTAAGCTCGGTGCATAACTTACTAATCCATACCAGCGCCAAAATAGAAAAATAAAAATAAAAAACTAGAGTATGTACATAAATAAATAGTATCCGGCTATGTATATTTACAGATGGCATGTGTAAATATGAAGAAACCCCAAAAAATACCATATACCCAAATGTTGTATCAAAAATCAGTAGCCTGTTTAGCCTGATAGTCCTCGATGAAAGGCTTGTGGTAGAATCTATTCACCTGTGAGCCAACCTGTTCAGTGATATGCCAAGTGCCCCAAGTCAACTGCGTGGTTTCTTTGGAAAGTGAGTCTGCCATTTTGTTCCGATGCTTGTAGATGTGAGAGACAGAGATGGAGTCAAATTGTGTTTTGAGCTGAAGGACTTCCCGCAGTAATGCAGCGAGTGTGTGAGTGTGACACTATGCAAGAGAGTTGAACCAGTTAACCACAATGAGGGATTCGCCAAAAATCTGTAGGTGATTGCAATTTTGTTCACGGGCAAAGATCATAAGGAGTCTTAAGCATTGTAGTTCAGCAAAATTGTTTGTGCCCAGTCCCAGGCCCATTCTAAGTTGATAGTGATGCAGATCATTAATGTAGAGAATTCCCCCCCCCCCTTCCCCCCCCCCACACCCATTTTGTGTGGTCGCGCCATCAAAATAGGCCCACGGCCTATTATGATCAATAATTTCAAGGCTGTCAGGTTTCATTGTTTTTTGCTTTTCATCTTCAAGAATCAGGGAGTATGAGACCAGTATCGCCCGACAGATGTAGTGTTCGATAACTGGCTGATTGTTGAAGATGAACTTGTTCCGATTGATCCAGATCTCCCATGTGAATACCATAGGTAGATTACGCAACTTTATTGTGTTGACCGTCATCTGCCACCAATGTGACCAAGCATGAATAATAGAATTACCGCTCCAAGGAAGCTGACCAGACATGTTCTGTGTAACCTGAAGCCATATGCGTTGAATAATGGGGCAGTCCAGAAATAAATGAGTGGTCTCTTCCACATGGTTTTGACAATAGCAACATCTAGAGGGGTCGAATAAACCCTGCCTGTGTAGATAATCCATAGTGGGAATACAATTCTGTAGAATGCACCAGAAAAGTAGTCTATATTTATGTGGTGCCTTGAGTTTCCAAATATTTGTCCACCACCCGTGCTTTTCAAATGGTTCTTTATTTAGACAGAGAGTTAAATATCCAAGTTTGGGAGTGTAAAACCCCTTTGGAGAGATAGCCCATATCAATTGGTCCTCCTGATGAGTCAGCCGAATATGCGACGCGTGTAAAGCTCTGATGTAATTTTCCCAACATTGCGCACCAGCCGGAGGAATGTGCAGATCATCAGCCGATAGCCAATATTGAGTGTGCCAATTTGTGTGGTCCGGATCATCAATTTGTGAAAGGTACTAGATACCCCTATTGACCAGATGCGCAATAATCCAGTCCGGAAGTTTGAAATATACCCCACTCTCCGACCAAGAATCCGATCCCACTAGGACCGAATCCCCCGAACCAATTTGCCAAGAGAGTCCTTGTTGGATCAGTGGAACAGCCTTGGTGATTGCTTTCCAAATGATGGAAACCCCAGGGGAGACCCGAATGTTACCCCTCACCCAAACAAGTGTGCTTCTGGGGGAAATATACTTAGCAGTGATGACCTCCTTCCAGAGACTTTGGCCAGTAATAAGGTGCCAACACATTTTGGCAGCAAGTGCTGATGAAAATATGTGAAGATATTTTAGACCCATCCCACCCCATTGTTTGGGTCTGCTGATTCGATCCCAAGCAATCCATGCAAAAGTGTTTTCCTTTTCCTGATTTCTCCATAAAAAAATTCTGCAGATCTGTGTGATGCGCTTGGTGACTCTAATAGGTATCCAAACCAATGACATCTAATATACAGATATAGCCTCAAGTACATATTTAATTAGTACCAGTCGGCCTGCTCGGGAGAGCCATCTATGATACCATATATTGATTCTGCGTTCCACTTTTGCAATGAGCCAGTTCCAATCTTTGATTTGATAGTCATTTGGCTTGATGTGGAAACAAAAATACTTTAATCCATCCCCAATGTTGTTATCAGTAAAGGCATATGTGGTCAGAGCAGTTCCTTGTTCATGTGTCGAGCATCTAGTCATGATGATGATGGATTTTGAATTGTTTGGTTGCATGCCTGTCGCCCTACAGAAACACTGAAGAATATTTCCAAATTGTAGGGTGTCCTGACAAGAGCCATCAAGAAAAATGAGTACATCATAAACAAATAATAAATGTGTGAGTTGAATGATCTCATTAATTCGAATACCATGCAGCAATCCATCCGTGCTGGCCTTTTTTATGAGGATAGATAGACCTTCCATAACTAAGATGAAAAGGAGTGGTGATAGGGGGCATCCTTGTCTCAGTCCCCTACCAGCATGAAAAAAGTCCGACGTAATGCCATTTAGAAGAATACTGAATGAGGCATGACAAATACAACCCATAATCCAATTGATGAACATGGGGGGAAAACCAATTTGTATAAGAATGAGATGGAGGTAGCTCCAATTGACTTGGTCAAAAGCCTTCGCAAGGTTAATTTTGAGGATGGTGGCTTTGAGTTTCTTAAATTTAATGGAATGTAGAGCTTCTTGTGCAGTTCCAATGGCTTCATGAATCTATCGGTGGTGAAGAAAGGAAAATTGTTCTTTGGCTATATGAGAGGATAGGATGGGTTTGATACGATTGGCAATGATTTTGGATATAATTTTGTATAAACAGTTACAGAGGGATATAGGTCTATAGTCTTGAAATGAAGATGGATGGTCAGTCTTGGGAATAATAGCAATAAAGGTAGAGTTGAATCCATCATATATTCTCCCCTTGACACGATTATCTTCAATGGCAGTAAGGAGATCATTGCCTATCAGCTCAAAAAAATGAATGAAAAATTCAATGGGCCAGCCGTTAGGTCTGGGGATTTTGTCTTTTTGGAACCATTTGAGCACACCTTCAAGATCGTTCATCGTGACCGGAGCATCAAGCTCCTCCTCTTGTTCTTGGTCCACATATCTATGAAATAGATTGATGATGTGCATGATCTCCGGTAGGTCAACTTGCAAAGGAGCTCTATATATGTTGGAGAAATGTTGTATGCCCATATCTAGAAGTTGAGGATGAGTTTTGGCCACATACCCATGTTGGTCAGTAAGTTCCCAAATCATATTGCAGCGTTTTCGGCCATTTGCATGTTGTTGAAAAAATTTGGTATTCTCATCACCATCTTGAAGCCATATGGCCCTGCTTTTAAGCCTCCAGTCTAATTTTTTTTGTTGCAATAGCTTCCTTCTGGATGCTTCAAGTGTGATGAGATGCTCCTTTGTGTCACCAGATCTATACCCAAGAATATCAGATAGATTGAGTCGAGAAATATCCAATTCAAGCTTTTTCATTTCATCTCCCTCCTTCCTACGTTTTTCCCTAGTCCACTTGATGGTCAAGCCTTTGATTCTCTTGAGATTTTCAGAAATGACCCAAGCCGGTTCAAATTTAGGGTGTTGTTGATAGTGGTGCCACTCTCGAGCCACCAGACTGTGGTATTCAGGATCGAGAAGCCATCTGGAATTGAATTTAAATGGAGGTCGGGCACGCTTTGGCCCATACTCAATATCTAAATAAACAGGAGAGTGGTCTGACATGCCACCATATCCCACCCATTGTCGAACCTTTTCCAGAGATTGAAGTAATGGCAGCTTTATAAGAAATCGATCCAGCCTATGTGCCAATGCTGCATCCTCTGTTCTGCGATTCCTCCAAGTAGGAAAAAGTTTTGGCATCTGGATGTCAATAAGGTTTGCATGTACCAGACTATAAGTGATAAAATTAGCCAAAGGATCTGGAACCGCATGCAATCCCCAGGATTCTGAGATGCCTAATGAAAAATTGAGATCACCACCCATAATGACATGTGGGTGGTCTAATAGAGTGCATGCTAATAGAGATTGCCAGAAAACCATCCTATTAGTGCAAGGCCCGTAGACATTAATCAGTGTGAAGGGGGTTTCAATGTTACTGATGATGATATCCATACCGAGTACCCCCTCCCTGCCCTAGAAATTAATCATATGGGTGGTTTTGTTAGTTATTCCCAAGGAAAATCCTCCAAATCTACCTCTAGCGTCTAATGTAATGAAAGTCCAGTTTGGCATAATCGAAGATAGAGTGTTTGAAACGAAAATTCCATCTCCCAGAGTTTCCTGAAGAAATATAATGTCGATGGGATGTTGAGCCAGAAGTGCTTTGAGTGCCAATCTCTTGTCGGGGTTGGCAAGTCCCCTACAGTTGTAGGTGAGGCACATCATAATGGAACCCCATAATAGGGCCTTCTTGCTCTAAGAACTCGCATGAGGGTAGATTGTGTGCCAACTTCGACCTCTAATTTAGCTCTTTTAATTGCCTTTGCCAAATTTGATGGTCGTCCTTTGATTTTGGAAGGGTTTGATTCAAACCCCGGGTCGATGCCCAGAGCTATGAGGGGTTGTGATGAAGTGGTGGATCTGAGGTAGTATGAGTGTTTTGAGGAGGACGAATCAGGGCTTAGTGATGTTTGGCAAGAAGACAAGTGTACAGATGTGTGAGGTATAGAGGGAGAAATGGAAGGAGGGGCTTGGGCAATAGTGCAGCTGAGCGATGGTATACTGATAGAAATCCTATGATTTATAGAAGATAAAATAGGAGAGCATGTGGAAATAGTAATAGGATGCATAAAGAGATGCGATGAGTTAGGGTAAGGAGGGGTACCCGGTACCGGAGCCGAGCAGTGAAGTGATTCTGAGGTCGCAGGAACATGTGATCTTGCTTGAGTGACCGGCCAAGAGGGAAGTGGATATGTCGCCTCAGAAGCTGTATGCAGATCCAGATCACCCTTAGACCGCGCCTCATCCTGATTGCAGTGGAAAGTGATCGAGTCCATTTGCACTGCCACCAATATAGTCTTGTTAACAATGGGCTTGGGGAGACCCAACAAAGGACAATCCTTATATAGGTGCCCAAGCTCATGGCACTTCTGGTATCGGAAAGGAACGCCCTCATAATCCATAATTTGACACCACACCATGCCTTCAAAATACATGTTATAGGTGCCGTGCAGTCCATCTCTAGTATCAAGGAAGATGAGTATGTGGGCCATGGCTTTGTTCCCAGTGACAAGGTAGGAACGATTGTGGTCAAGATAGTGGCCAAAATCCTCGCCGATATTCCTGAAGGCAGTCTCGTTCCAGAACTGGATTGGTAAGCCAGGGAGTCGCATCCAAATGGGGCCTGCCCCTGCGTTTTCCTTGTTAGGATCGAAAAGTGGCATCCAACGCTTGAGGAGGACATGATGTAATTCAATATGCCAAAAATGTTTCAGGGCCCAATCTGCCTGGGTCGGCACAGTGAAAGTAAGAGAGAACCAACCGCGCCTGAGAAGAGCAACTTCCGGGAGGTTTTCCATAGTCTCCCCCCAAATTTCTCTGGTCCATTGCATGAGGCAGGGGGTGGAGTATTTCCGGCCCCGCACCCTGCCCACAAGCACCCTGGACGCCATATTTGTAATATCCTCTAGACCCCTTGCACTGCAGAAATTTGAGTTGCGGTAGAATTTATTTTTGGTTGTCTTGTGCTTTTTACCCCCGACCAAGTTCCCCTACTCCGGGACACCTTCAGAGTCCTATGAAGTGTGAATAATATCCCCAATCGGGGCATCCACTAGGATATTTGAAAAAACCCCAGATGCCACATCCTGAACAACTGCAACAACCGTTGAGGATTGACCACGGTCGCGAATATGTAAGTTGCCCAGATTTTGAGTTGCGTCGGTGATGAAATGCAGCTCCGCATCCGTGAATGGTGTCGAATAGGGCATATCAGCCACTGGAAGCGGAGGTAAATCGAGTGACATTAAACCCCAAATACCACCCGTCGATGGAGAGGGTGACACATATCCATGCTCTAGGCTGTCACCAATGGGTGTCGAGCAATCGACCACGGGGGTAGGTTTTGTCCCATTCAGTGCTGAGGTAGGTTGGGTGGGATCCATGTCGACCATATCTTCGCCTGCCTCTTGTTCCTGGAGCCCCCAGATGTCCACACCAACCAAGGGATCCTCCGAATAATCCACCTCCTCCTCGTAGCCACTCATGTTGGATTAGACAAAGGAGTCGCGATCAACCGGGGGTCTATGGGGTATCTAGTGGACCAAAACAACTGATGAATTAAAAATAAACCCACAATAGCCCACTTTGATCTTGACAAATGAAGTCGCGTCCCACAGATGTGTAAAAAACCCCACAAAAAATTGTGCGTATAGACAATAGTGCCTGGTCTATCAGTAAACACAAATAAATAGCAGGTATTCACATGTAAGTTGCGGGCAAATAAGATAAACAAAGTCAGGTCGTAGCCAAGATATTGGCTAGAGCTTATAGAAAACACCGTCCTAGAAACCCGTAGAAAGTGCACAGGGAGCAATGCAGTGTCGGTCGTAGGTGCATTAGGCAAATAAAAAATTCAAATCAGCGAACAGTGACCAAGAAACTCTGAGGAAATTCGCCGCCATCGCTAGGGTTTTCAGAGCTGTGTGTATTTGTTATCACAACTGTAACAAAGCTATTTTTCTCCCTTCTGCCTCCATTTTTTTTTTTGGTGTTTATCTTGTAGCTACCTATGCTTGATACCTCAGGTTTAGCCATGATTTTTTAAATGTGTCTTGTTAAAAACTAACTATTACCAATTATTAATAGCTATATAAATGATAACAACCATATTATTATATATTTATATCTTAAGCTAGTCATATTAATAAAATATTATATTATTATATCTAAAGTTAGATTTCAAATTATAATATAATTAAAATATATTATTTATTTATCTTTCAACATTATGTTATCGTGAATACATATATATATATATATATATATATATAAACTCAACACTATTACAATATATTAATTATATGGTTATCAACCAAAAGATGAATATTATGATTAATACATTTCAGATATTAATATTATAATCTCAATGAATTAAAATTATGAATCCAACATGTTACTAAACACAATAAATTATTAAGTGTATGATGATGATGATGGTTAATGTCCACTCTAATATATTAAAGTTATATTTGAAAGTATAATATAATTAACATATAATATTTAGTTATTATTAATATTACTTATGTATCTCACACCATATATATATATATATATATATATATATATATATATATATATATGAAAAAATTAACGCTATGGTTATTATTAATCTAACGGATTAATATTATGATTAATAAATCCAGAGTACTAATATTATAAAATCAAAAGATTAAAATTATAAATTCAAGAGATTAATAAACTCAAGAAATTATAAACATAAGGAATTAATATTAAATCATAAGATTAATATTATAAACCTTATAATGTATTTATCAACCTAAGATTAATATTATAAATTGTAATATATTATTAAACATATTAGGAATTAATATTATAAACCCAAGGAATTAGTAAACCCAATATATTATTGGTATATAAACTCAAGGGAATAGAAATATTACATTTACTCAAGGGATTAATAAACCCAAGAGATTAATATTATAAACCTTACGATTAGAAACCTTAAGATTATAAACCCTAAACCCAGGAGATTAATAGACCCAAGGTATTAATATCTAAACCCAAGCAATTAATATTATAAATTGAGGTGTTTAATAAACCAAGGGGATTATTAATATTACAAACTCAAGGGATTAATATTATAAACCTAAGGAATTAATAAACCCAAACATTTATTAATTTTATAAATCCAAGGAATTATAAACCCGAGGAATGAATATTAAACCCTAGGATTAATATTATAAGCCCTAATATTACTATTATATCAAACCTAAAAAAATGTTATAAACCGTACCCTAATATATTATTATAGACACTAGGGATTAATATAATAAACCGAAAGGATGAATATATTATTATTATTATTATTGTTATTATCCAATTTTAAGGTCACAGCCAAGTGAGACACCAAATTGGTGTATGAGACCCCCTTGTTTGTGGGAAAAGGGACCCATCTTCACGCGACGATTTGACTACTAAGTCTACAAAGACATACATACTCTCCCCCCCTCTAGTTTTGAACTTGTGACCTCTTAGGAGGAAACACTTGCTCTTAACAATTAGGCCCACTCAAGCTGTATAATACCAAAGGATTATAAACACTAGGATTAATATTAAACACTAGAATTAATATTTAAAACCCTAATATTAAGATATAAAACCTGAAAGTAATGTTATAAACCCTATGATAAAAAACCCTAATATATTATTATAGATATTTGGGATTAATGTTATAAAATAAAGGGGATTAATTATAACCCAAAGATATTATAAATCCTATGAATAATATGATAAACCCTAAGATTAATATATCAAACATATGATAACTAATATTATAAACCCAAGGAATCATAAATCCAATGGACCAATAATAAACACTAGGATTTATATTATAAACTTGAGGGATTATAAACCCTTGGATTAATATCATAAACCCTACAATTATAAATATTAAGATTATAAAAACTAAAATCAATATTATAAACGAGAATATTGAACCCTAAGTTATTCATTGCCACAGTGCGACATTGAATAAATTCCAATGTAATGTATCATTATGACAATTATTATAGTGATATTGTTTGTCACATTGCGATGATGCGTGTCACATTGCAACATTTGATAGATTTGTGTACCATTGGATTAATAAACACAAGGAATTATTAATATTATAAACCTAAGAGATTATCAATATTATAAACCCAAGGGATTAATATTATAAGCCCAAGGGATTAATAAATCTGAGGTGTTAATATTCGAAACACAAGTGTTAAATATTATAAACCCAAGAGGTTAATAAACCTTCAGGATTATTAATATCATAAACATTATAAACCCTATGAACCCTAATATTATTAATTTTATAAACCCTAAAATTATAAACATTAAGATTATAAAACTAAACCCAATATTATAAACGAGAATAGTAAACCCTAATTTATTCAACGTCACAATGTGACATCGAATAAATTCCAATGTAATGTATCATTATGACAATGATTCCAATCACACTATTTTTTGTATTGTGATGATGCTTGTCACATTACGACATTGGATATATTTATGTACCATTGGATTAATAAACCTAAGTAATTATTAATATTATAAAACTAAGGGATTATCAATATTATAAACCAAAATGATTAATATTATAAACCCAAGGATTAATATTGTAAACTCAAGGGATTAATAAATACAAGGTATTAATATTCTAAACCTAAGCGATTACTATTATAAACCCAAGGGGTTAATAAACCCTGGGGATTATTAATATTATAAGCCCAAGGGATTATAAACATAAGGAATGAATATTAAACCCTAGGTTAACATTATAGTCCAAAGGGATTATAAACCTAGAGGAATAATACTAAACCCTAAGATTAATATTATAATCCCTAATATTAATATATGAAACCTAAAAATAATGTTATAAACCATAACATTAAAAACCCTAATATATTATTATAGATATTAGGGATTAATATTATAAAACCAATAGATTACTAATAATACTAGCATTAATATTATAATCCCAAGGGATTATAAACACCCTAGGATTAATATAGTAAACCCTGATATTAATATATCAAACCTAAAATTAATATTATAATCCCTAAAATTAAAAACCTTAATATATTATTATAGACATTAGGGATTAATTTTATAAACCCAAGGGGTTTATTATAAACCCTAGGATTAATATCATAAACCTTAATATTATTATATCAAACCTAAGATCATTAATACTATAATCCAAACGGATTAAAAGATACAAAAGGTTATTGATATTATAAATTAAACATAATAATATAAAACCTAAGATCATTAATATTATAAGCCCAAGGGATTAATAAACACAAAAAGTTATTGATATTATAAATGAAACATAATAATATTAAAATCAAGTATTTATATTATAAACACAAGGGATAAACATAAGGGATTATTAATATTATAAATACAAGACATCAATAAATCCAAGGGATTAATATTATAAACCTAAGGAATTAATCAACCCAAGTGATTATTAAACCCTAGGGATGATTGATATTATAAACTCAAATGATTAATTATATTCAAAAGGAATATAAACCTTAAGATTAATATTATAAACCCAAGGGATTAATACATAAAACTTAAGATAATTAATATTATAAACCCAAGGGATTAATAAACCCAATGAGTTATTGATATTATAAATGAAAGGGAATAATATTAATAAACTAAAGGGATTAATAAACCCAAGGAATCATAAATCCAATGGAATAATATTAAACACTAGGATTTATATTATAAACTTGAGGGATTATAAACCTTGAGAATAATATGATAAACCCAACACTTATACACATTAAGATTATAAAAATTAAACTCAACATTAAAAACGAGAATATTAAACCCTAATTTATTCAATGCTACAATGCGACATCGAATAAGTTTTCAATGTAATGTATCATTATGACAATGATTATAGTCATATTGTTTGTTGCATTGCGACGATGCTTGTCACATTGCAAATTTGGATAGGTTTGTGTACCATTGGATTACTAAACACAATGAATTGTTAGTATTATAAAACTAAGGGATTATGAATATTATAAACTCAAAGGATTAATATTATAAAATCAAGGGATTAATATTGTAAACCCAATATAGGCATCATGTTCGGTTGTAGTCAACCATAGGCATCCTGCCCATAGTCAACATGGGAATCTTGTTTGGCTGTAGTCAACCATACGCATCATGCCCACAGTCAACATAGGAATCATGTTTGGTTGTATTCAACCATAGGTATTATGCCCATAGTCAACATGGGCATCATGTTCAACTGTAGTCACCCATAGGAATCATGCCAACAGTCAACATGGGCATATTTATTAATATAGTCATTAAAGTTAATAATTTAAGTATTTTTATATAATAAATGGGTCTACCATGTTTAGCCATAGTCAACCATATGTTAACCATGGTTAAACATGGTTAAGAAAGTTCAACCATGGTGAAACATGGTCACCAAGTTTAGCCATAGCTAATCTTGGTCAAACAAATTTAATTATGGCCAAACAAGTTTAACCATGGTCAACCATGTTCATCCATAGTCAACAAGTCATCCATGATCAACCATGGTCGACATAGTCAAGCCATGGACAATCATGGCCAACATGGACTACCATGCCCATGGTCAATCGTAACTTGGCCAAGGTCAATCTTATTTAGTATTGTAACATAAATACAAATTGTTACGTTTAAGGTTGACCATGCTCAACCTTATCAACTCCCTTCAGCCATTAATGTAAAAATGTAATTTTAACATTGACACTAATTGAACATCAACTATGGTCAACCATGGCTGAAAAACGTTCATATAACATTAATGTAACAATCATCAATATCGATGTAACATAAATACATTGTTATGTTAATGGTAAACCATGGTCAAACTAAATCAATAATGGTCAACTCTTCTTAATTGTGGTAATTCATTTTCAACATCATCAACCCTCTTCAAGCATATTCAATCATCGTCAACCATCAACAACCCTTGCAAACCATGGTTAACCATTGTCAGCCATGATTAACCCTCATAACAATTTTTAATCATAGCTAAACAATGTCAACCATAGTCAACCATGGTCTACTAATAAGCCCCGTGCATGTTGACTATCAACTAACACAACCACATCAATAAAGTGGATGATATACACCGATCGACATCATTTTACACCTTTTATATGCCAATCAGTACCATTATAAGTGGAAAATGGCACCTCTCTCCATATATCAACCACTTTATTGATATAGTTGTGCTAGTTTTGAAAAAATTAACAAATGTACATTAATTTAAAAATATAACATTAACATTATAACACTAATGAAAGGTCAATCGTGGTCAGCCATGGTTGACAAACATTCGTGTAATATTAATGTAACAATGGTCAACATTGATGTAACATAAATACATTATTACATTAATGGTCAACCACGATCATCCATTGTCAACCTCATCAATCCTCTTCAAACATAGTCAACCATGAACAATCCTCAACAACCATGGTTAACCATTGCCAATCATGGTCAACCCTCATCAACAATATTTAACCATAATCAACAATGGTCTACTAATCTGCCCCTATTGTTGACTAGCACAACCATATCAATAAAGTGACTGACATACATCAATCAACATCATTTTCCACCTTTCATATGCCAATCAATACCATTATCATTACAAAATAATGCTTCTCAACATATATCAACCATTTTATTAATATAATAGTGTTAATTTTTTAAAAATAACAAATTTAATAGACCTCTCAAAGGCCATAATATATCATATTGAATTTGAAAATTAATTATTATTAACAATCTTCAACCATAATCCTTCGTCTAATATTAATCTACTAATTTCCACTCCCATATGTCAATCAATACTATTATAAAATATGTTGCACGGGGACCCGTTCCCACCATAATTTCATGACGTTCCTTCCGTTCCAACATTTTGGGGACTTTGGAACTCGTCGGAAACGTTCCGGATTTGCTGGGGACTCCATCGGGGACTTGAGGACTTCAAGGCCCGTCTCCTAGCCGTCCCTCGAAAATTCAGGGACTTTTTGGAGACTTCTAAAATGTCCCTTGATAAATCGGGGACTTCTGGACGTCCCCAATAAAATTTCAAATCATAAGTTAAAAAAATATTAAAATATTTCATTTTTATTAAAAAAAAAATTTAAATTATTTTTTAATAAAATTCAAAATTTTAAATTAAAAAAATGTAAATTCCTAAATTAAATTTACCCTAACCTAAAGGCTAACGCATATACCTATCAAACTTAAATCATTTACGGTTTACCGTTTTACGAAATTACCATTTTACCATTTGGCAGCTACACTAGTGACTATATTATTTTTAAATTTTAATTTTTGTCATTTTGGTTCTTGGACTATAGTCTATGACTATAATTTATAAATTTATAATCCATGGTTTTCTACTTCTACACTCTTAATTTGAGATTTATTTTTAAATTTTAATGAATTTTTCATGTTTACATCTTTATTAAATTTTAGTACTATTTACTTTTACGCTTTAGCTGCTATTTAAATTTTGAAATGATTCATCATGCATCAATGATCATAGAATGATTATGTAGATATTAGACAGTAGTAGATTGTAGGTTGTAAGTTGTATGAAACTAATAGTACTTAAGTTATGCAATGATGACGAAATTTGTTTTTGTGATGCACAATTTTCAATGACGATTAGATACTATTAGACTATTAGTATTAGTCTTTAGATTTATCATTTTAGTATTTTATTTATTTTGATTCATGTTTAATTTATTTTAATTTTAATTTTTTAATAAATAATAAATATAATAAATAGTTGCCGCACTTGGCGTCCCCAACCCGTCGTCCCCTGAAAATTTGGGGTGCGCTCTAGTCGTTCTGGAAACTCGTCCCCCCATCCCTTCCGTCCCCCCGTCCCCACAGCCAGTGCAACATAGATTATAAATGAAAAATAATATCTCTCACCCATTTTATTCATATAATTATGTTAATTTATTAATGCTACTTTAATGAAACATGACTTTAATGCTATTTTACATCATGATTGTCTCCATTTTCCTGAGATTCGAACATGCTACCTCATCCTTGCGATTTGTAAGGGTAGAGTAATATTACTTGAAAAGGGGGAAGGGTGTCTGGGTATTTAATATTTATTACTACAATCCAAGCCAGGCCGTTAGCTGGGAGGGATTCACTATGTCGGGGAGGTGAACGTCGCCCGCTTGGAGAAAATTCGCGACTGTATGATACAGTCTCGCCTCCCCTCTTCTGCTTTCTCCTCCTTCATGATCGAGAGGGCCGAACTTAGGCTGCGATTTATCATTATTTTCATGGCGGAATTTGGGGTTCGAATCCTGCGGCGGCCACGGTCTTCCAAGCGATGTCCCGTGGGTAAGATACTCGTTACACATAAAGTAGGCCAACCGCCAATTCACCACCTTCTTTTCGTTCACCGACGTCCCGTGTGACAAATTAGGCCTCTGGCAGAGGTTTTATAAAGGTCATTGGTCTGGGGTTCGAATCCCGGCTGTGGCGATCGGCCTCTGGGTCCTCCTCCTTCTCCATTGTGTTGCGGTTGTTTGTGCAGGGAGGTGGATGTGGGGTTGGAGATTTTGCCGCTGCTTTCGTGTTTGTTGCTATCTCTTATTTCGCTTTCCATCCTCATCTTCGTTCTTCTACCCTCATCCACGAGCCTTGTCAGCTTCAAATCCGATCTGTGCTGTTGCTGCTTCCGCTTTTTGTATTTGTCCATAAACACGTTCACGAGGAAGTTTTCAAAGCAGGGTTGGGGTTTCAGAATGCCAGAGGGATTCGAACGGCCGACGTGATGATGTAAGGAGCAAATGATGTTTGGATCTGATTCCATGAGTCTCGGGCAAAGGGGGCGAGTGGGGATGACGTGAAGCCTGTGTTTGACACCATAAATCGCTTGCTGAGGCTTACAGGTAGAATGTGGTTGTGCCACCAGATTTTCACCCGACCTTGAATTAAACGGAAGAATTCATATACATCTAAGCAAAGGAATATACTATCTTTCTTGTGGAGCAGAGGTGTCCACCGGAACTCTAGGAAAAGTCTTCCAATTGATGGAGACACAACGGCCTTGCATCTCTCTTTGTAATATAAAATCTTAGGACGAGACCTGGTCCGCAATAAAGATAGAATGTGAATTTGTAGATAATTAATGTATGAATAATATTTTAATGTCCACAAGACGAAATATAGTCTATATAGAGCCACAATTATTCTTGCATCCAACTAGCAGCGAAGTGGGACCCTTCCATTACATTACCACCCCTACCACGTCACTTAAAAGCGAAGTGGCAGAAATTTCATAGATCTTTAACTGAAAACCCTCTCCAGGTGATTAAGAATGGTAAAGGTAACTGGCTGATGGTTTTACCTTTCTAAAATGAGAATGAATAACTAGCTTTGCGAAAATGAGAGAAATGAAAATAAAATCACTTGTTACTTTATGTTATTATTATGCAGTAAGTTAATTGATAGCTAACCTTAATTCTTTTAACTATTTTTAAATTTAATAAAAAAATATTTTACTTTATTAATTTTTAAGATAATTAATAAACTAATTTTAAATAGTTTAATTGATCAAAATTATTTATTTTTTAATTATTTTAAACCATTTAAAATTTAAAAAATTACTATAATTTTTTATAAAATAACAATATAAATTAATGTAAACTTCTTTTCACTATCATCAAACTTGTGATAAATGCATGGTCCTCCTTTAGTGTAAGGTCGCCATGGAGGAAAGTGACAACGACGAAAATATAACAAAGAATTGTCCCCTCTTATTGCGGTTTCATATTACTACTAAATGAATTGTCTCAACACATTACGAGGTATCTGTTAAGAGTATCCCAAACGTGAATCATCATGTCCAATTGTGATGGTAACCGCTTCGCTAAAAATTACGAATGAGAAGCGGCGTCAACAAGGGATCTTGGAAATTTTCTTGTAAGGTCTTTTTCTCAATTTTCTATGGATAGCTATTTTACATTATTTATAAATTAAACCATTTTTATTAATGGTGAGAAACAAAGTGTATATATCTATCTATCTATATATATGGTCCTCCTAAGGGACTATAGCAATTGTCTTATCAAAGTTTTTTGATTGTGCATTAATTATGTATTAGTTTGTCAAGTTTTTGTAACTTTAATCAAAGTTTCTAAAAAATACTAAATATTTTTATTTTTTTGTAAATTAAAAAATATTTTTCTAATTTTTGAAAATCTTACTTCTTATTTTCTATTGGCTAAGTGAGTTTTGATGAGGGTGATGTAATTTCAGTATTTGTGAGTTCATGACAAATCATTGTAAAATGAAAAAAAAAAAAATTCTAAATGGTCATAAAGTCTGAGAGTGTTCCAACACTGACACTGACATTGTTGCCTCGCATTGCAAGTTCTCTGCCTAGGTCCTTTATGTAAGTGTAGGAGAAGGGATGGGGGGAGCGCGGGTTGGGGTGTTTGCTGTCGTGGTCGGTTATCCACATGTTAGTTAGCGAATTCCATGAATACACAAATATATGATTATATATTTATATATGTAAATAATACTTATTGAATCCTTTTTTATGATATACATGCTCTAATAATCATACAATGACATGTATCTCATATTGCACAAATGCTAGGTATCTCAAGTCTCAACACACACATTGACACTAACACACATAATAACAAATTTATTACACTGATACCTATTTCAACTTTATGGACGTGGGCTTGGGGAATTTTGATTTTTTAATAAATGGATGGACAAGATTTGATTTCATTAGAATATTTCTAGTCATATACATCATCTAACAGATTATATGAAAAGTATTTGAATATGTTTTTAGTTTCAAACCAAAGAATAACTAATTCAATGTAAACATCATTTATTTCGCCACCTTTTAGGTCGATTTGAGCCATTAAGCTGATTGGAATCAAAGAATTTCATTTATTTTTGTTTCATTTCAATCGCTTTCATTTTGTTCCTAGCCATATGACCGCAATCAATACGCTTGAAACTAGGCTTTGAATTGTCGTGACAAGTGCTCTTCTTGTTTTCCATGTGAGGCCATTCAACTTACCACCAACGTGGACATGAGCCATATCCAATATTTGAACCAAGAACTAAAAGGCTGGAAATGCAACTACAGAGATATGGTTTTCAATCCATATTAAGTTTGTTACTTATTCAAATTTGTAATCTCTATGTCATGTATGAAATTTTGATCAGATATTTTCATCAAGTCCAAGTGTTTTTTTTAGTACGTTTCCTTTGTAAATTTGGAGGCATAGGTAGCATACAAACAATATAATGACCACATCATGGCTGAAAGGAAACGACGCAAGAAACTGAGCTAGAGATTCATTACTCTTTTTGCCATTGTTCCTAGCGTCAAGAAGTTAGTTTTATATTACCTACAATCTTACACTCGTCATTTGTCTAAGTCAGTATATAAAGGTACTTTAATCCATTAATGTAAATATATCATCTTAACTTTTAAGTTAGATAGGGTTATCACATATTTTTTACAATTATTTAGGGTTACAATTATGGTTTTGACAAGGTAGATAAGATAAAACATTTAGTAGTATAATTTTTTCTTTTATTAAACATCTATATATTAGTATATTATGAAGCTTTAAATGGGAAATTATTGCAGAATGACAAAGTCTCGGTGCTTGCTGATGCCATAAATTATGTGGAGCGGATGGTGGATAGGATCAAGGCACTCAAAGAGTAGGCTTCCAAAATATTGTTCAATTAGTTGTGTATCTAAAGAAGGAAGATCTTTGTAACAATGATCTGGATGCACCCTACTAATATTCATCCGAGATCAACCTTAGAAAAATGTGTTACAAGAGTGTTGAGTCCCCATATTGAGATTCACGTTGCTGATATACATGTTCTTTGTTGATATACATGTTCTTATCCATGTCCACTATGAGAAGAGGATTGGCTTGTTGTTGAAATTCCTTGCAGAGCTCGTAAAAATCCAGCTTACTGTGGTGAATGTAAGAATTCTATCATTTTTAGAAACTACCTTGGACTTTACATTTAATGCTCAGTTACTTAATTACCTCCCTCATGCTCGCCAAGATTTGTTTTCATCCATAACTTACAGACAATGAATGTATATTTTTTCTAGTTGAGTTCCAGAGTCAAGGTTTAATGTTTGTTTCTCATAGATGGAAGAGGGATACAATTCAACAGTGATTAATATGAAGAACAATATGAAGAGGATGTATTGATTAAGCAACCTCCACAGGTTTATTAAATGAGCCAAGTGTGAAAATATTAGAAACATATGGATGCATAATTATACTAAAAAACACAGGAACTTTACACAATGATGTCTTTTACACAAATTTTGAATTCTCATTTATTTAATTATTTGAAAATTTGCAACTTAATATATTGCTCTTATAAACCCAAGGAAAATCGTTATCAAGATATTATTATAATTTTGTTTGAAAAATTATTATTAATGTATTGTTTAGTAAATACTAATTTTGCTTATTTCCTTATAGTTTTCGCTATTAAAAAAATAAATATAACAAAAATGTTTATTCAGATAGCAAATATTAATCTACAATGCACAATGTTCAATTTAGTACATGGTTATAGTTTAGGGAGGTTGTTGTTTTGTTTAAAAAACTCATTTATGAATAAGGAAACCAGAGGGATAAGAAAAATGCTTGCTTAGGGATTTCAAGAGAGTTACCCATGCAATTTTGTATGAATTACGCTATGATTTTCACAAATTAGTAAATTATTTTACCAATATAAAAACTTATTAAACACCTCATACAATTCATCTAGAGAGAGTGCTAAAGTTAAAACCAATTATTTATAAAAATAAGATTACATATAATAGTAACTATATATCAATATCTTATATTTAAAGACATAATATCTTATGTTTAACAACATATAATAGTAAATATAAATATCTTATATCTAAACATTCACAATTATCTACACTCACTCTCTTTATCTTTATTGAAAAAACACAAATTCGATTATGTGGAACTATGACAAACCGAAATGGAAAATTACATTTTAATTAGGTCTTAAAAAAAGGTTTAATTTCACATACTATATATTTCTCTGTGATACATTTCCCCATTTTACATTTCTCGATGCAAACTTCTTCCCACAGATTTTCAAATATTTTCGAACAATACAGAAGACTTACAAATAAAGTAATGAGTGATATATAATTATATCATATATTATTTCCATGGTTTGACACTACCCACCTTACATGGATACATGGGCATTTTTACTTTTTTGGCAATTACAATGACAATCAAACGACATAATTTCCCTTGACCTGTTATGTTTGTGGGTGCTCCTTACACATAAGCCTCGTGGTTTGGTAGATATGTTGGCCACCACATCCCACAATCTTGTCACACGAGCTTCTTACACGTGGACACTCTCTCACTTAAAAAAAAATCCAGAACCATTGATACATCACATTAGAACTTTCGCGATGTGAGTAGTCTTTAGTGCAATTTTTTGAAGGCTTTTACGGTGGCTTTTTCTGGTGTAATTTCTCTAAAATCCGGCAGGAATTTATTAAAGAGAAAATTTTGATTGCTAACCTTGCACAATCAAAGTGCCCTTGGGGTTTTTGAGGGTGCTGAATCCATATATAGAATCAAAAAACCAGTTTAAATAACAAAAACCAAAATTTTACCTCAAATTTTTTCACCAAATTCCAACACCTGAAACTCCAAAAATCACACTAATCATCCATGAGTACCATGACTAGATCTCCTGAATGCGTCACATTTTCCTATAACAGTACTTTTGAATCACCCTTTAAGACCCGCTCAGTGTTTTCGTAGTTGCAGTTTAATGCGAGGCCACTTTGTAAATAAAATTTACATCAGCCCCGCCCTCATGAGGGTCTCGCTGCTTAGCCCTATATTGTTTGTTTCTCCATGCTTCCAAGGGCTTGAATGGTATAGCTCATTTTCCCTTTGATGTAAGGAAGTTAAGCTTTCTTATTAGATGGTAGAATATTGTAATAGTGAGACCTTATTTTCATCTTCTCACTTACGCTCTTTATGTTTCTAATGTTATAAATTATGCTCTTGAATAACTTGGGAATGTGTTCCCTCTCCTATTCAAGATTATTTTTATCTTAAATTATTATGCCAAAGTATTCAAAAACTCAATATTTTGAACAAGGCTATGGTGTGAATTACCATGAAGGTAGCTCTCCATGTGAATTACCTTCCTATATTCTAGTAACGTACACATCGAAGATGACAATGTTGTTATTATTTCTCAACTGCATGATAAACTTTATGTAATTTAAAATTCCATTAAGGTCATAAAAAAAAAAAAAAAACCTATTTAGATCATCCTTCCCATGGAGTCATTTCACATTCATGCCATCAACATACCACTTCCAACTTTTCTTTCTTGTCCTTGAAACTTTATCTACATTTCCATTTTCATTCTTTCTCTTGTGGTCATGTCCCTTTCTACCCATATTGTTTTTAGCTCCCCTTTAGGGATTTATTTTCAATCGTTTTTTATTGTAATCTTTTGAGTATTAGGTCCTTAGGATCTTCATCTAAATATAACTACGAATTCCAAACCTACGAATTGCAGTGGAGAGTTGGCCACTGCAATTGGAAATTTCGGCGAATCTACCACACGTCCGTCAGTTTCCACGTTTTTTCTATTATTGTTAAATTAAAAAATGGTTGTACCACATCCAGTTCCTATTGTCCTCAACCTATAATAAATATATACACTAGCAGTTTCCCAAGGAGGTGCAAGGAGAGGCCGATAGGAGCCACTAAAAGGAGACTGCCACTGCACAATGTCAATAACTGAAGTAGGATGAGCAGATCTCTTACAAGAAGGGACAATCTTGCCGTAATGAAGAATTGATAAGAAACTGACAGAAATAGAGGGAATAGAAAAAATTGTGTGGGCAAAGAGATTAAATCAGTTGGAGGTATCCAATATTTCACTGAGTTTCTCTTTGATGTGGTTGTTTTTGATACACATTTTGGAAGATACAATAATCAAATTTGAAAACAAATTTGTGTTAAATACAAGCCTAAATTCCTTCAAATTTAGCTTATGCATGTAACAGTTATGTAATAGTTCTAAAGCTACTCAATGTACCATTTGATTACAGATTAAAGATTTTATATAATTTATTATAAACTGATAACTATAAAAAATTTACTGCAGGCTTATCCTTGTAGCTACTACCATATTGAAAACAAAATTGAGAAATCTAACTTTCCCACTGTGTTTCTATTTCTGTGACAAAAAATTGAGTTATCAAGCTTACCAACTGTTTTCCTATTTCTGTGGATTGCAAAAAGGAAATGTCAGAAATAACCAAAACATTGTAGGACATTTCCATAAGTGGGAAAAAATAGCCTAGCTAAAGTGTTTTTATAAATGAGGCCTTAGAACTTGAATTTTGTGTATCGGTTGGTGAATATACAGTGGCAAGCTTAAGAGAGAGTTTGAAAAATGGAACGACTTCAGCCAAAATACAAGAGGCTGATATACGGCACTGTGTAAGCACGAGAAACAAAGTACTGTGAAGAAAATAGCCATCTTGAAGAAGTAAATCAGGACTTACATTCTTCAATGTATGTGATAACATAAATGTATTCCTTTGTATGGTTGTTACTGGATTATTTCATCAAAATAAGGTAACTGAAAGTGCCTTGAAAATGATGGGGTTGGGATGGTACCAGTAATCTCATTCTCCCTAACAAGCTTGAGGGCGGGGTGAATTGTATTTGAAAGCACAAAGGGTAATGGGGCTATAGGATACCAACAAGGCATAAATACAGTCATGAAGCTTGAACAAATTTTATATAGAGTTTCCCATTCAGATACCATTTTGTAATAAACATGTGTCATGAAACATGAAACATAATTCCAAAAATAATAAAATTAAAATTTCAGTACTTTACAGTAATTGTAAAAGTGATTCCCATCATTCATCAATCATGATGTGTGAATTCAGTACTTTACAAGATTAATCATACTCAATGTCAAAAGCACAATAGTTGTAAATTCAGCTAATGTCAATTTGTAAATCACAATGATTAGCATGCAATGAAATATAGTTCATAGCAGCAAATAAGTTGCGGGACATCTTTCTATATCAAATGAAAAAAAGCATAGGAGTGAATTCCTCATATGAAAGTTCATCAAGTTATATAGTTATAATATTCATTAAACTAACAAAATAGAACTGAACAAGAAACACAATTAATCCTGTCAAATTAGGAAACAGATGGCCAAAGTCCTTAGTCGAAGATCTATTTACAAGTTGATCATATTCACCTAAAGACAATCTCAAACCAAAAGACAGTATCTCTGCTACCAACAGATATGTCCATGCGTAGACGAGTTATTGTGGCATGAACCGAAACCCATACTGCTTTATCGAAGATTTCCATGCTACATATTTCCTGAATGGTCTTTTGTGGTAAAGCTCGCTTGGAAGACATAGTATAATTTCTGCTCAATGAAGGAGACGAAGAGCTGTATCCTGTATCACGGAACCAAGATTGGAGTTGTTGAGTTTCTTCAATGTCTGGATTTATAATAAGAGCGGTAGTGGAAATTGTCCCAATGGTGATTCCATTAAATTCAGTTACCCGGCCTCCTTTGACACAAAGGATTGGTGGGTTGTTAGAGGAGTGGATTCCAGCAAGGTCCTTTCCTATAGAGAGACATTGATCTCCCCATATTGTTAAATCAATGCTGAAACCTGACTTGTCCTTCAATGTTACAGTTTTTTTTAATATTTCAGTTCCATCTCTTCTCCTTATTGTAGAAGCAGGGGAGGTGGAGGTAACGACACCAAGAACATCGACAAGCGTATTTGGGTTTGTGGATTTGACTTCAGCAATAGTCCTGAAATGAAAGCTTTGGTAAGGAAAGCTTGGATCATCTTCTAAACGTGGTGTCACAGTTGATGTAGCAAGCAAGTAAATCTCCCATTTGTTGTTTAAATGGTTTTAGTTTGGGTTTGTTTGCTTTATTGTTCCATTGGAGACAATATATAGTTGCCCAAATTCAATGAGATTGTACAGAGATTCAGCTAAATCAGCGAATACAGAAAGATGGATTTCATCTTTGTCACGACCAATGAGGTCAAAGCCGAAAACTTTTCCTGACCCACGTGCAGTGTTGTAGTTTTTCAAGGGTGTTTTTTATAATACTCTACCTTGAATCGACCAATACTTCCGGTACGAATTGAGTGATGTAAATGGTACAAGCGATGTTGTAGGTGTGCTTGTTGGAGTTGACGTATTTGGAAGAATATTTTGTGATGATGAAGAACTTGAATGAGATTCACTTGCCTGTGCATGCAATAGCGATGACAAGTCCTTAACCAAAGGTCTGCTACGATACAGAACTTCAAGTTCTAGAATGTGAATGGATCTGAAATGGATGAAGAAATTATTTAAAATTAAAATGAATGTTAAATTGAGTTTTTATTCAGGAATAATGTAAAGAGAGTAAAGGGAAAATTTCAAAAGAAAGCCTAATCTTACGTAGAGTTTTGGGTCACTGTGCAAGTTGATTTTCTAAGTGAAATGATTGAACCGATCTGAATGTCTTCAGATGCGACTTGTGCGCCATAAGCAAATGGGAGCAAAGTCTTGTGTTGATATGTGCCATCAGAGAGAGTGATGTGGTAGCGGGAAGCGCTGGTTTTTGATGAATAGACAGATCCGATGTTCACTACTTGCAGTAGAGGTTGCATCTCAGTCGAACCATCTAGCAATTTCAGGATGGCATTCTCGGTCAAAATTGGCTCCATCACGGTAGCAAGGTCCAAATTTTTGATTTGCAATGGTAATACCTGTAATTTATTTTAATGCATTGGAAGAGATATTAATGCATTAAATAAATTGTAAGCAAAGCATAAATTAGCATTTCTGTAATCGTTATCTAATAGATTTGTCCATAATGAACACTTAGATCTATAATTAAATGGAAAAATAAAGAGGAGGTCACAATAAATTCATGTCTCCTTAGAAATCCATGTTTTTCACGCGGGAACTGTCGTACTAAAACAAATGACTCCCTTAGATATGATCACTAAATTTGTGATTTTCTGGAGGATTTGTTCGAGCAAGCAGAGTTACAATTATTTCTTGGAATAAAATACAGAGGAATGTGCAATTAATGTAGGCTCTAAGACATGCCTACAAACATGGCAAAGGCTTGATACAGATATGAAAAAAAAAAAAAAAATTACTGAATTGGAATTCAGCTCTCTCAAAACCCTGGAACTCATGATTTTATTCAAATAAAACCGAAATTACCACATCCCCAAACATACAAATAGAGAATGTCTTAACCACGAACACTAACAAGAAACCCCAAGGTACTGGACCAGACTGATGATGGTAAGGTTTTTATTTTTTCTTGTGTGTTGTTCCTTGAACCTTCAATATATTTTTCCATTCTTTATCACTGAACTTACATGTGTTTAATCCACGAAACTACATACACCCCTAATCTATATAAAACTTATTCAACTAGTTTATCAGCAATAATCTCTGGCAGATAATGGGTTTGAGATGATAAAAAGAAAGTCCTTCGATGATAAGAAAGATGCAATATTCCTAATTATAGATTCGGGATTCACATCCAAACAAAGGCTACCGATATGCAACAGAATTTCTGAACCAAGTGAATAAATTCTATGGTTTGAGGGCATATTAATTTTACATTTTTCCATTTTCTCTGCTAAATTCAAGTTAAAAGTCAGAACTCGTTGCTAAATGCTCGATGAATCCAACTAAATATACAGAAATTCTTCATCGGAAAACACAGATTATATCTTTTGGGAGGTGGAATTTGCCTAGTTGTCACCAGTTCATTTCTAGCAGGTTCAGAACAGTAAAAACCCCAATTCCTGTGGCAGATCATGGCGGGATATTGAGAGCAGAAGCTATAGGTTACATTGGGAGCTAGGCTTAACACGGTTGCCTTACTTTGGGAGCTAGGATTAACACAGTTACCTTTTTTCTTATGATGATAAACTATGGCCATTAAATAGAAATTCTACTAAAATTGGGCGAAAATGAAGCAAGTTTATGAGAAAACAGAGTAAATCATAACATAGAAAAATTAATGCGGTCTTGATTTACTGGTAAGGTCAACAGACAATTGAGTTGTCCACCAAGTGCCATTTTTGCTATGGTATACTACACCCAAGTGACATGTTTTAAAGGGTTGAGGCCAGTTGTGAGTCCTGGGTAACTTTAGTGGTATAGAAATCCCTCAGACTCCGTACTTAAGCTGAAAAGAGTTTATGTTATGTGGTGCAGTCTCCTAGCCCTAGGCATGTTTCTTAAAGCAACAACAGAAAAATTCCCCATACAAACATAAAACCAGAATACTCTGTTGGGGTGCCTTCTACCTACCTTTCTTTGTTATTTCTTACTTCCATTGACGCTAAATTGCAATGGGTTGTGATTAAAGAAGAAAAAGAACATGAAATGGAGTAATGAAAATGGACTGAGGATGGAACTGCACCCACTAGATTCCCAATTTTGGGCTTCTCTTTGGTTGCCCAAAACCAGCAGACTCTGGATTCCCAACTTGGGTGGAGCTGCTGAGTTAGTTCACTAAAACCAGTAGGCTAATGGAAAACGAGATAGCATGTTTCACCTGTAGGCTATATGCTTAGATGAGCTCTGCAGGTATCACTATCCATATGAACTGCTAGACTGCTAATAAAACAATGTGTCATGCCATAGAAATGTGATTTCGCTAAGTGACTACAATGTGTTACTATATGAGAAATTAACATAGACCTGCACATGATATTTTGGACGTCATGGCTCTTAAACAAGTGTTGTCTTGTTAACATAATATTGGATGCATAAAATTGCCACATATTGTTGGTCATGTGAACCCATTTGTGTGACCCTAGGCTAGTTTATACCTACATTCTCCTGCTCACCAAATTTTAGTTGATGGGCTTGTTTCACTAAGCTATGCAACATCACACCGTGACCAAAGGACATTGGTAACAAATCAAACCTTAAGAGTTGGCAGCTTGATGTACTTTCATTGGGTTTGCTGATTGTTTTTCATTTCAGCTCTGTATTTATATTCTTGGAGTAACTTTCTTGTAACAGAGTTTAGAATATAGACTGTTGTGGAACTATCACTGGCCACTGGATGTTAGTGGTAGCAACAAAATCAAACACCCATAGAGTCAGTCCATGTCATATGTTGACAAGAAATTGGGAGGAGCCTCATCCAATAAATAGATAGATCATGAGAACTTGTCCCTAGTACGGATTCTGTTCTCCTTGGAAACCAGGAGATATCGGTGTTGTAGACATGTTCACCACAGAGGAAATTAGGGGTGAGTGCTCAACAATAGGGCTGACACAACAGGTGTTACAGTCCCTGCCTTCCAAATTTTCAGAGGTAAACTTTGTATGTTTACACTTGACCATATTCACTTTAGGGAGGCTGGCATGATATACCTGTTCTTAACCCAATCATGAACTCCGTGGGTAGCAGTCAGACACCAGTGGTTTTTCACATGGTTTACCCGGCATTGGATAATTTTGGCATTTGCATGGGATGAGTTGACCCGATAATAAATTTATGTATATTTTGGTAGCCATAATGAGTTAAATGTTAACGCTGCACATCTTAGTAATGTTGTTGAGTTAATTCTAGCACTATGCAACCATCACCATTCGTTCCATGATCTAACATGCCTGAGGATTGCTAGGAAGGTGTGACTATTGGTTTCCACCTATTATAGCTGTGTGTGTCTATATATATATATATATATATATATATATATATATATATATATGGTTTCTACATGTTCTAGCTGTGTGTGTGTATATATATACACGAAGTTGGTTGAATGAAGCAAAATATTTATTAGAATCCATTTTGTTTCCATGAGGTTCTACTATATACCTGCATGCTGGAAATCATGGCTGAAGTAATGTTGGGCTGCCTTTTCTTAATTAGTTGTTTACATACATGGAACAGTACTAAGATATACCTTATGACTCAGTTGCATGCACCCTATTATGTCAACTAATTATGCACACACTTACCATTCTATGAACAGTGCATGATGTCTGAATTGGATATTACATGCACACGATTTTAGGCATTAATGAAGCACAAAATTACTGGAGTAGAACCATGCATAGTTTCAAATGTTTAAAATAAAATGTGACTAGGTATCTTGGAGTTATGCTATATGTGACATACTAAGTGTTAGGTTATATAATTACATGTTGAAAATCTAGATAAAGATGTTTTATCCAGAGGCTATGCAGTGGTTACTGTATTTCATGTTACACCCGTAGCTGGTAGGAATGGTCAGTTTACATTTGTACAATTCAAGTTCATAGTATTGGATAATGATTGTATGAGTAATATAAGAAGAAGTTGCCAGAATCAGCTTCTCTATCTTTCCAAGACAGATTTCTGGATTTCTTTCATCAGCTACACATCATTTACAAGATTGACCTCAATGCTCGTAGCACAATGAGTATAAGTGAATGTATGGATGTTGCATTAGATGTCACACTCAAAGAGGGTAGATTTCCTTCTTGACTCACTGACACACATGTTGTGATAGCTACGATGGAGAGTTGGTGTAGCGTCTTATGTTTAAGGGTATCGTGAGACTTAACTCCCTGGAAGTGCAATACACCCTAGAAAAGAGGGGAGCGGATTTGGTTGGCAAAAGAAAACACATACTTCTTTAGTACTCCTTCAGAATTTATAGAATCAGTTTTTTTTTTTATGGTCACCAAAATTTGTCAAAGCAAGTCCTTTCGATGATACAAAGAAAGACAAGAGTCTCAACAGATTCGGGATTCACATCCAAACAAAGGCTACTCTGAATATTGAACAGACTTTCAATGACACTAAACTCATGCAACCTTTTGTATAAAACCGACTTCAATGAGCAAGTTGATCGCACGATCAAAACAGGCACAAATGAAAAAAAAACCATCACCAAGAGCCATGACAACAAAACAGAAGAAACAAAGCGACTAATGAATCTGATTCACAATAACCCAATGCAAACGCAATGGATTTTGGAACAATTTGCACCAAATATATTCGGAAAAACTGCGCATGACAAAGTAGGGTTTTAAAAGCAAAATGGAATGAATCCATTGCAATGTCACAGAGAAGCAAAACTTGCAAATCACGTTAGAGAAGTGCAAGGATTAGGCTCTGTTTTTCATTAATATTCAAGCTAGCACTTACCCATGGGCTGAATTGCAGAGGCTGATATACGACACTGTGTAAGCACGAGAAGCAAAGTCAACCCCAACCATACTCTTTTTTGGGCATTCCTTCCTTTGATTGTATAGAATTCAGTTTATGGTCACCAGTTATTGTCAAAGAAAGTCCTTCGATGATAAGAAAGTACAAATATTCCCAATTATAGATTCGGGATTCACATCCAAACAAAGGCTAATTTATATAACAATCTTCAGCCGTATACTCAAACTCATGCAACCTTTTGTATAAACTGATCAGAAATGAGCAAGTTGACGTCATACATACAAATCATATGGATCAAAACAGGCACAAATGAAAAAAAAACCATCACCAAGAGCCATGACAACAAAACAGAAGAAACAAAGCGACTAATGAATCTGATTCACAATAACCCAATGCAAACGCAATGGATTTTGGAACAATTTGCACCAAATATATTCGGAAAAACTGCGCATGACAAAGTAGGGTTTTAAAAGCAAAATGGAATGAATCCATTGCAATGTCACAGAGAAGAAAAACTTGCAAATCACGTTAGAGAAGTGCAAGGATTAGGCTCTATTTTTCATTAATATTCGAGCTAGCACTTACCCATGGGCTGAATTGCAGAGGCTGATATACGGCACTGTGTAAGCACGAGAAGCAAAGTCAACCCCAACCATACTTCTTTTTTGGGCATTCCTTCCTTGATTTTATAGAATCTGGCTTATGGTCACCAAAGGTTGTCAAAGAAAGTCCTTCGATGATAAGAAAGATGCAATATTCCCAATTATAGATTCGGGATTCACATCCAAACAAAGGCTACCGATATGCAACAGAATTTCTCAACAGATACCTTAAACTCATGCAACCTTTTGTATAAACTGATCAGAAATGAGCAAGTTGACGTCATACATACAAATCATATGGATCAAAACAGACACAAATGAAAAAAAAACCATCACCAAGAGCCATGACAACAAAACAGAAGAAACAAAGCGACTAATGAATCTGATTCACAATAACCCAATGCAAACGCAATGGATTTTGGAACAATTTGCACCAAATATATTCGGAAAAACTGCGCATGACAAAGTAGGGTTTTAAAAGCAAAATGGAATGAATCCATTGCAATGTCACAGAGCAGTATGAACTTAGATCACATTGAGAGAAGCAAGGATTAGTTCATTTTTCATTACTATTCGAGCTAGCACTTTCATCAGTGGCTGAATTCCAGAGGTCGATATACTCAAGATCAAAAGGCACGAGAAGCAAAGTCAACCCCAACCATACTTCTTTTTTGGGCATTCCTTCCTTGATTGTATAGAATCTGGCTTATGGTCACCAAAGGTTGTCAAAGAAAGTCCTTCGATGATAAGAAATATGCAATATTCCCAATTATAGATTCGGGATTCACATCCAAACAAAGGCTACCGATATGCAACAGAATTTCTCAACAAATACCTTAAACTCATGCAACCTTTTGTATAAACTGATTAGAAATGAGCAAGTTGACGTCATACATACAAATCATACGGATCAAAACACGCACAAATGAAAAAAAAACCATCACCAAGAGCCATGACAACAAAACAGAAGAAACAAAGCGACTAATGAATCTGATTCACAAAAACCCAATGCAAACGCAATGGATTTTGGAACAATTTGCACCAAATATATTCGGAAAAACTGCGCATGACAAAGTAGGGTTTTAAAAGCAAAATGGAATGAATCCATTGCAATGTCACAGAGAAGAAAAACTTGCAAATCACGTTAGAGAAGTGCAAGGATTAGGCTCTCTTCTATTGACATCTAGGCTTAGCACTCGTGGCCTTGGGTCAATTGCAGGGTCGTCGTACGTGACCGTGTAAGCACGAGAAGCAAAGTCAACCCCAACCATACTTCTTTTTTGGGCATTCCTTCCTTGATTGTATAGAATCTGGCTTATGGTCACCAAAGGTTGTCAAAGAAAGTCCTTCGATGATAAGAAAGATACAATATTCCCAATTATAGATCTCGGGATTCACATCCAACAAAGGCTACCATGACAACAATTTCATCGATACCTTAAAACTCATGCAACCTGCATAAACCAGAATCTAAACATGTTGACGTCATCCATACAAATCCATAATGGATCAAAAAAATGTGCACAAATGAAAAAAACCATCACCAAGAGCTATGACAACAAAATAGAAGAAACAAAGCAATTAATGAATTCGATTCACACAATCAATGCAACGTGAATGGATTTTGGAACAATTTGCATCAAATATATTCGGAAAACCGTGCATGACAAAGTAGGGTTTTAAAAGAAAAATGGAATGAATCCATTGCAATGTCACAGAGAAGCAAAACTTGCAAATCACGTTAGAGAAGTGCAAGGATTAGGCTCTGTTTTTCATTAATATTCGAGCTAGCACTTACCCATGGGCTGAATTGCAGAGGCTGATATACGGCACTGTGTAAGCACAAGAAGCAAAGTCAACCCCAACCACAATCCCAACCCAAATCCATGTAACCTGAGCCCCAAAACCAAATAAGGTCAACTTGGTTGTGAGATTTTATTTTGTTGAACGATGTTTTGGGAAACATCCTATGTGACTGAGGTGGCACATAACTTCTCTGTACACGTCTGGAAGAAAATGGGTAATTTTTTCTTAGGCCAAATGTCAGGGCAAAAAAAATTAGGCGTTGCACACAGTATTGAGAAGCTAACTATATTCTTTTCGGTGCTTGCAAACAGCGATGGTATCAGCGTTGTCATCGCTGGAATCACAAGGAAACAGGAACAGATCGAAACCTCTTCCTTCATTTTATTCTAAAACTCCCTAGATGCAAGTTAACCAGTTCACAGTGTTGAATGGCTTCTACATACAGGTGGCACATAACTTCTCTGTACACGTCTGGAAGAAAATGGGTAATTTTTTCTTAGGCCAAATGTCAGGGCAAAAAAAATTAGGCGTTGCACACAGTATTGAGAAGCTAACTATATTCTTTTCGGTGCTTGCAAACAGCAATGGTATCAACGTTGTCATCGCTGGAATCACAAGGAAACAGGAACAGATCGAAACCTCTTCCTTCATTTTATTCTAAAACTCACTAGATGCAAGTTAACCAGTTCACAGTGTTGAATGGCTTCTACATACAATATGCAGTTTGGACTGGCCTAATTATTTGTGGGAAGCCTTGGGTATGCAAGAGAACCATTCCAAGAAAGCGAGAAGCAGCAAAACGATGAAGAAGTATGAACGAAGAAAGGGCATTACCTGTTCTTCCCTGATGAGCCCACTGCTTTGAGAAGACTGGTGTTCGTTGCTGGCGACTGTGCTCTGCGTTGCTGTGGAGTTGCAGGAAGAAGAAATTGCATGGCAGTTATTTCTGATTTTTTCTGGAGTTGCAGGAAGAAGAAAAGGCGGCATTATTTCTGATTTTTTCTGGACTGCGTCGGAGTTTGCTCTGCGTTGCTGTGGAGTTGCAGGAAGAAGAAAAGGCGACATTATTTCTGATTTTTTCTGGACTGCCATGACCGGTCGCAAGGATTTGGAGAAATAGGTGTAGGGAACAGGTGTCAGCCACAGGTTAAAACTCCCAAGGAACAAGTGTCAGCTGCACATTGAATATGTTGACGATGAAAAATGTGATCTCTTTCAAAAGAGAAGGCCTATCGGCCTAAATATTATAATAATAAAAATAAATATATAATATTAAATTATGAAAAACGGATGTTAAATTCATAAACGGCGAAGTTAATAAATTCATAAACAGTAACGTGATATATTTCATAGATAAAAATAATTTATTTAATTGTAAAATGTTATTATAAGATTATATTAAATTTAAATAAATTTTTATTTTTTCGCTGTTAATTTTAATCTTTCTTAATAAAAAGTGAATTTATAATAAAACTTAATATAAAGTAAAGCAATGTAAACTGGCTAATTTAACTGAACCCGACGTGAATCGAACACGCAACTTCGCTCTTTGTTAATAAAAGTGAATTTATATTAAAACTTGATATAAAAGTACAGAAATGTAAACTGACTAATTTAACTGAACCGACGTGAATCGAACACGCAACTTCGGTCTTTGTTAATAAAAGTGAATTTATATTAAAGCAAAGCAAACCCGCGCAACCTTCCGGTCTTTGTTAATAAAAGTGAATTTATATTAAAGCAAAGCAAACCCGACGTGAATCGAACACGCAACCCCCGCAACGTTCCGGTCTTTGTTAAAAGAAGTAAATTTACTATATTAAAGCAAAGCAAACCCATTAATTTAACTGAACCCGACGTGAATCGAACACGCAACCTTCTGATCTGGAGTCAGACGCGCTACCATTGCGCCACGGATCCGTACATAGGATTTGTACATGCATAACATATATAGCTATGATCACACGATAGAGGGCCAGTTGAACACGGAACCTTTAAACGTTCTCTCCATCCAACGGCGTTGTTTGGTTACAGAAAAATTACATATTAATATTTTAGTTATTTAGTCAATTTTTTCTCATTATTATTTGAATTAAAAAATAATCTTTTAAGTAAATACATTATTATTTGAATTAAAAAATAATCTTTTAAGTAAATACAATTAAGAATTATTAGTGATATGTGTCTTAATTTACTATTCATCAAATTTATCAAACATGTAATTTTTGTTTAAATGTAAAATTTGATGAAATGTTTAAATTTTAAAAAATTTGATATGTTGTGACACTTGTTGGATATAAAATTAAAATGTATATAAACTTATTTATTTTATTTTTATAATTTTTTTAAATATTATCAAAAATATCCTGAAAACAAATATTTTAATGTAAAAACTGTAATCATGTTTCAACATTTTCTCCAAATTGGTTATAACCAATAAATAGTTGAGTCAAACACAATACTTCGATATACTTTTCCCTATGACCAGTTATTTAATTGCACATAGAAAAAAGTAAATTCTTTCATGTAGAGATGAAATGTACTTCTATGTAAATGATTTTACTCAAACAACAAAGATGCAAAGCATAGTTTCTTTTTAAAGGAATAGAGCCTTCCTTTTAGGTAATTAGGCCAACCTTTAAATTCACTATTTACTTTAACTTGGAAATATTAAATTTCGATGTATGATTTTACTGAAACAACAAAGATGCAAAGAATAGTTTCTTTTTAAAGTTCTATTTAAAGGAATAGAGCCTTCCTTTTAGGTAATTAGTTCAACCTTTAAATTCACTACTTACTTTTACTTGGAAATATTAAATTTCGATGTATGACATTTTAAATTATTCATAGATTAAAAAATAAATTTAAAAGAATAATATTTCAAATTATAATGCATAAGAATTCAATTATATTATGAAGTGTAAAATTTTAAGAAAACAATCATCACAATGAAATTTGAATAATATTATTATGCTCATATTATAATCTAGATAATCATTCTATATTCTTTTGATTTTAAATATATATTTTCAATATTAATAAAATTTAGAAGAATTGTAATTATATTTATCTAAATATTTATATCAAAATTATTTATATGAGTAGAATGTATCATTAAGTTTATTTATATTAATATGTCATGATTTATAATATTATTACTGTTTATTAAAAAATACAATGGTTTTGTTAATTTATACATGCGTTGAAAATAAATTTTATTTTAAGTGATTGACATCTATTTATATATATCAATCACATTTACTAATATAATTATACTATATATAAACAAATATACATCTCTCATATATATATAAAAACCAATATACCACATTAACAATTATATAAGACTAAATAACAATTATATAAAACGAATATATTAAATGAACCATATCATATAAAAAAATCATCTATATAAGCAAATATTTAATCGATATATAAGTGTCACACCGTAGAAATGAATATACATGATAACAAATATTTAAACTAGAAATTGCACTAGGAGGCTTCCTCCATTCCAAAGGCTTCCTCCTCTCATTCTTATACTCTTGAAGAATCCCATCCACTGACCTCCTCGAGCCATTCAAAGACCCAAAACCCAATGCCTTGACACTGCCCACTTCATCCTTCACCTTTTATTCACTACTAGAAGTGAATGTACATAGGGAAGATACAGTATAAGCATTGAAATTAGGGTAACTTTTAAATTGGTTTTGGTCATACCTGCAACTACCCTCATTTCGATTTCTCATATGAGGATGATAAATTTAGCTCAAACCACCTAATCAGATGGTGTTAAGGTAAGCTAAGTGATAATCCAAGGCATCAATACTATGACAACACCTTAACATTGTATTATCAAGGTAAGATATTAAGGTAAGTGAAAGTCCAAGGCATGGAAAAATTAAAAGCCTACCCCAAACTGCATTCATAAATAGCAACCAAAAAAATTGTTTCCATTTCCAACTGGAAAATGTAAATAGTGCCACTATGGAAATTAATACCAATATTAACCCTTTGGGAAAAACAGATTCAATAAATGTTATATGCTTTACAATTACTTTGTCAAATAACAAAACCATGATTCAAAATAAGTATGGCAACTAAAAAATGATTTCAATAAATGTTATATGTTTCACAATTACTTTGTGAAATACCAAAACCATGTTTCAAGAAAAGTATGACAAGAGGAGCCATTTATTAAGTACATTACATTTTCATGTTAGTTTTATATCTTTTCATTCGAAGGGACAAAGACGCAAATGGAAGACCAATATCAGAAGAGGCTTTGAATAATATCACATTTGAACATTAATTCTAGAGAAAACTACTCCAATGTGTGGGAATACAGTATTCAATATTTAAAGTCCACAACAACCAAACATTGCTTATTTTCCTTGCAAACACATCAAAAAAACATACATTTGACTAAAATATTTCCAAAAACACCAAAGCATATGACAATTAATATATACTATCTTGAATTTATCTTCCTTTTGTACAAGAGGTTCTAAATAATATCACATTTGAACATTAATTACTCTCCTAAGTGTGGGAATAGAATATTTAAGGCCCACAACAACAACCAAACATTGCTTGTTCCACTGTGCAAACATCAAAAAAGCATATAATGGCTAAAATATTTTCCTTTGCAAAAACAAATTCTTTGAAATTGGGACATTTCCAAAACCACCAAAACATACATACACAGTAAATAATATATAATTGCTTAAATCCTTAAAGGAGTCTTAGAATTGAGATTTATCTAGAGATCATTAAAGTACGGATGTTACAATGGTTTTTTCATTGATATTCACTTGAATTGCTGATAAACAAGAATTTTTTGCAAAAGACACAAAAATTACAAATATCAAATTTTGAATTGCCAAGAAATAGACATAAATTTCATTACCAAATATATTCAAATAAAAAACCACCCAGTAACATAGTAAGAAATCTTAAAACACAACCAAATTTGACCATGCACATATTGCAATTTGACAAAAGATACAAAATTAAATTTGAGAAAACAAAGAATGCTGATTCAGGGCAGCAAAATAACTTTGAAGATTTGAAAAAGAACTTGTAAGGGGTGTTTCCACATTATATTTGTAATGTGACAGCAATATACAAAGTCGATAATTGGAAAGCAGGCCATGCCCTATGGAACAATCTCGTTATATTTTTTCCTAGGTTTCCCAATAGTTCATATATACATCTTCAAATTAACCTCAATCATTGATTGTTGGAAAGAATGGTGTTATTATATTTTTGTTCTTCAATATTGAATTCAGAAACTATGATTAATGAAAATTTGAGATTAACAATCAATATTGACAAATTTGTTATTCTATTTGTGTTCTTCAATATTGAAAACTAATTTAGGTAATAATTAAAACCATAATTAGGTAAGAGGTCATAATTAGAATTTTTTAACCTATCATGAGACACCATTTGAACCTATTAAGTCGTGTGGCACGCCACTGAAATTTACAATAGGAAAACAAAACAGAATGGTGTTTTCCAAAAATCTCATAGCGCGTGGATCAATAAGTATATTATTGTTTGCCAAATCAATCACTAATATCTTCTCATGATATGTATTGGTTCTATTACGACTAACTTGACAACTAATAAAATAAACCAATAATCTAATTTAACAACGAACTTAACTGTGGCGTATAAACTATCAAAGAGAGGTTTATCTCTAGAACCTGGATACATATTATTTGAGGAATGGGAGGGAAACTTTATTATTGAATCTGACTCTCTTCAACTCTCTTCAAATAGAAGTAATTCTCTAATCCACTGTACTCTTACAAGGGTAATATTGTTTTCTCAGAGCACCAAACAGATTTATGGTCAGCACTTCAAGATAGTTTAGTTCTTGAAACTTATAAGTCTCTCCATATTCTTCTAATTTTTAGAGTTTTAGGTCACTACCAGTCCTTATTTTATAGCTGTTTTAATTTTCTCAAAGATGAATTTTTTTGGAGATTTTTCAGAAATTTTCTTTAGCTGAATGCAAGCAAGTCTAAAGTATATTAGCAAGGCAGCTGGCTATTTTTTGTGTCTAATTCAGGCAAAGCAAAAAAAATAGAATGTTGTTATAATGTAAAAAATGTTGTTATAATGTTGTAGGTTAGTGTTATATAACAAAAAATTATGTTGTTATATTTTTGTTAAATTGAAACAACTCAAGATATGTTGGAAGTCATAAAACCATGTTTCCCATAATCTGATTCTCAAAAGATTTTAATTTTTAACGTGTGTCGAGCATATATCACATTAATAGAATATAGGTTGAAAGCTTCACAAATTATTGTTTTAATAAATAAGACTGAAATTACCCAAAGAAAAATAGAAAGCCACCTTTTAAGCATTGAATTTAAGTCTCTTTGTTGAAAGCTCAGCAAATTATTTTGTCAAGAAATAAGACTGAAAAGACACTGAGACAAATTAATTATTAAGGACAATTAAGAAGCCACCTCTTAAGTGTTGAATTTAAGCCTCTAAAAACAATAAAAGAGAAATCCGTGGGAATACAAATAAGAAATAAGGATTGGAAATTAATCAATATATTTTAACAGTGATTAACTTAATCCAAAACCATGCACTGTTACAACATGGAAAAAATAGGAAAATAGGATCCATCATAATCCAGCATTGAATAAGAGAGAAAAAACTGCAGCAGGGAGCATCAAAAACTGAGTACCATCCAGCATTATGGAATAAAGAATTGTAGCCACGTTTCTGTTGATATAAAGAAGACAAATTAAGCTAGAAAATGAATAAATCCTTTGCTAGCAATAATAAGATCAGGTGAGCTGACATGTTTTGAAGTATCAACATATTGAAAATAATAAATCCTATTTATACAAAAGATAAGAAGATCCTATGCATCCCTTGCAGCAGAGACCCACATGCTTAGATATTATATTAGCTAGGGAGATTCAGATATGGTTTTATATTTTTATATATCCTTAGTTGTTTGTAAAAACTTCAAAGGGAATACAGAATTATAAGAAGAAGATTGAATGACCTATCTCTTAACAAGTTTTTGACAACAAATCAAAACAATACCTTTGCTCAAAATAAAATAGAAACAATCAAAGTGGCACGCAAATTAATGAATTAGAATAACCTGAAACTGCTTAGTAGATAAGATAAGATGGATTTCATACCCTGCTAGCACACAGGCAATGAACAATTATGACCTTCAACCATGACAACTTCCCCAGTATATAAAACAAGAGAGGCTTGTAGATGTAAGGTATCTTACTAATAAGCCCAGTAAGTCAATAAATTGCTGGATTTCAGGACATGATTAAAAGGAAATGACAATAGGAAACAACATCATGTGGCGTGGGAAATTTTGATTTAGACAACAATGTTTGAAATCATATCCAACATTCTACTAAAATTATCCATATTCCTTGAACCTTTTATTTTCTTTTGGAATAAATATTTTATTCGATATGTTCCTTGACAAAAACTGCGAGAAGAGATTTACCTTACAAAGCAAACCATCTTTAACCAAATTGTAATTGTTGTCAGGATGTTTTTTTGCTATGACACACTCAATTCATTTAGAGTTTTGAAATAATGACCGAGAACTAATGAGGTAGGGAGAAATTCATTCACATTCTAAGGAGTTGGAAGTGTGGAGCAATTCATTCGCATTCCAAGATGTTGCCAAGTGATTTTTTTTTTTTTTAAACATTGAAAGCGAGTAAGGAGTGTTGTAAACAAACTGTCCAATAAGTAAAGAGACGAGGTATGCGGTCTCCATACAACACTGGGCTCACCTGGCGATCAGTGCAATAACAACACGTCAATATCTTATAACTTCAAAGTATATCCAAAGATTAAATAAATTTTATTAACAAGAATCACCTACCAGCATGCTTCAATGCTATTAAGATCAGAACCATCATATGATCCCGAAAGAACCCACATCTGAGACAGAATGTGTTTGAGGCTCCTATGTGGGGATTCCAGACATTCATAGTTGCTTTTGCACCAAAATATTCTCCTCCTTTCAGAAAAGCTATGGCATGCTACACAGAAAAGAAGAAAAAAAAAATCATATGAATTAAACAAGCGTGCTGCACAGAGAAAACCAAACACCCAGTAATTAAATAATTGCACCAAGAGAAATGGGTATCTACTAAGGAGTTGAGGGAGTAAAGGTGTACAGTGCTTAAAAATTCAATAATTGTAGCAAGAGAAATGGGGTCTCTGCTGAAAACTTGAGGGAGTAAATGTGCACAATGCTTAAAAATAATGTGAGGTCCAACTCCAAACCTCAAAGCAACTAAACCCATCTGGATTAAATATAAATATGATTTTATTTCCCTACCTTGTGTTCATTTCCACTAATAATAGTTGATTTCTGAGAGTCCGACATGCTCAAATATTTAGGTTTACTCACACACATCCATTTATAAATTTACCCTGATATTCTTTCTAGCTCTTAAATTCAATTCACAATGGGTATGTCTAGTTACTGATATAAAACAAAGAAAAACAAGTTATGATACACTTCGGGCAGAAGAAAAGCCTATCCCTCCACATCTCAGGACCCTAAAGGAAGATTGATGGCATGTAAATTTGTTTTAACCCTCTAACTGAAACCCTGGGAGTGGAAGTAAGAATGATCAAGTGAAATGAAAGGGAAGTTCACCCAATTGAGTAATTAAGGTGATGCAGTTTTTGCTTTACTCACCGAAGCGCCTCGATGACAACGTAGAATGACAATCCATAAGTCCATAAGAGTAGTCCGTAAGGAAGTAGAGAACACAGGTGCTAGAAAACAAGACAGAGCTGACCCATAAGCCTTGTAGGGAAAGCATATTGCCTACGACCTAATTCACCACAAAGCCTGCAAAATTCATCATCCCATATTGTCCCATTAAGTGCCGCAAGTTCCCTCAACTGCACCCGCTTGTGCTCATTCAAACCCTCGTCAACAGGAATAAGCAGCTTCTCCACCATGCTCGCATATTTTTCCAAAGCATCCTGTGTCTCTGCCTCGACCAAAACATGCAAGTCCTCATTCTCGAATGGATCAGGTTTCAGATCACGTTTCTGCTGTAATCTACCTTCCTTGAAAGAACCCTTGCCTCTTATAACAATCTTTGGACCAGTCTCCTTCTCCATTCTCTTCTAGGTGTTGCCTCTGGGGCCAATAAAATTATACCCCAGAAAATCCTTCACAGGAATGAACAGTTTCTTATAAAGCTTCGGCAGACAGTAATCTGCCAGAGGCTTAAATGCTGGGTTTCTCTTGATAAGCTGGGAAATGATCTCCTACCTCTCCTTGGTAAGATTTTCTCGGGCTTTGAATTCCCTTGTATTGATTCGAATCTCGTCGTTATCATATATGGGCTCTGGGGACGGCGACCGAGCACCCTCTGGCCGGTCATCTAAAGGCATCAACGACTGTAATAACCTGTGGATATCCATTAACCGTGCATTCAAAGCCTGTACCTCAAGATCGAGTTCCATGCCTCTTGTTAACTCTTTAACAAACCCTGGAAGCTGGATTCCCATAAGTGGTTTTGGCTCATCAGCCCAACAGTTCTTTTGTTTCCTAACAGACCTGGCGCTATCCTGCATTTCTCCCTCACCTTCGATCTGAGGACCCCAATGGGATCGCCGCTTCCTGCCGCTGCTCACTTCTGCAGTACAAGCACCCTGCATTTCTGCTTGGCTCGAACCCTTCGCCCGATTTTCCAACTTCATTGCTATAGTATCCAACAAAGCTGGATTCAAACTCCCTTCCTTGCCCTCTTCGTTTTCGCTTCTTGTACTCACAAAGCTAATTTCCTCTTCCTTGGCTACAGCAGGTTTCTTATCCTTGCCATTAGGTTGCGATTGAAGAGGGCCTTTTGGATGGTGCACATCATCATGTTTCTGTTATTTTGCATAACCTTGATCTCCTTCGTCATGGTTCTGGTATGGCACATAATCCTAACTGGATTCCTACTTCTGGTACTCAGCGTCCTTTTGCGCTATTTCCTGGCCTTGGTATTGTGTGTATGCTTGTTGCCCTGGTTCCTGGTTTTAGTATTGATTGAACTCTTGCTGCCTATGGTATTGATCGTATCCTTGATCAGCTTCATGGTCTGCGTATTGTGCATACCCTTGGGTAGTTTCCTGGTTTTGATACTGCTCATACCCTGATACCCAGACATGGTTAAAATCCCACAAAGAAAAACCAACACAGACCTGAAAACCCTCGTTTCCAAACCTTCTCGGCGCCTCTCCTACCCTAATACATAACCTTCCAAGAAAGTGGCTCGATTATGAACCCTTGGACAACTTACCTCTTGGTGGATGACTGACACACAGAATTGACTTTAAATCACTCAATAATCTGTCGCCACATTTTCAAACATTTAAGATTTTGAAACGTACTTTTCAAACTAACAGCTGGTAATAGGGACAAATGAAATATTTTCATTGGTTGAAGGAGATGTCACATGTCTAAATTTTACTGGCTAGAAGGGCAATAAGAAAGGCTTCTCATTAGCTGAGGTGAACAGTGTTTACTCACCCCAAGCCAACAAAGAGAACGTCTTTCGGCATAACTAAAATTCATAGCTTGTATCTAGAAGCAATGTCATATCAATCCAATCAACGTCATGTGCTAACTTATATATTAATAACCCATGTTATATATAAAATATATGACATAGATATAAATAGAAACAAATATATGAGAACAACGCAAACAATTCCGCGAATATATCCTTCGTCGTACAACAAAACTCCTACATCGCATTAGAAAATTTATAAGCGATATATATATATATATATATATATATATATATATATATATATATATATATATATATATATATATATATATATATATATATATATATATAAATAATTTAATTATGACAGACAACTATATATGTTAAATTAGCACAACTACAACTAATATATTAATAACTATAGATTTATATAAATTTATAGTAATATATGGTTTATAATATTAATATTTGGGTTTATAATATTGAATTTTAGATTTTATGATATTAAATTTATGTATTGAAATTTAATATTAAAGTTTATAATATTAAACTAATAATATTTATTTTTCAATAATTAATAATATAATTATTAATAAAAATAAAAATAAAATTATGAACTATATAATGTTATATGGTTTATACTATTAATGTTATACAATTTATACTGTTAATATTATATGATTTATACTGTTAATCTAAATTCCTTGATGTATCAACTACATTGTTTAGTTGTAGTTGTGCTAATTTAACATATGTTAGGCTAATTTAACAAGTAATTTAAATTAGCCTAACATATATATATATATACATATATATATATATATATATATATGTATATATATATATATATATGTATATATATATATATATATTTATTCATTTAATTATTAATAGACAACTATTATTAATTAATATAATAATAAATAATTGATACATCAAGGAATTTAGATTAACAGTATAAATCATATAATATTAACAGTATAAATTGTATAACATTAATAGTATAAACCATATAACATTATATAGTTCATAATTTTATTTTTATTTTTATTAATAATTATATTATTAATTATTGAAAAATAAATATTATTAGTTTAATATTATAAACTTTAATATTAAATTTCAATACATAAATTTAATATCATAAAATCTAAAATTCAATATTATAAACCCAAATATTAATATTATAAACCATATATTACTATAAATTTATATAAATCTATAGTTATTAATATATTATTCTAAATTTATTAATATTTAAATAATATTATATATATATTAAAATATTATCAATTAATATATTAATTAAATTTCATGAAATGTAGTTGAATTAGTGATTACCTTGTTATTAAGTAATATATAAAATATAAGATTCAAAGTTTAAATTCTTTGAATTAAATCAATAAAAAAATAACATATTAATTAAAATATTATTAACATATCAAAATTAAATATATATAAAACATTAATTATTAATAATATAATTTTCCCTCTATCAAAAGACTGTATATTATATAGCCCGTCGGGGTTTGGTCTAGTGGCAAGCGAGCGTACTGTTAAGGCGTTCGTGCCGTGGTGCAGGTCACGAGTTCAAATCTCGTCTTACCCGAGGGACTATTGTGGCGAGCTCAGTAGTTCCTCCTAGGAGTATAGGGGTAGCCAGCGGGATTCGACCCCGTGTAACGCGAGTACGATACCGCTGCAGTTGCCGATTCTCCTAGTCACCAAAAAAAAAAAAAAACTGTATATTATATATTATATTATAAGGGTGTCATTTAAGAAATATACACTAGTCAAATAAGTCAACAAAAGTTGTTAAACAAAAACACTGCTATTCAATTTTTTTTAATCCATTACCAACTTATAACAGTTATGAAAGATTTTGCAAATTTCTTGAGGAGCTTTGGTGAGGGTGAAATTTAATGTGTCAACAATTTGGGTAAATGTGATTCACAGAACGTACACCATATTGTTGTAATAATTACATCGAAAACGTTCTTAATTACATCGAAAACGTTCTTTTTATGGGATTGAATTGAACAGACACTATTCACCCCAACCAATCCCATGCTTTAAATTTGTCCTCCTCCTTTTAATATAAATATAAACATAACATGTGACTCAAACCTGCCACATTTTAATGTATCGTTGTCATCAACTAGTCATTCATGGCTCAAACTTGCCACATTTGAACGCACCGCATTCAGTTTAAATGGCAGGAATGTTCTAATAATAGATCCCAAATGATTTCTTCTCTTCCTACTTTCCTCTTGTTTTGGCTCCCTTTCTATTGTTGTGAACCTCTCCGGCAATGTGATGCCCCGTTGTGGTTGTCTCTCTAAAGATTTTTTTCGTTCGATAACATGGTGAAACCCTATGGTCTTCAACGCCAATGTTTCCTTCACACACCTCCCCTCCCATAATATCATAGGCATCCGCTAGAAACAATATTTGCATAATATTTTCATCACAGATTATTATTAACCCTCCATGGATGCCCGAAGGCAATTTCAAACCCATAATTTATTTTTGATCAAAAAAATTTCAGAAAAATTCTGGGAGAAATGAGAAGGCTCTTATGATTTTGCAAAGGAATCGTAGTCCATTCTTGGGTTTGTCGCCATTGCTCGCCACCTGTGTTGTGAAAACCTTGTTGGAATTAATTTCTAACTGCCCGCATAATCGAACAACGCAGAGATGAAGCGGAAAGCCAATTTCGTGGGGGTTAGGCAGGCAGAGCCGGCGGAGGAGCATACCCCCTCGGAGGTGCTGACGTCATCCGCAGCGGGGGCCCACATATTATGTGTTAACAAAAGATCGCGGGTCAAATGTTTTAACACGGAATTTGTTTTAATTCAATAGTTTGGTTTATTTTTTTAAAATTTATATGTTTTATTTTTAATATATGTAACACATATATATTAAAAAGGCCCGTAAGGTATTAAAAAGAAATACACAGTGAATTTTTATAAAAACACAGCAGTGCGGGAAACAGAGTATATACAACGGTATGATCACTGGTCGATATGAGATTGACGGTTAGAGGTGCCACCATGCAAATTCAACATTAATGCATTTTTCAAGCGGTGCCGGCAGAAGTTATGATGCCATAAATGAATTTTTAAGCGGTGATTTTTTTGTCAACAAATGACATTAAATTTTCTGAGATATTTTTTTGTTTTAATACAGAAAATAGAGTGTTGTAATTTTTTCAGTTACAGAACAGAAGTTATATACACAGCAGTGTATGTTTGTTTTTAGAAGAACAGAGAGTGTGAAAGAAATACACAGCAGCGTATTTCCAGAGAGACAGAGTCTTGTATGTTTGTAAAACAATGAAGATTTTGTGCACTGTGACAGCAACAGCCACTATTGTAAATCCCTCTGTGATTGAGGAAGAACTTGTAAACATTTTTATGGAATAAAATTTGTTTTATTGAGTTGAAAATTCTGTTTTCTGAAAGTGATTTTTATTTCTCTGTGTTAAAGAGGGAGAGTTTAATTTCTCTATTGATAATTCTGGAATTTCTCAATATTTCAACATGGTATCGGAGCTAGTCCGGGCTATTTGAAGGTCAAATAAGCTGAAGGAAAGGAGTTCTTAGTTGCAGCAGCTTCTCCAGCAGTGTGAAGACTCAGACAAGAAGAATCCAAAGGTATTTCTCTATAAAGTTTTTGTGTTACTGTTGCAGAACAGTCAGTTATTTTAAATACACAGTCAAGTGTTTGTGAATCATAGTTAAGAGTGCGGAATGGCTGGAGCCAGCACTGGTATGGGTATGGGAAATATCCATCTTCCACAATTTAATGGAAAAAAATTATGACTACTGGTCAATAACTATGAGGGCTTTATTTTTCTCCCAAGACTTATGGGAATTTGTTGATGATGGCTTTGAAGAGCCAGCAAATGAAGCAGAGTTTGATGTTTTAACTCAAGCAGAAAGAGAGATTTTGAAGAGCAATAAGAAGAAAGATGCCAAGGCTCTTTTCTTTTTATATCAAGCAGTGCATGAGAGTGTGTTTCCGAGGATAGCAGTAGCTAACAGATCCAAATAAGCATGGGAAACTCTCAAGACAGCTTATCAGGGTATGGAAAAAGTGAAGACAACAAAACTTCAGTTGCTGGGGAGAGACTTTGAGACTCTCTGTATGAAAGAGTCAGACACTATTAACTCATTCTTTACTCATGTGATTGGAATGGTCACACAAATAAGATCTCATGGAGAGACTCTTGAAGACAAGAGGATTGTTGAAAAACTCTTGAGAAGTTTACCCTCAAGATTCGATGTGATTGTCACCACCATAGAGGAGACTAAGGATCTCACAAAATTTTCAGTGGATGAGCTACATGCATCACTGATGACTCATGAACAGATATTGGTAGGAGTGAAAACTCATCTCTTGAGCATGCTTTTAAGACCCAGATGTCTTTCGGAAGAGGAAGAGGGCAAGGCAGAGGAAGAGGAAGAGGCAGAAGCCAAAACAGAGGTGGAAGAGACAGCCCTTCACATTCACATGGAAGGTGCAACAGTGAAAATCACAGCCACGGCCAAGGCAACAGCCAGCAGAATGCTCAAGGACAAAGGTATGATAAGTCCAATGTCCAATGTTACCATTGTAAAAAATATGGTCATTATGCTAATGAATGTAGAATGAAGAAGCAAGATATGGCAAGTAGAACTAGTGCAAACTTCACTAAGGAAAATGTCAGCCAAAGTAATTTGTTTTTAGCCTGTAATATGGCTGAAGAAAAAAATGAGGATTTATGGTTTCTAGACTCCGGTTGCAGTAACCATATGACAGGAAACTTAGCAATGTTTTCTATGTTAGATGAAAGTGTGCAATCACAAGTCACACTAGGAACTGATAGCAAAGTTTCTGTTATGGGAAAAGGAAATGTAAATGTTTTAACAAGATTAGGTGCAAAGAAATCCATAGCAGATGTTTATTATGTTCCAGGAATGAAGTGTAACCTCTTAAGTGTTGGACAACTTGTCCATAAGGGGTACAATGTTTTCTTTGATAATGATGTTTGTACCATCATGGATAAACCACCCAGCAAACAGTGTATTGCTGAAGTGAAGATGACAAGGAACATGATGTTCCCTCTCAGAATGAGAGCAGATTTGAAGAATGGTGAAGAGAAAGCAGCAGTTGCACAAGAGACTTTCCAAAGCGAACCAAAGGATGATAATTGGTTATGGCACTTGAGATTTGGACATCTCAACTTTGGAGGTCTTAATTTGTTGAACAGAAAAGGAATGGTAAGTGGTTTACCATTTATAGAGAAACCGGACAGCCTTTGTGAAGGTTGTATCTTGGGGAAACAACACAGAGAAAGTTTTCCTTCCGGGAAAAGCATAAGGGCAAAAGCACCCTTAGAGATTGTCCACTCAGATGTATGTGGACCGATGCAAACTCCATCACTTGCTAACAGCCACTATATCTTAACATTTATAGATGATTTTACAAGAAAAACTTGGGTTTACTTTTTGAAAAACAAAAGTGAAGTGTTTGAAAAAATTTGCAATTTCAAAGCACTTGTTGAGAACCAGAGTGGGCTGCATATCAAAGTCTTAAGGACTGATAGAGGAGGTGATTATATCTCTAAATATTTTCTACGTTTTTGTAGAGAAAATGGTATTCAAAAGCAGTTTACAACTAGATATACTCCGCAGCAAAATGGAGTAGCCGAAAGGAAGAACCGAACCATAATGGACATGGCGAGGAGTATGTTAAAAGCAAAGCATTTTCCTAATGATTATTGGGCTGAAGCTGTACATTGTGCAGCGTATATTTTAAATAGGTGCCCTACAAAAGCAGTTATGAACAAAGTGCCAGAAGAGGCATGGAGTGGCACAAAACAAAGTGTCACACACATGAAGGTTTTTGGATGTGTGGCTTATGCACACATTCCAGATCAGCTAAGGAAGAAGTTGAACAGCAAGGGGGAGAAATGTATTTTCATTGGATACAGTGAGGAATCCAAGGCATACAGGTTATATAACCCATCCAGCAAGAAGTTTATTGTGAGCAGGGATGTTCAGTTCATTGAAGAGGAAGCTTGGGATGGAAGCATAGAGAAAATAGTGAATGTAAAACATTGTTTATCTCATGATGAAAATGATGATGAGTTGGCTTAAATACATCCCCAAACAGCAACACCAACAAAAGAGCAAAGCACACCCTTGAGGAGAAATGACAGTGCTTCTCCAAGCACACCACAAGGAGGAAATTCAAGTGCTTCTTCAAGCATTTGTACATCTACTGAAAGAGGTAAGAAATTCAGAAGTTTGAAAGAAATTTATGAACAAGATTTAGCTAATGAAAGTATCAATTCTTTGTTTGCTTTATATTGTCATGTTGATGATCCTGTTCATTTCGAAGAAGCTATCAAGGATGAGAAATGGATAGAAGCTATGGATGAGGAGATTAATGCCATAGAAAGAAACAAGACTTGGGATTTTGTTGAATTACCAAAAGGTAAAGATGTCATTGGTGTTAAATGGGTCTACAAGACCAAAAGTAATGTTGAAGGCAAAATAGAGAGACACAAGGCAAGAATTGTTGTCAAAGGTTATAAGCAGAAGCATGGCATAGATTATGAGGAAACTTTCGCACCGGTTTCTAGAATGGAAACCGTGAGAGCAGTGTTGTCCATAGCAGCACAAAACAAATGGAAAGTTTACCAAACGGACGTCAAGTCAGCATTCCTGAATGGAGTGTTAATGGAAGAGGTTTACATTGAACAACCTCTCCGTTATGAAAAGAAAGGCCAAGAGCACAAAGTTTGCAAGTTGAAGAAAGCTCTTTATGGGCTGAAGTAAGCGCCAAGAGCGTGGTACAGTAGGATAGACTCCTATCTACTGGAAAATGGATTTGAGAAATGTGAGGGAGAACCCACCCTCTACATCAAAGAAAAAGATGGTAAAATCTTGATTGTAGTCCTATATGTTGATGATGTTATTTTTACAGGTAATGATGATTGCCTTATTGAACATTTTAAAACAGTCATGAAAGAAGAATTTGAAATGAATGATATGGGTTTGTTGAGATACTTCTTGGGAATAGAAGTATAACAAGATGAAAATGGGATTTTTATCTCACAGGCAAAGTATGTTAATGAAGTGCTTGAAAGATTTAACATGCAGGAATGCAAAACAGCAATCACTCCCATAGTGATGGGATTAAAAATCAGCAGAGAGGACAGCAGTAAGGATTTTGATCCTAGTTTATACAAGAGCATATTTGGCAGCCTCATGTATTTGACTGCAACTAGGCCGGACATAATGCATGCTGTTAGTTTGATTTCCAGATTCATGGAAAAACCAAAAGATGCACATTGGCAGGCAGCAAACAGAATTTTGAGGTATGTTAAAGGTACTAAAAGGTTTGGTATTTTGTATACTACTTCAGAAAATTCAGATTTAGTTATTTATACTGACAGTGATTGGGCTGGAAGTATTGATGATCGGAAGAGCACTTCCGGTTATGTTTTTCATATGGGTTCAGGAGCCATTTCATGGGCTTCTAAGAAACAGCCCATTGTAGCGTTGTCTACAGCAGAGGCAGAATATGTGGCAGCTACAGCAGCAGCGTGTCAAGCAGTTTGGATGAGAAAAATGTTGAGAAGCTTATGTCAAGAACAGGTAAAAGGGACAGTGATTTTTTGTGACAATAGCTCAGCTATTGCATTGTCTAAAAATTATGTTTTTCATAAGAGGACAAAACACATTGACACCAAGTTTCACTTCATACGTGAATTGGTTACCAATGGAGAAATCGTTTTGCAGCATTGTAGAACAGAGGATCAATTTGCAGATATCCTCACAAAGCCACTAGCGCAGGAAAGCTTTGAATATTTCAGGAAATGCCTGGGTATGCAGGAAAACCCAGCAGTTGAAATTAAGGGGGAGTGTTGGAATTAATTTCCAACTGCCCGCATAACCGAACAGCGCAGAGATGAAGCGGAAAGCCAATTCCGTGGGGGTCAGGCAGGCAGAGCCGGCAGAGGAGCATACCCCCTCGGAGGTGCTGACGTCATCCGCAGCGGGGGCCCACATATTATGTGTTAACAAAAGATCGCGGGTCAAATGTTTTAACACGGCATTTGTTTTAATTCAATAGTTTGGTTTATTGTTTTAAAAGTTATATGTTTTATTTTTAATATATGTAACACATATATATTAAAAAGGCCCGTAAGGTATTAAAAAGAAATACACAGTGAAGTTTTATAAAAACACAGCGGTGCGGGAAACAAAGTATATACAGCAGTATGATCACTGGTCGATCTGAGATTGACGGTTAGAGGTGCCACCGTGCAAATTCAACATTAATGCATTTTTCAAGCGGTGCCGGCAGAAGTTATGATGCCATAAATGAATTTTTAAGCGGTGATTTTTTTGTCAACTAATGACATTAAATTTTCTGAGATATTTTTTTGTTTTAATACAGAAAACAGAGTGTTGTAATTTTTTCAGTTACAGAGAACAGAAGTTATATACACAGCAATGTATGTTTGTTTTTAGAAGAACAGAGAGTGTGAAAGAAATACACAACAGCGTATTTCCAGAGAGACAGAGTCTTGTATGTTTGTAAAACAGTGAAGATTTTGTGCACTGTGATAGCAGCAGTCACTATTGTAAATCCCTCTGTGATTGAGGAAGAACTTGTAAACATTTTTATGGAATAAAATTTGTTTTATTGAGTTGAAAATTCTGTTTTCTGAAAGTGATTTTTATTTCTCTGTGTTAAAGAGGGAGAGTTTAATTTCTCCATTGATAATTCTGGAATTTCTCAATATTTCAACAAACCTTTGGAGAATATTGGTGAGCCTAATGGTGCCTAGCGGTAGGGGCTTGCGGTGACTGTGTGGAGCGGTGAGGGTGGCTGCGACATGGAGCTCAGAAGGGGAGAGCCAGTGATGCCTGCATTTTCACTATTATATTCGGTTTCCGTGCAAGCTAAAATGGACACAAAAGCATGTTCTGGAAAAATATTATCAACACATATACTGCAACCATCAGTTCTCTCGACGACCTCTTATTTAATTCATGTCGATCCAAGTTCTAGCAGCTTTGCTTCGCTCGTTAACGAAAACTTTTTCTTCATTTTCAGACGTCGAAGTTTTATTTTTGGCTGGATCCAACCCGACTCCAACCTCAAACATTGAGCTCTCGATGGAATTCACGTAGTCCCTTGCAAAAATAAATTCTATAAAATTATAAACAAACATTATTATTTAGAAAAATTTAAACTATAATTTAGAAAAAGCTAAGGAAAATGAATGGAAAATTAGTATAAAACGTATCATGTTTTGAATCAATTGGATATAAGGTCTTTCAAAATTGCACACACAACTCACTATAATCAATATTCTCACATAGATCTATTAGAATTTGGTGCATCTAAGAAAGAGTAGTTCCAGCTGCTAAAAAAATCGACTATCTTTTTTTTCCCTTAAAATATAGTTGCATAAATAAAATATATAATATTAATAGTTTTTAATCCACTATTAAAAAAAATTAAATATTGTATACAACCCTACAAATTTTGGCACTTTTTTAGAACGTTAAGATTATCACAACCACATGTGGTTGATGTACGCGGATAAGCGTATATGAAGCATAACTACAATCACATTAGTAAATGTGGTAGATATGCTAATAGACTTATACCAACCATATTAATAACTATTAGATGTGTCTTGTTAAAAACTAACAATTACCAATTATTAATAGCTATATAAATAATAAAAACCATATTATTATATATTTATATCTTATACTAGTCATATTAATATTATATTATATAATAATATAATATTATGTTATTATATAATATTATATTAATATATCAAATTTATATTTCAAATTATAATATAATTAACATGTATTATTTATCTATCTCTCAACATTATGTTATCGTGAATTTATATATAAACTCAACATTATTAAAATATATTAATTATATGTTTATCAACCAAAAGATGAATATTATGAGTAATACATTTCAGATATTAATATTATAATCTCAATGAATTAAAATTATAAATCCAACATATTACTAAATACAATCAATTATTAAGTGTATTCTAATATATTTGAAATTATAATATAATTAACATATAATATTTAGTTATTATTAATATTAATTATGTATCTCACACCATTATATATATATATATATATATATATGTTATTGCAAAAAATTAATTCTATGGTTATTATTAATCCAACGGATTAATATTATGATTTATAAATAAATAGTACTAATATTATAAACACAAAAGATTAAAATAATAAATTCAACACATTAATAAACCCAAGAAATTATAAACATAAGGAATTTAAATCCTAAGACTAATATTATAAATTGTAATATATTCTTAAACATATTAGGACTTAATATTATAAACCCAAGGAATTAATAAACCCAATAGATTATTGGTATATAAACTCAAGGGAATAGAAATATTAAATTTACTCAAGGGATTAATAACCCAAGAGATTAATATTATAAACCATAAGATTAATATTATAAACCTTATAATTAGTAAACTTAATATTATAAACCCTAAACCTAAGATATTAATAGACCCAAGATATTAATATTCTAAACCCAAGCAATTAATATTATAAAGTGAGGTGGTTAATAATCTAAGGGGATTATTAATATTATAAACTCAAGGGATTAATATTATAAACCTAAGGGAATTAATAATATTTTCATCTCTTCAGTTTATTATATTATATTAAGATATAAAACCTAAAATTAAAGTTATAAACCCTATGATAAAAATACCTAATATATTATTATAGATTTTTAGGATTAATATTATAAAATCAAGGGATTAATTATAAGCCAAAGATATTATAAAACTTAGGAGTAATATTTTAAACCCTAAGATTAATATATAAAACATAGGATAATTAATATTATAAGCCCAAGGAATCATAAATCTAATGGACCAATAATAAACCTTAGGATTAATATCATAAACACTAGGCTTAATATCATAAACCCTACAATTATAAATATTAAGATTATAAAAACTAAACTCAATATTATAAACAAGAATATTAAACCCTAAGTTTTTCATTGCCACAATGCAACATTGAATAAATTCCAATGTAATGTATCATTATGACAATGATTATAGTGATATTGTTTGTCACATTGCGATGATGCTTGTCACATTGCAACATTTGATAGATTTGTGTACCATTGAATTAATAAACACAAAGAATTATTGATATTATAAACCTAAGAGATTATCAATATTATAAATCCAAAGGATTAATATTATAAACCCAAGGGATTAATATTGTAAACCCAAGGGATTAACAAATCTGAAGTGTTAATATTTGAAACCCAACTGTTAAATATTATAAACCCAAGAGGTTAATAAACTGTCATTATTATTAATATCATAAATGTTATAAACCCTATTAACCCTAATATTATTAATTTTATAAGCCCTAAAATTGTAAACATTAAGATTATAAAATTAAACCCAACATTATAAACAAGAATAGTAACCTAATTTATTCAATGCCACAATGTGGCATTGAATAAATTCCAATGTAATGTATCATTATGACAATTATTACAACCACACTATTTTTTGTATTGTGATGATGCTTGTCACGTTACGACATTAGTTATATTTATGTACCATTGGATTAATAAACCCAAGTAATTATTAATATTATAAAACTAAGAGATTATTAATATTATAAACCAAAAGGATTAATATTATAAATCCAAGGATTAATAATGTAAACTCAAGGGATTAATAAATATGAGGTATTAATATTCTAAACCTAAGCTATTAATATTAGAAAACCATGGGGTTAATAAACTCTGGGGATTATTAATAATCCCAAAGGATTATAAACATAAGGGATGAATATTAAATACTAGGTTAATATTATAATCCAAAGGGATTATAAACCTAGAGGAATAATACTAAACCCTAGGATTAATATTATAATCCCTAATATTAATATATGAAACCTAAAACTAATGTTATAAACCATAACATTAAAAAACCTAATATATTATTATAGATATTAGGGATTAATATTATAAAACCAATAGATTAATAATAATCCTAGCATTAATATTAGAATCCCAAGGTATTATAAACACCCTAGGATTAATATAGTAAGCCCTAATATTAATATATCAAACCTAAAATTAATATTATAATCCCTGAGATTAAAAACTTTAATATATTATTATAGACATTAGGGATTAATTTTATAAACCCAAGGGATTAATTATAAACCCACGGGATTATAAATCCTAGGATTAATATTATAAACCTTAAGATTATTATATCAAACCTAAGATCATTAATATTATAAGCCAAAAGGATTAATAAATACAAAAATTTATTGATATTATGAATTAAACATAATAATATCAAACCTAAGATCATTAATATTATAAGCCCAAGGGATTAATAAACACAAAAAGTTATTGATATTATAAATGAAACATAATAAAATTAAAAACAAGTATTTATATTATAAACACAAGGGATAAACATAATGGATTATTAATATTATAAATACAAGACATCAATAAATCCAAGAGATTAATATTATAAACCTAAGGAATTAATCAACCCAAGTGATTAATAAACCCTAGGGATGATTGATATTATAAATCCAAATGATTAATTATATTCACAAAGAATATAAATCTTAAGATTAATATTATAAACCCAAGGGATCAATAAACCCAATGAGTTATTAATATTATAAATGAAAGGGAATAATATTAATAAACTAAAGGGATTAATAAACCTAAGGAATCTTAAATCCAATGGAATAATATTAAAGACTAGGATTTATACTATAAACTTAGGGGATTATAAACCTCGAGATTAATATTATAAAACCTACAACTATAAACATTAAGATTATAAAAAATTAAACTCAATATTAAAAACGAGAATATTAAACCCTAATTTATTCAATGCCACAATGCGACATAGAATAAATTTTCAATGTAATGTATCATTATGACAACTATTATAGTCATATTTTTTGTCACATTGCAACGTTGCTTGTCACATTGCCAAGTTGGATAGATTTGTGTACCATTGGATTAATAAACACAATGAATTGTTAATATTATAAACCTAAGGGATTATCAATATTATAAACCCAAAGGGTTAATAAATTATAAACTCAAGGGATTAATATTGTAAACCCAAGGAATTAATAAATCCAAGGTATTAATATTCGAAACCCCGAGCGTTAAATATTTTAAACCCAATGGATTAATAAACCCTCGGCATTATTAATATTATAAACATTATAAACCCTAATATTATTTATTTTATAAACCCTACAATTATAAACATTAAGATTATAAAACTAAACCTAATATTATAAACCAGAATATTAAACCCTAATTTATTCAATGTCACAATGTGACATCAAAAAAATTCCAATGTAATGTATCATTATGACAATGATTACAGTGAGACTATTTGTCACATTACGATAATGTTTGTCATAATGTGACATTGGATATATTTGTGTACCACTGGATTAATAAACCCAATGAATTATTAATATTATAAACCTAAGGGATTATCAATATTATAAACCCAAAGGACTATTATTATAAACCAAAGGGATTAATATTGTAAACCCAAGGTATTAATATTCTAAATCTGAGTGATTAATATTATAAACCAAGGGGTTAATAAACCCTCGAGATTATTAATATTATAAATCCAAGGAATTATAAACATAATGGATGAATATTAAAACATAGGCTAATATTATAGTCCAAAGGGATTACAAACCTAAAGGATTAATATTAAACCCTAGGATTAATATTATAAGCCCTAATATTAATATATCAAACCTAAAATTAATGTTATAAACCATAAGATTAAAACCCTAATATATTATTATAGATATTAGGGATTAATATTATAAACTCAATGGATTAGCAAACCCAAAGAATTAATTTTATTCCCAAGGAATATACACCCTAAGATTAATATTATAGATCCAAAAGATTAATAATAACCCAAACATAAAATTATAAACCCTGGGATTAATATTATAAACCTTGAGATTATTATATCAAACCTAAAATAATTAATATTATAAACCCAAGGGATTAATAAACAAAAAAAAATTATTTATATTATAAATGAAACATAATAATATTAAACCCAATGATTTATATGATAAACACAAGGGATAAACAAAAGGATTATTAATATTATAAATACAAGGAATCAATAAATCCAAGGGATTAATATTATAAACCTAATAATTAATCAAACCAAGTGCTTATTACTATTACAAACCCAAGTGATTAATAAACCCTATGGATTATTTATATTATAAACCCAAATGTTTAATTATATTAGCAATCAATATAAAACCTAAGATTAATATTATAAACCCAAGGGATTAATATTAAACCCTAAAATTAATATTATAATCCCAAGAGATTATAGACCTTGGGATTAATATCAAATCCTAGGATTAATATTATAAATCCAAGGATTAATATTATAAATCCAAGAAATTAATCAACACAAGTGTTTATTACTATTATAAACCAAGGGATTTTGGGATTAATATCAAATCCTAGGATTAATATTATAAATCCAAGGATTAATATTATAAATCCAAGAAATTAATCAACACAAATGTTTATTACTATTATAAACCAAGGGATTAATAAACTAATGGATTGATATTAAACACTAGTATTAATATTATAAACCCTATGATTAATATTAAACCTAGGATTATAAACCCTAAGATTAACATTAAAATCCACGAGATTAAAAATTTAAGGGATTAATATTAAATTCTAGGATTAATATTATAAGCCTAATTGATTATAAACCCTAGGATTAACTAAATAAATTACAATGTAATGTTTCATTGTGATATTGATTTCCACACTCCTTGAGACATTGTGAAGATGTTTGTCACACTATGATGTTGCATAGATTTCCGTACCATTCCATCATTAATATTATAACCCAAAGGTATTATAAATGAAAGGATTAATATTATAAACCTTAATATTATTATGCCAAACCTGAGATAATTAATATTATAAACCCAAGGGATTAATAAATGCAAAAAATTATTGATATTATAAATAAAACATAATAATATTAAACCCAATGATTTATATTATAAACACAAGGGATTAAAAAAAGGATGATTAATATTATAAATACAAGGAATCAAAAAAATACAAGGGATTAATATTATAAACCTACGGAATTAATCAAAATAAGTGCTTATTACTATTACAAACCCAAGTGATTAATAAACCCTATGGATTATTGGTATTATAAACCCAAACGTTTAATTATATTAGCAAGGAATATAAAACCTAAGATTAATATTATAAACCCAAGGGATTAATATTAAACCCTAAAATTAATATTATAATCCTAGAAATTAATCAACACAAGTGTTTATTACTATTATAAACCAAGGGATTAATAAACCAATGGATTGATATTAAACACTAGCATTAATATTATAAACCCTATGAGTAATATTAAACCTAGGAATATAAACCCTAAGATTAATATTAAAATCCATGAGATTAAAAATGTAAGGGATTAATATTATAGCCCTAATTGATTATATACCCTACGATCAGTTGAATAAATTACAATGTAATGTATCATTGTGATATTTATTTCCACACTCCTTGACACATTGTGAAGATGCTTGTCACACTATGGCGTTGCAAAGATTTTCGTACTGTTCCAACATCACAATGTTACACTGTAGTATTAAACAAAATATCATAATCCCTAACATTATAAAACCAAACATTATTAACCCTAAGATAAACCCTAAATGTTAGGATTAATGTTATAAACAGTAAGATTAATATTATAAAAAATTTCATTAATATTACAAACGAAATATTGTGAACCCAATATTAAAAACTCTAATGTTATAAACCCAATATTAAACCATAATATTATAAACCCATTGTTAAACACCATATTATAATCATATATATTAGAAACCTTAATATTATAAACCCAATATTAAAGCCCAATTTTGTAATGTCATATTGCGACGTTTAATAAATTTCAATGTAATGTAAGGAATTAATCAACCCAAGTGATTAATATTATAATCCCAAGGGGTTAATAAACCACATGGATTATTGTATTATAAACCCAAGGGATGAATATTAAACCCTAGGCTAATATTATAATCTAAAGGGATTATAAACCTAAAGGATTAAAATTAAACCCTAGGATTAATATTATAAGCCCAAATATTAATATGTCAAACCTAAAATTAATGTTATAAACCACAAGATTAAAAAAATTAATATATTATTATAGATATTAGGGATTATTATTATAAACCCAAGGGATTAGTAAACCCAAGGAATTAATTATATTCCCAGGGAATATAAACCCTAAGATTAATATTATAAATCCAAGTGATTAATAATAACCCTAGAATTAATATTATAATCCCAAGGGATTATAAATACCCTAGGGTTAATATTATAAACCCTAATATTAATATATCAAACATAAAATTATTATTATAATCCATAAGACTAAAAACCCTAATATATTATTATAGATATTATGGATTAATTTGATAAACCCAAGAGATTAATTATAATCTCAAGGTATTATAATCCCTAGGAATAATAGTATAAACCTTAATATTATTATATCAAGCCCAAGATAATTAATATTATAAACCAAAGGGATTAATAAACACCAAAAGTTATTGATATTACAAATAAAACATAATAATATTAAACCCAAGGATTTATATTATAAACACAAGGGATTATTGATATTATAAATACAATTCATCAATAAATCCAAGGGATTAATATTATAAACCTAAGGAATTAATCAACCCAAGCATTTATTACTATTACAAACCCAAGTGATTAAAAAACCCTAGGGATTATTGATATTATAAACCCAAATGATTAATTATATTCGCAAGGAACATAAACCCTAAGATTAATATTACAAACCCAAGGTATTAATAAGAAACCCTGACATTAATATAAGCATAATATTATAAATCCTAGGATTAATATTATAAACCCAAGGAATTAATCAACCCAAGTATTTATTACTATTATAAACCAAAGTGATTAATAAACCAATGGATTGATATTAAACATTAGTATTAATATTATAAACCCTATGATTAATATTAAATCTAGGAGTATAAACCCTGAGATTAATATTAAAATCCAAGAGATTAAAAACGTAAGGGATTAACATTAAATTCTAGGATTAATATTATAAGCATAATTTATTATAAACCCTAGGATTACTTGAATAAATTACAATGTAATGGATCATTGTGATAATGATTGCCACACTCCTTGACACATTGTGAAGATGCTTGTCACAAGACGATGTTGTATAGCTTTCTGTACCATTCCAACGTCATAATATTAGTGTAGCATTAAACCAATTATTATAATCAATAACATTATAAAACCTAAGATAAACCATAAACCTTAGGATTAATGTTATAAACAGTAATATTAACATTATAAAATTTTGCATTAATATTACAAACAAAATATTGTAAACCCAAAATTAAAAAATCTGATGTTATAAACCCAATATTAAACCCTAATATTATAAACCCATTATTAAACACTATATTATAAACACCAATGTTAGAAACCCAATATCATAAACCTTAATATTATAAATCTAATATTAAACCCAAATTTTCTAATGTCATATTGCGACTTTGAGTAAATTACAATGTAATGTAACATTGTACAATGTTTATCATAGTGCGACAATGTTTGTTACATTGCAACAATGTTTTCCACGTTACGATGTTGGATAGAGTATGACCTTATTCAGCCATGACTACTTTCAAATCATTGGAGATCATAAATTTTGATCAAAACTTCGCACCATTGTTCAATGAATCCTTTTTGGCCTCTCTAGTGAGTTTTTACAGACCTGATAACAACATTAAATCCTTTATGTGAATTTCTTTTTATCATACAATATAAGCAAATAATTCATTATAGTAAGTGGAGCAAAAGACAATAGAGCCAAACCTCAAGGAATCGAACCAAATTGATATGTGAAAGAGGAATTCAGTAATTAAATGAAGAGACACGAATGGGATATGACGTTCTTTGGATTCTTTTATTCCGAATGGAGAATTAGCCACATGAGAAACCACAAAAACCATCCTATTATATATTTTATTAATTATTAACCAATATACTTGTAAACAAAGAGTTTCATTATATCTCGCAATTTAAAATTTAACGCACCCATGCTTAAATGCACTTTCATTTTTAATTTAATTTAATATATGTTTCATCATGTAACGCATAAGCAACGACGTTTCAATTTATTTTTTTAATATAATGTAAGCGGTAAGCAGTACATGAAAATGTTCAACTTTCAGTTACCAACAAGAATAAAATGTTCCATTTACCTTCCCACTAACAGAATTGTTCAAGCCTCTGTCCTTCCACTTCTTGTTAATCTTGATAGCCAGTAATTTAGCAATGGTATAGTAAATTTTTAATCACGTTGTATAAATTTTTAATTTAAGTATGGTTTAATCATATGATTTAGATATACAAGGAAGTTAGTAGTGTGCATTTTATACATTGGTGTAGTGGTGACGACAAGAATATACTTGCATCTTAAAATTTACATCATATGATCAAAATGATTAATTAAGAAAATTATTAAATTGGTCAATTCCAATATGGGGATACCTATCGACATAACAAGGTTAATAATTGTGATGCAATAAATTTAGGAGTCGCTCTCATGGCACCCACCTGAGAAATACATAACGCATCTCGAGAATCACATTAGAATTGCACTCATAGGATGGTCATCCTAAACACAAAATTTAGATGTGTAGGTTTGAATTTTAGGGTCTGACTAAAGGATACCTTGTCTATCTTTCAATTTAATCTATTGAATATTAAAATTTGATATCTCAAGTGGACAAAGAATCGAACTTTTTGGGACAATACAACATTAACTAAATTATTTTTCCTGTAGCTATAGGTTCCTTTTCCGTCATTTAGTTTAAATAAGGATTTCGAGATGTGACCATAGTTGTTGCAACTCTCCACTGTTGTTGCAACTCCTCACTATTGTTGTGACTTCAACGTTTCTATTATTGTTGCTACGAATCATGTTATCCTTGACATCGTTGTTGCAACTCATGCTTCCCCTAACACCATTGATACAACTGGTGTTTTCCTTGCTAATGTCGTGACTGTTGTAACTCCATTTTTTCCCATCGTTGCAACTTTGAAGATAGAGGTTACAATTGCACACCTATTTTTATAGTGAGGTACTAAATCATTCAACTATCATTTTTGGACTGATCATACAGTTAAAAAATGATTTGTAACACATGAAAATATAAGAACAAGTGGATGGCCAAGAAGAGAAGATGACTTAGCCACCACATGTCACGCAAATGAATTTACTCAGTTGATGCCTACCTTATACCATTTTATGAAGAAATTGATGTAGCATGATGAAAAACATAATTTTCATGGTTATCCATCCACCTTTTTTATTTATTTAGATAAAATATATTTTGTATAAAAACCTTGTGCTCTCCTTGAACTAGTAGCTTTTAACTTGTAATTGGTAATTAGGAGCTAGATAATTTTATTGTACTTTCCATATTTTTGCAATTTAATTTTCTTTCTGTTGCAGTCTGAGTAATGGTGTGCTAAGCATTCATGTTTTGTTTCTTTTCTAACTAGTGCTTCTTTTAGGGGGTAGGGCCCAATCCTTAGTAAAATGTTGTTTTTATCCATAGCGTAGTTGTAGTTATAATTTATGTTTCTATTTATTTATGTATTTATTATATTTTTTGCATTGTTGCAACTTTGAGATGCAATATGTCACAACTATGATAAATTACATTACTGTAACTTTGAATTGTAGGTGTATTGCTAAAAATTAGGTGTTAATGTTATCTTTATCCATTCACTAATTTATTTCATGAAGGAATTACCATATCTCGTGAGTTAGGGTTGTTGTTGCAACTCTATCGTAGTGTTAACATTACTCTATTCCCATAATATTAAAGTTTTGTTTCCTTCAATGGTTTGAATTAGTTATTCTATGCAATTTTTTTGTTTATGTTTACAAGAAAGTGTGATTGAACGACTTGTGATTGAGTGTTTTTCGTTGCATATGAAACTACATGTTTGTTACAAGTACCAAAATCATTTTTAACACTTGAGAAAGTCACCTTTTGATGTTAGTGTAAACTACTTTGTTTCAATTTATTTTCCTACAACATATATTAGACAATGTTCCTTTACATTCATGCAAATGTGGATTGGATTGAAGTTGTGATTTAGATTATTTGGTGACTTGTAAAAACATCTCTACATATTGAACTGTGACAATCATCTAGTTACTACAACATCAAGACAAATACATGGTTGTACTAGCATATACAAAGCACAATAGTTCTCAAGTCCTCCTATGAACCATGGGTTCACAATTAAATGAACAATATTTTAGTTGTCTCTCTAAGCAATTAGAAAGGTAATTAAAAGTCATTAATCACACACATTTCAACATAAGGAATGACATGTAAATTAATAAAATGCATAATAATAAAGGTCAAAAGTGCATGTATTTCTATGTGATAGAGGTTTTAGATGGGATTTTATATGAAAAATTGAAGGGTCCGTCACATGGTCAACCATTATCAAAACATTGCCAATTATAGTCAAACTATAGTCAACCATGGTTGAACATAGTCTAGCCATGGTTAGCCATGTTCAATCGTCATAAACCATCATTAAACCATGGAAAACTATAGTAAAACAATGGTCAAGCATATTCAAACCATGGTGAAGCATAATTAAATCATGGTATACCATAATCAAGCCATTTTCAATCATGGAAATTCAAGGTAAACAATGGATAGCCATAATCACCCATTGTTAACAATGGAAATCCATGGACAACCATAGATAAGAAAGACAAGCCATGGTCAACCATAGTCAACCATGAAAAATTATAGTCAAATCATTATCAACCATAGTGAATCCATGGTCAACTATAGTCAAACCATGGTCAACCATCATCAAACATAGTCAAATCATTGTCAACCAGAGTCAATCATGGTCAACCATGTTCAACCATACTGAAAGAATGGTCAATTATCATAAACCATAATTATATAAGTCAACTATAGTCAAACCCTGGTCAAGAATAGTCAAACCATGGTCTACCATAGTAAAAAAAAAAACAAACAAACAATAAACATCATCCCAATAAGACTTTAATATTGCACAACTTAGTAATATGGATTTAATATTACACTTTATATTGTTCATAATGTAACTTTACAATCATGCTTAACCATGGTCAACCATCATCAACCATAGTTAAACCATGGTCAACTTTAGTCAAATAATGGTCAACAATAGTAAAAGCATGTTTTCCATATTAAAAAAAAAAAAAATCATAATCAAACCAAGGTAAACCATGTACAACCATTGTCACACACACTCAATCATGGACATCCATGGACAATATAGTAATACCATGGTCAACCACAACTAACCATAATCAACCATGGACAACTATTGTCAAACCATGGTAAAACATAATCAATCCATATTCAAACCATGCTCTCCTATAGTCAAACCATGGTAAAAATTATTCAAACCATGGTCAACCATGTTAAACCATACTTTGTCTTGGATAACTATGTAGAAATTATACAAACAATATTTATTTCATGCATTCAATCCGATCATGCAATATGCTAAAGAAAGATACTAAATACTTCTACAAATCAATTGCGGAAAATAAACACAATTTCCAATCATAACAAGTGCAGAAAGAAACAAATCAAACCACAACATAGATATTTTTCCAGGGAAAGCTTATTACTCAAAACCCCTCTATCTTCTATTGTATATTCAACATGGAATCATGAAACAATTACAATGCACTCTTCTCACAAGAGTCTCCTGCACTCAATTAATCGTCTCACATTGTCTCAGACAAAATCGACCAACACATAGCCAATTCTTAGCCTCTAAAAAGCCTGCCTTGCTTGCACAATTCCTGATGAATGCAATCCCTATTATTTATGAATTTTGGCCTTCCTAAACTACGCAAGCATCTTGGGAAATCCAATGTGTGTTTGGTTGCATGGGTGCAACCCAATAATGCTACAACTGATAGTTAACATCCCTTTAACCTTTGTCTCAACTGGATCTCCATTGGAACTGAAATGCATGCAGCTATTAATAGTAAATCATCAGTTGCATGGCAAATCATTGATTGTGAATTAAATAACATTTAATTCACTTGATCTCTCACTAGTGGAACAAACCGTTACAACTAGTTCAACTGAATCTAACTCACTTAATTGAGTTAATTGATTACCCATGCATTAAACTAATGTACCAAATGCAATTCGAACTCCATAACTAATAGAATTACTCTGCATGCCTCACCAACCACCCTCAACTCGAAATACATGAGCTATACGAGTTTATCACACTCACTTAACTGTTACAAGTGATCATGAGATAAGATTACAATTTATTGTCCAATTTAATTAAGGGAAAATTAAATTAGGCACTACACCAATTTAATTAATTAAATTTTCCTTCACACTAATGTATCGCTATGACCTATTGGTCCCACACTAGTGTGTGTACTGCAATTTCTTGTTGGACTTCAACACTCCCTCTCAACAAGAAAGGGATTATCTGCCATCTCCATCCTGCCTCTGTGGTATTCGAATTTGTTCCTGGTGAACGCCTTCGTCAAAATATATACATCCTGATCCTTCGTGGGAATGTACTAAAGTAACATAATGCACCTCTTAACACAATCTCTGAGATGGTGGTACTGGATGTCTATGTGCTTGGCCCTATCATGGAATACTGGATTAACTGAAAGCTTAATGCAACTGTATTTATCACAATGTATCATCGTCGAATCCATCTGAGAACAAAACAAACCAACCAGGATCTCTCTCATCCATATGGCCTCACATGTAGCTTGAATTGCTTCCATGTACTCTACCTCGGCTGAAATGAGTGCCACAGATCACTTCTTCCTACTGTACCAAGAAACTGTTGTCGATCTTATGCTGAAGATCCCTTCTGATGTGCTCTTTTTGTCTGATGGAATGTCTATCCAATATACATACGTGAAGCCTTGAAGCTTCACTCCCTTTGTCTATCTGTACCATAATCCATACTTTGTAGTTCCCCTGAGATATCTCAAGACATGCTTCCCCTCCTTCCAAAAGAGCTTGGTAGGATTAACCATAACTTGACTCAAGTTGTTAACTACGTAACAAATGTCTGGTCTAGTGTTCACTAAGTACATCAGTGAACCCACTAGCTGCCTGTGGACAGTATCTTCCACTACTTCCCCTGCAGTAGCATCCTCTTTCCTCCAATTTCCTGGAAGAGGAGTGTTACACAGTAATTTGTCACCGTCCCTACCATTTCCCGTCCCGCACAATGTAGGACCCATTTTGTGACCTGTGAACATTGTCATGCCTTGAAAACATCATCAATGCATTCCTCTAAGCATGAGCTTCAATTTCCCTAAAGACATCTCCTTGCAAAAATCATGAAAAACATCTCCTTTTGCATTGGCGCGGGCAGACAGTTCAGCACTCGCGCCAATGGGGAAAATCCTGCAAAGAGGCCGCACCAACTGGCGCTCTGTCCTAGAGCAGTAGTCGTGCCAGCCAATTTTAGGAGTGTTTTTTAAATAAAGATGGCGGAAGTTGTGTTTCAACCAACTCAGAAACCATTGCCTATCTTGAGTTGGGAGGTTTGGCTGCGGGAGTTCTATGGAAGGGAAGTGGTTTGCCACCTCCCATGGAACCTTCCTTGTTGATAGGGCCAATCCCACAATAATAGGGATCCCAACTCCTCCTTCCCCATCTATAAAAGCTCGCTCAATCCCATGGCAAGCTAGTCTTGAAGTGCCTAAGCTTAACTTCAACCCCAAGAGCTCTTGTGTCAGAAAGAGCCCTTTATCCTCTCAAGGCCGACTCATGGCGAGACTATCGTCGAGAGACCTGGTGGAGAGGTTTACCTTCGGCGCAGACGACAGACGTGAACGACCGGAGACCCATCCGGGCGATACTTACGTCAAAACATTGGTTGTAATCTCTTTCGATTGTTATTTAATGAATGATTACGATTATGGTTCCACTCTGTTTTCGATTATGTTAATATGAGTAGTATCCTTTCTGACTGATATTTAGTTGCGTATGTTGGATTTTATGCTTGTATCTGTTTGTTTCTTGCATGTGCAGGTGTCCATCCGCGGAGATCGTGGAGGATCGTGATCTGCCGAGGCTGAGGAACGGGAACGCTCTCTTCTTCAGATCATAGCATTGGATTCCAGGTAGGCTTCCATCTTTAGTATTTCCATTCGTAACTAGGAACTTGCGTCGTAACATTTCGTGATTGTTGCTAGACCCCTGCTGGGCTAGTAGGGATCGCCTCTGTCTGCAGAGGGGATTTACCTCCTCAACAATTTGGCGACTCCGTTGGGGATCGTCTAGACTTCACTGTCTCGTTTGGATTGTCTCGGTTGATTGTTTTATGATTTTCCTTGCTTGGTTAGCCTTCTGGGTTAGGTTTTTTTACTGTTTTTTGCTTCTTGGTTTGCTTAGTTTACATTGATCTGCTTCTGGAGTAGTTATTTTTTTAATTTTGGCTGAGAAACTCGACTGGCGCGCTTTTTAGCCCGACAGTCGTGCCAATTGGCGCATGTTGCTTTTGTTTAGCCTGCGCCAATTGCTTTCTGGCGCCAGTTTCATCCTTACAGTCACGCCACTCCTGTAGGGTTTTTGAGTTTTCTTAGTTTTGAGCTCTCTGGATCTGGTCAGTGTTTGTCTTCTTGATTTTTCGGCTACCTGAGTGTGTTGGAGTCCTGTTTGACTGGGAATTCACCTCTGTCCTTGGTTGTTTGCTTTTATCTATCGATTTCACGTTTTAAGCCCTAGGGAATCTAGTGGCTTGGTGTATCAAGCCCTCCTTGGGAGTTTTGGTGTCTCGTTTGTCCGGTCAACTTCCTGATTGCTCCTCTACATCCTCTTAGTAGTTGTGCACTGTTTTGTTGCGATTTTTGGGTGATTTCTCATTCCTTCATTCAGATTTCATTTGGTCTTGCGTTTGGGCCTAGATCACACGGTCCATTGCAACCTTTGAGTCTTTTTCGTGGTTTTGAGAGACTTTGGTCGATTTTGGATCTGATTGCTTGTATCATTGAGTGAAATTTGTTTTTTTTGCTCTCTCAATATCGTTTCTCAAGTTGCTCCATTTGTTTTCAGTTTGTTTAGTGCATTTAGCTATCAAACGTTGAAAATTTTAAAAACAAATCTCTTTTGCTTTTTGTTAATTAGTGCAATTGTAATCTTTTCGATTTTGCTAGTGATTAGTGATTTGGATGAAAAGCTTTCAATTTCATTATTTGCATTAGAGATCTCAATGTTTGTCTTCCGATCATTTCGTTTGTGTAAAAGCTCTCAACTCTTCTATAACTAGTTTTCATCGAACGAAATGTTGGATTGTGGCATGTAGCTTTGCATTTAAGAGTCTTTTAAGACATTACATACGATAGGGCCTGAAAATTGAAACCTGATTGAAGATCAACTTAAAATTTATTCAATTAACCTAAGGCAGCATTGAAATTTAACAAAACATTTTTAGAGGTCTAGGCTAGAGACATGTTCCGGCGTCTTTAAACCTAGCAGCTGTCGCTCGCCTTTTGGCTTTAGACAGCGCTAGTACGGACTTGTGCTCCCCGTACCGTTGCGTATATAAAGGGAGGCCCCTCTATGTTTTCAATCCTTTATCCACAGGAAGCCGAGTCTGCCGCCCTATACCCGTGATACACCGAACACAGCATTCGGGGAGACTACCTGCACGTACGGAAAGTCCTTGGTCGATTTCTGTTTCATTATTGAAACCAAGGTGTATATTGCAGTTCACGGATATTTGGTACACCCTTTGTGCCTAGTATTACCTGAGCAGTCATTTGGTCTTTTCTGACTCCCTAAACTTGAAAATACTGTCAAGCGCTTGTCCTTTCACGCTTGTTTCAAATCTGAAAGAGATAGAGTCATCTTTTATCGTTTCTCGACTCTTAAAACATGAAATGGTAAAGTTTCTTACCTTTCAATGTCATAAAAAATTAATCACCCACGATTACACGCCCGTTTAGATATTGCTTGTTGACCGTTTGATCGTGTGTCTTAACTCGTTTTCAGCCCGTGTGTGTGTTTTCTTCTTTTCCTCTGCTATTTTGCCACAGTGGCGGAACCTCCTGTTTCGTCTACTGGTAGTCCTTACACGGACGATTCTTCAGAGGCTTCCCAATCCTACACTGAACCGCAGCAGCCTGTTGTTTCCGAGTTTCCTGACGGGGGACCGGTTCTCGCTGAGCAACCCTTTGGAGGACCAGTTGAGTTCAATTGGCCCTTTTCGGACCCTGTGTCTGAATTGAGATTAGGAGCCATTCTCTTCTGCTTCTCGGGTTCGCTTTTCATACCGTATTTCTCCTAGTCCTCGCTCGTCTTCGTTAGATTTAACGGCAGATCAACCATGAGTGATTCTCGTGAGGAAATTTCCACGTCCGGTGAAGACCACTGCCTCTTCCACGCAGATTGTCGGAGGGAGACAACCTCGAGTTGGCTAACATGTCACCACTCACTCCCGCTCGTGACAAGGTATCTTCTCTCGGGGTCGCACCGCCCACCGCGCCCTCTATGGAACATTGGCCTCTCGTCGAGGCCACCGTTACCACACCTCGGGTGTCTCTCGTACGCTCGGCTACTTTCGCTGCTTCTCGTCCCGCCCATCGTCTCGTGTGGCCGCTTTCTCGTTGCTCAAAGACCGCTGGTGACTATGCCAACCCAAGGCTTGTCCGAACATCGTGCTACACGAGAATATCTTCTCGAGGACACCGTTGCTCCTGAACAGCCGAACGCCGAGGTTGGACCGTCCTCCCAAGATCCCTACCGATCTTATTTTTCACACTATGCATAGGATGGTACTCCCGTGTATGATTTTCCAGGTCAGTATGACGAGCACGGGGAGATTTTGCATCTACCCGCCCCTGAGGCTTATCTTTATGCTCAAGGTTTACCCCATCACCAGGCTCATAACCCGCAAGGGCAACCTTTCCAAGGCCAACCTGCGGGCCAACTTGGTTATCCCTATGACCCACAGGGGCAGCCCATCCAGGGCTACCCTACGGGCCAGCAAGGGCCATCGTACAGTCCGCAAGGACAGTATTACAGCCCTTCCGGTCAACCTGTCCAGCCTCAGCCGGGGTACCAACCGGGACCGGCCTATGGTCCTGGGGGGCAAATCCAGCCTTCTTTACCGATGCAACCGCAGTATCCTGTTGTTTCTAACGTTGCATACCAGCCAGGACCATCCTATGGTTCTGCTTCAGGTCAAACCAGTTTCCAGCAAGCACCTGGTCCTGTTCCACCACCGGGCCAACCGGCTCATCCGGTACAACCCGGTGTTCCGCCTCTAGGCCAACCGGCCCATCCGGTACAACCTGGGGCTCACTTACAACCAGGTCAACCTGCGCAACCGGCACCGCCTGTCTATCCGGGTCAAACTGGTCATTTAGGTCAGCCCTCTCAGTCGGGTCAACCTGTTCATTCAGGGCAGCCCGCTCATTCCATTCACCCTGCTCAACAGCCGACTCATTCAATGCCGCAGCCAAATCAACAGCTGCGCCCTACATATCAGGCTCCGCAGGGTTCCACTTTTCAGCAGCCTACTTATCCTTAGGGTGGTTATTATCCTCATGGTCAGTCTCAACCGAACTATAACCACCCCCGAGGCTCTCAGTATTATCCTCCTCCACCCGGTTTTACCTACACTCAGCAGCCAAATCCAAACGCTGCTTATACGGGGCCGACACATAGTCAGGGTCCGTACCCTGGTTATCAAGCCCCACACTATGGTTACCAGCATCCAAATCAGTCTGGTTATACGACCTATGCCCCCTACGGTCAGAATCCTGCGGGACAGAACCCGTGGGGGCAAGGATATTCACAACCATCATGGAGTATGGGTACCGGACCTCATCCTGGGCCTGGCATGACGGTTAATCCACCATTGCCGTTCCTGGCTACCTTGGAGCTGCCGGATGTTTCAAAGTTGACCAATGATCCGATTTTACATAATCCATATTGGCCTCCGGTTCCCACCAAGATACCAGGTGATTGCCCCAAGTTTGAGGGAAAAGCTGGAGAGGACCCCCAGGCGCATGTGATGATGTATCATCTTTGGTGTTCGTCTAACTCTTGGGTCGACGATTCGATTCGCCTGCGCCTCTTCCAGCGTACCTTAACTGGAGCTGCCGCTAAGTGGTACATAGAGTTATCCCGTGGCATTTTTCAAGATTTCAACTCTTTAGCCATGGCTTTCCTCACACATTTCCAATTACCGGTTCGGTATGAAGCCGGGACGCACCTCCTGACTTCCCTGAAGCAAGATAAAGCCACTCACATCTCAGATCACATTCATGAGTGGCGGCGCCGTCGTAGACTGATCAAGTTTCACATACCTGATCAGATACTGACTCACTGGTTCACCACCTCCTTTGTGAATAAAATCGCTCAGGATATTGCGATGGGAGCGTGAGTGACAGAGGAACAAGCCATCGCGCGTGCCCAGTACTTGGATCTTGTCTATTCTCAGTCTGGCACGCTTTATGACATCTTGACTGATGCTCCATGGCCCGGAACCACTAAGGCTCCGCCCACCCCTGCGGTGGATGGTGTCATTGGTTCTATCTCTCAAAATTCGAAGAAATCTTCGAATGGGAAGCAGAAGGCTAATTCTTCCAACAATACCTCTGCTAATCCCGCCTCATCCGATTCTGGTAAAACCTCAGAGGTGAATGCCGTTCAGGCCAATCCTGCGGACAAATCCTCCAAGGGGAAGAAGAAGGGAAAAGGTAAATCTAAATCTGATGCCCCGAAACCAGAATCTAAATCTCGTACTGAGGATGGCTCCCAGCGTAAACCGAAGTTCCCTTGCCTCATCTATGAAGGTGACCATTATACTAAGGATTTTCCACGATGATCCGAGGTTAGTCAACTTCTTAAAGGCCCTAAAGGGACTCCGGCTGTTTTAAAAGAGCCATTTCCTTCTCAGCAGACCCAGATGGTCGAACAGGCGTCACCATCTGTACCGTTTGGGTCTCAGGTTTTCATGGTGAAGAGTGTTGCACCTATCTCTGTCGCTATGCGGTCGAAGGATTACAATGAATCACGGCAGGCACCCGGGAAGGCAGTTGCGGATGGACCGCCTCCCCCACCTGTCTCCGGTCCATTGGAAATCGAGAAGCCGACTCTTGAACCCGTTTTGAAGCCACCTCGCAAGAGTGTTCTTCGAAGATCTTCTTATAATCCAAACGCTCGTGCCGCTCAACATTACAGTATTGTTGAGGATCTGGCACAGGCGCCATGTGCTATGTCTGCACTTGAGGTTCTTCAAAGTTGTCCTTCACAACGGAAAGCGACCATCAAGAATCTGGTGGTACCTATCCGCCCACCCTGCCTTCTCACCTTCGATCTGGAGAATTTCACTCCCCGGCTTCCACATCAAATCGCTTTGGTTATTCAAGTCAGGATTAACGGTCTGAACATTCATAGGGCCGTCGTAGATGAGGGTGCATCTACCTGCGTTATGTCCTCCGCTTGCTGGAAGGCCATCGGCTCTCTAGCCCTGTCGTCATCTCCCAATGCCCTTGAGGCATTTGATGGTCGGGAATCTAAACCCCTAGGCGTTCTCGAGAGTCTCACGATCACATTACAGGGAAAAAATGTCAACGTAGAAGTGGAAGTAGTTGATGCTAAACTCAACTACAACATACTTCTTGGCCGCAGCTGTACCCATGCCATGCTCTGCGTGCCGTCCACCGTCTTTTGATTCATTAAGTTCCCTCACGAGGGCAAGATTGTCACAGTGGATCAGTTGTCATTTTTCACCTCTAACTCTGAGAACAACGTGCCATACGTGGATCAAATTTCGAATCCCCCAGACAGTGTAGGACCTGGTCTCTTCAAAGACCCAGTCCTCATGGGTATCTTTCCTGCACCACCACCGCATACCGCTCAAGTCAACATGTTGTCCAGGTCCGATGACCCCTGGCTCATTCCTACACCTGAGCAGGTATATGAGTTTGGAGAATCCATGCCTTTAACGGTAGTAGAGATCAGCTACTATGAGATTTTTGCTGCATCGGATCCTCCACCTCCTCAGCATGCTCCTTTGAGCATGGCTCTCGACGTCTACTCCCAATCCCCCTGGCTTGGTCAGGCTGATTCACCTGATCCTCTCAGAGAGACTTTTCCTTCCGATGAGGTTACTTGGCTGAAACTATGTCTCTTGAGGAGCTGCCTTGGCCGAGAAATGGACATCGACGCCTCCTCTGTGAAGTGCCCGCCTTGGGGCAACGACCGATCGTTCGGAGCGCAGTGCTGCTCGTGTCCCTTCCCCTCCCTCTTCAAACACCCACCCACACCAGGTTTTTCGAAGGGTAACCCGAGTAACATTACTCAAACGGAGTCTGAATCATATTCTGCGAACCCAGTGTGATTGTTGAGAATATTCATGTGGGTGTGACTTGTTCTCCCGATGAGATTCAAGTCTATACTGAGCTTTTCAAATAATTCAGAGATGTTTTCGCATGGTCTTACGAGGAAATGTCGGGGATTGATCCTAGTATTGTGGTGCACGAGATTCCAACCTATCCAGGTGCGAAACCCGTGCGCCAACACTTACGTCCCATGCATCCTCGGAAAGCCGCCGCCATCAAGGTAGAAGTTGAAAAACTTCTGAACGCCGGTTTCATTTATCCCATCCCCCTCACAGAATGGGTGTCTAACATTGTCCCTATCGATAAAAAGCAGGGTACGATTAGAGTCTGTGTGGATTATCGCGACATCAATCGCGCCTGTCCAAAGGATAATTATCCCACTCTGTTTATAGACCAGATCATCGACGAATGTGCTGGGAGTGAGATTTATTCCTTAATGGACGGTTTCTCAGGATATAACCAAATCAATATTGCACCTGAGGATCAACACAAGACCACATTCATCTGTCCGTGGGGTACCTTCGCGTATAAGAAACTGTCGTTCGGCTTAAAGAACGCTGGAGCCACTTTCCAGCGTGCGATGTCCTACGCCTTTCATGACATTCGCCATATCGTCCAGCCTTATCTGGACAACTTGCCAGCCCATTCTGGTAAGCGAGAGGACCATCCTGAGCATCTCCGCCAGATCTTTTCTCGTTGCAGGCGCTACAACATCAGGCTCAATCCTCATAAATGCGTCTTCTGCGTTGACGCTGGCCGTCTTTTAGGATTCATAGTCTCGAAAAACGGAATTCGCCTTGACCCTCTAAAGGTCAAGGCCATCGTAAATCTCCCATCACCCTCCTCCCTGTATCAGTTACAAAGTCTGCAAGGGAAAGCGAATTTTCTTCGGCGCTTTATCCCAAATTATGCCGAGGTGGCCAAAGGATTCACTCGTTTGTTAAAGCAGAACGTTCCCTTTCATTGGGACGAAATTGCTCAGGAATCCTTTGAGAAGCTGAAGACGTTGCTTGTCAATGCTCCGTTGCTTCGTCTTCCAGACTACCACCACGACTTCACTTTATATCTAGCCGCTGCATTTAGCACCATAGCCATGGTCTTGGTGCAGGATGACGATGACGGTGATGAACATGTTGTTTATTACCTGTCACGGAACCTTCTTGACTCGGAAACGCGTTATGCACATGTCGAGAAGTTGGCATTAGCAACGGTACACGTTGTACAATGCTTTCGCCATTACATCCTTTTGCGCACGATAACAGTGGTTTCAGACTGCAACCCTATGACGTATATTCTTTCTAGAAAATTACTGGGGGGCAAGTACTCCAAATGGATAGTGATCCTGCAGGAGTTTGACTTGGAATTCACTACTGCTAAGTCAACTAAATCACTGGTCTTCGCGGATTTGATATGTTCTCTCCCTACAGACTCTACTCCCTCACACTCTGAAGACCATATACCGGACGAAACGCTTTTCCTCATCAGTACTCGTGACCCTTGGTACGGTGACATAATAGTGTATCTTCAGACCTCGACATTTCAGTCTGAGTTGGATAAAGCTGCCCGCCGTCGGATTCGGCACCAATCCCAACCCTACCGTATAGTAGGAGATACCTTATATCGCGTTGGAGTAGATTCGGTGCTCCGGCGCTGCCTAACCTTGGAAGAGGCTGAGAAGGTCCTAAATGACTGCCACAGTGGCGCCTATGGTGGACATATGTCCGGATATGCTACTGCCTAGAAGATTCTGCGAGCAGGTTATTTCTGGCCTTCCATATTCAAAGACGGTATCACTGCAGTCCGTAAATGTCATCCATGCCAGATTTTTCAGCGCAAGATGCGCGCGCCGTCGTTGCCATTGCATCCCGTTATTACCGTCGGCCCTTTTGCGAAATGGGGCATGGATTTTATGACGTGTAACCCTCACTCGGCCGGGGGGCATGCGTATATCATTGTCGCCGTCGACTACTTCACCAAGTGGGCCGAGGCGATGCCTACACTAGCTGCTGACGGGAAAACGGCTACTCAATTTATATTCAACCACGTTATCGCACGGTTCGGGGTTCCTCAAGCCATCGTCACTGATCACGGTACTCATTTCCGAGATTACATGATGGCGGAGCTGACTTCAACGTTGGGCTTGCGTCACGACAGCTCAACACCATACTACCCTCAAGCAAATGGTCAGGTTGAAGTAGTGAACAAGGTTTTGGTCACTATGCTTCAGCGAACAGTTGGTATTCACAAATCCAATTGGCATCTCCAACTGTTCTCAGCTCTCTGGGCATACCGAACATCTGCTAAGAGTACAACTGGATTCACACCATTTCAATTGGTGTACGGTCTGGAAGCCACTCTGCCGGTTGAATGCGAGATTCCTTCATTGAAATTAGATGTGGAGCTTCTACCTGGTACTTCTGCCGAGGAAGAATGTCTTATGTATCTAGAACGGTTAGATGAAACCCATCGTCTGGCTGCTTTGGTTATCGAAGCACAAAAGAAGAGGGTCAAAACTCATTTTGATCAATCTGTTTCTCCCCGTTCTTTATCGAAGGAGACCTCGTCCTCCTGTACGATCAAGCACATGACAAGCTTGGAGCGGGTAAGTTCCATCCTATGTGGCACGGGCCCTATATAGTAAAACGTGTTTTGAAAAATGGGGCCTACGAGCTTATAGATTATGAAGGAGTTCCACTGGCGCAGCCCAGAAATGGGCTGTACCTTAAAAAGTACTATGCCTGAAGTGATTTCTTGGTGTGGTGTGTGTACATAGGTGTGTGATTTTCATTTGTGTGCATGTATTGTGTGGTGTGCTTTGTAAACATCTTTCTGCTGATCGGGTCTTCCTGGTTGTGCAGATGTCTTTTCATCCATTTGTTGGTTTCGCGGATGGTGCCTCCCTCAGTACCAGGAAACTGTCTTCAGCAGCCTGCGTAATCTATGATCCTGCTGGTGAGTTGATTGACTTGCAAGGAGTGTGTCTAGGACGTACCACGAACAACATCGCGGAATATAGTGTTGTGTTAGAATTATTAACCGAGGCAGTAAACCTTGGTATCCGTGAATTGCTCGTGTATCTAGATTCACAACTTGTGGTGTTACAACTGAACGGACACTATTCGGTAAGAAACCCGTCCATCTTACGTCTGTATCTGCGTATTCGATTACTGGAAAGGAATTTTGACTACATTACATATCATCATATACCCAGGCATTTGAATACACTAACAGATGCAGTAGAAAATTTGGTATTAGACAGACATTTGCGCAATTTATAAATCATCATCATGTAAAGAAAGATCCATCCAGAAATAGATATGTATATATATATATATCGAAATGTTTACATAGAGTGTGTCACATAAAAGTCAAAATATACATATTCGTCTTAAGTACATTCGGAGACGGAACGTCTCTCAAAAAATAGGTGTGGTATAAATCCTAAGAGCTAATCTGCATGGTGCTCATGATAGCACGTGACTGCACGCACTAAGCGTCTCAGGATTCGGTGGATCCGACTCGGAACTCCCACCGTGTGGCGCTGGTATGCCATCGGTACGTCTGCCAGCCGAGCATAGTCTAGGATCTCGTGGGCAATGCCCTCGAGATTCTGGATCAACTCCTCTCCTCCGGTGCCATCCCCCTGAGGATCAGGGGTGAGTTGTGTCCTCCGTGAGATTGGAGACATCCCAGCTGGTCTCTCAGGTCCCACATCTGCATGCATATGTAAAATGTGTTAGGACAAATGTGTATTAACAAAAAAAAAACATAAAATATAAAATCAAAAAACATGAGGTCTTACCCAACTCCTCGTCCCAGTCATCTCCTTCTGGCAGTGGGAGATCTGGGTCTCCGGTGAATTCAGTTCCTGCATAAGGCCAGTCTTCCACGACAATCAGCTGGCGCCGTAACCACCTAAAGAACTCCGGCCTCCAGGACATCTGTTGGCCGCCTCCAGCTCTGGGCATTAATGCTGCCCAGCGAGCCATTCTTGGCTCTCGTGGTATCGGATCTGCTAATGAGGACCCTTGGCCCTGGAAGATTGGTAAGCGTTCCAGAATGAACGATACCAGTATGGAACCATAGCCAAACTGTTTTAGTTTAGCTTGTTTGCATTTTGTGAGCTGCCTTTTCATATTGATTGTTACTGTTGTTGCCCAGTCAAACAGTAGGGGACTCATGCATTCTGAGGCCAGCAGGAGTTGGGCCTTTGTGGCCTCGTGCGGTTCCTGCGACCCTGCAGCCCGCGTGATGGTATGTAGGACCACTCTCAATGCTAGATCAGGGATAGTGTGGATATCCACCTTCTTGCTTCCTGATCCCATTTGTGCCCCTCGGCACACTCGTGCCATCACTTCTTCCATCTTCTCCCCAGATGGTCTGCTTCCAGTCAAGACAGGGATCGGACCTCTGCGGGACAATCCAGTGATAAAATAAACATCGGAAACCTCCAGCTCTAATACCTGGTCTCGTAACCTGAACACCTGTTCATGTTCATCCCAGATACTGATTAAATACTGGAGGAGCTCGGGCTGAGCTCGTAGACAGGGTGTGAGGAAGAACTTTTTCAGCCCACAGTTTCTAAGGGCATTCATGCAAGCTTGACTTTGGATGGCTTGTTCATCCTCTTCTCCATGCTCTCGTTCTTTCCATTCGATCGCCATTTTGCTTGATTACCTGCATTCATATGGTCATAAGCTCTTGGTTAGATCTCTGTTAAGCCTCAAATTCCATTCAATTTGGTCTAAATGTCGAAATTTTAGGCAGATTTTTAGGTTCGGCTGCTGGCGCAGCTATTTTGTGAACATTCGTGCCACGTGGCGCGAGCCCTTTACATAAAAGAGCCCATTGGCGCGGGTCCGTGCCCGATACCCGCGCCAATGAGCGTAGCCCTAAAATTTTAAAAGTGGCCACATAGAACTGATTCTCAAGGGAAAATTATCAAGAAATGGATGAAAATAAAGAGCAAGGGAGCGCCTCTTACCTGTAGCAGACGAGAAGCTGAATGGTCAACTGGATTTGTCACAATCACCGTCTGAAGTTTCTGCTCCAAATGGACCATTGTTGCTTTTTACCAAGGTAAATAGTTAATGTAATTTTATTTTTACCATTTTGACATATTTATAGCTTTTTCGACTTTAAAAGAGTTTTAAAAGTTGTTTTTATCAAATATTTGAATATGTTATGTCGAAAATGGGTTTTACGCTTGCTTGGTATGTGCAGCAGCAGGTTTTTGCGACTTTAACGATGGAAACGAGTTGTATTTTATACTTTTTCGGACTCGGTAAATACACGAAAAAGTCACTCTGGAGTCATCTTTCAGCTCTTTTCTAACTCTCTAAACATGAAAAGATTGCCGAGGCCCTTGTCGTTTCGATCTCGTTAAAATGGACACGAATCGACATCCACCCAGTATAAGTTTAACCCTTTTTCGGGCTGGGATGGATTGATTACGAAAAAGGAATACCCTAGCCTATCGCGACTAGGAGGTTTTCCCGGATATTGTTTTCTACCTTTTCGGATCTGGGAAACTATTTACGAAAAGGGACATGTGGAGTTTTCTTTTCCGCTGTCTTTTCAAACTCTCTAAACATGAAAAGACGCCGAGTTCTTCCTTTGTCAGACTCGTTAAACCCTGATGACATTGGATTTCGTCGAAATGACGTTCTCCGAGTTTCTCCTTCCTAGGACTCGTTAAATACACTAGGATGGATTCGCCCGAAGGGCGGACTTATATCACAAGCATATGCTATCCCCTTCAAGCTTGTTATCAAAAATAATTGGGGTACTCGCCAGAAATGGTGGGGGAAAAATGGAACCATCGTCGTTGTCATCGGCAGTATGTCACTCTTGAACATGGCACTTGTCTGCATTCGTGTCGGGTTGGGGACATCTCATCTCGTTTCTTCACTTTGCCTCCGTGGGTTTGGATAATCCCTTTTGACCTCTCATCTGCTCATTGCCTCGTCACCATGACCTATGATCCGTTGATGTCGAATACTTCCAAGTCCACTGTCGTGCCGTTTATATGTTCAAGAGAAGTTGGCCTCTGCAAATATCAACCTTCCTCTGATTCTCATACGATCTTGATTCACAACAAAAACATCATGTTCCTCTGTCCCGTGTCGATGATGTGGGAAACATTATGGCCCACCTTCGATCAAGGTCACTTCCTGTCGACTTCAGCTCATTATCCAGGAAGTTTATCTAGAGACTCCTTCATGGTACCTTGGAGCCTACATGCCTCAATGGCAGGTTCGTCGCATTTGACGTGAGTTTTTCATCATTGGCCTCCGATCGAGTGACTCTGCGGGTGTTCGATGCCAACTCATTGATTCACATGCCGTACATTGTACCTGTAATACCTTGAGGACCATTTTCATTATTGGTGGTTTCTCTCGCGTCTGTTAACAGCTTTCATCATTGGCTGGTAATCAGACGATGTTCTTGCATGTTCGACTTCAGCTCACATATTCGCATGCTTGAACTTGTGTGCTACGGCTGGGTCGAGATGGACGCAAGACCTGGTGTGTCTGTTGTAATCAGGCTGCGATTGTGGATTATTATCATTGTGACTCACGTGATTGGATCATTGCAGACCATACACGAGTCTATTTATTTGATCCTTCTTGGATGAGCTGTGCGCCCATACCACAGATCCGGATTATGCTTATCTCTGTTGTTTAGGATGGTACAGCTATACCACATATACATCATGTACTTGAGATATCAGTTGTATTTTTCTGCGTAGGTTTTCCGACGGCGGGCCTTCAGTTGAACATGTTCTCGTAAAGCATTTCACCCCTATCTCTCTCGGGCCTCATACTTTAGGGGGCATCTGTTACACAGTAATTTGTCATCGTCCCTACCATTCTCCGTCCCGCACAATGGAGGACCAATTTTGTGACCTGTGAACATTGTCATGCCTTGAAAACATCATCAATGCATTCCTCTAAGCATGAGCTTCATTTTCCCTAAAGACATCTCCTTGCAAAAATCATGAAAAACATCTCTTTTTGCATTGGCGCGGGCGGACAGGTCAGAAACTCGTGCGTGGGAAAATCTGCCAAAGAGGGCGCGCGGTAGGCGCTCTTGTCCCAGACGATGGTCGCGACCAATTTAAGGAGTGTTTTTTAAATAAAGATGGCGGAAGTTATGTTTCAACAAACTCAGAAACCATTGCCTATCTTGAGTTGGGAGGTTTAGCTGCGGGAGTTCCATGGAAGGGAAGTGGTTTGCCACCTCCCATGGAACCTTCCTTCATGATATGGCCAATCCCCCAATAATAGGGATCCCAACTCCCTCCTTCCCCATCTATAAAAGCTTGCTCAATTCCATTGCAAGCTAGTCTTGAAGTGCCTAAGCTTTGAATCTCCAAATTCCCAAGAGCCTTTGTGCTGTAAGAGCCCTCTTTCTTCATAGGGCTGACTCTCAAGTAACGAGACTATAGATCGAGGAGACTCGAGAGGGGTTACCCTTTCCTGGCCAGGCACAGAGACGTGAGCGGCCCGGAGACCCACATCAGGAGAACACGGCTGTCAGGAAGCGTTGGTTGGCAATCTCTTTCGATTGTTATTTAATGAATGATTACGATTATGGTTCCACTCTGTTTTCGATTATGTTAATATGAGTAGTATCCTTTCTGATTGATATTTAGTTGCGTATGCTGGATTTTATGCTTGTATCTATTTGTTTCTTGCATGTGCAGGTGTCCATCCGCGGAGATCGTGGAGGATCGTGATCTGCCGAGGCTGAGGAACGGGAACGCTCTCTTCTTCAGATCATAGCATTGGATTCCAGGTAGGCTTCCATCTTTAGTCTTTCCATTCGTAACTAGGAACTTGCGTCGTAACATTTTGTGATTGTTGCTAGACCCCTGCTGGGCTAGTAGGGATCGCCTCTGTTCGCAGAGGGGATTTACCTCCTCAACAAGGAGTCTCCATGGGTTTACAACTCTCCATGTGAAACTTACCCAGTATCTCTTTGGCATACTTTCCTTGAGAAAAGCAAAGTACACCATCCCGCTACCATATTTCCAAACCAAGGAAATAGTGAAGGAGTCCCATGTTCTTAATTTTAAACTCTCTTCCAAGAACCTCCATGCAAGAATGTGTTGAATTTTTCAACAAGAAACAATGAAGGAGGCATCCTGAAACATCATCCTTGATCCTAGTAGGAAAATAATCACCTAAACTAGGTGGGGCCCACACAGGCTATTTTTAGGTGTATGTCTCTTTTTAGACATGGTGAGAATATTCTATATGTAGCAGGAGGATATTTGTAGATGGTTGATCAAATGTGAAAAATATATGAAATTATATTTTTAGAATATTGGGCAAAGTCTATTTATAGATCGTCGATCTAAAAATAGATGCATGTCGATTATTATTGGCTCTTAATAATAATCAAACTCTAAACATCAACTTATTCTCTTGGAGCACTTAATTTCAGTATACATATTTGTCAAATAAGTGGGCTGAAGGAATTACGCAATTCCTAAGGGTTTACTAGAGTTCATGCATGGAGGACTTAGTTAGAACTGAAGTGGCAAAGTTATGACAAAGTTGGAAGAGTAGTTCATGGAGTTGTATTCAGTTTAACTCAATTGGACTCAGTTGAGCTAGTTGTATCTAATCTAGCTGAATGATACACTAGTGAGAGTGGAGTGAATTAATTAGTTAATTAATTCACAAATAATAACTCATTAATCAACTGAACAATACAACAGTTAACTACAGTGCATGTCAGATCCAGTGGAGACCCAATGCAGAGATAAGTGAAAGGGTGAGATAGACTATCTGTTGTGACCATAGTGATGCATGAATTGCATCTACATATACATTGGAGTTGCCAATGATAATAAAGTAGTCAACGAGAGTGGGATTGCATCGAATTGATCTTTGTAATCAACTTGGATTGCACAGTGGAGGCAGGCTATCAGGTGGCAAGAAATCAGTGCATGGATTTGCATATTTCTTCTGATTAGTGTGTGACGATTGATTGTACTAAGAGCTTGATGTACTAAGCTTTGTATGAGATTGTTACATGATTTCCATGATACATAATATATGATATTTGGGGTTTTCAGCTTCAGGCTTTCCCATTAAACAACTGTGTTATGTGTGTTTTTATTGCTTCATGTGTTTTGCAATTGTTGATTAAATTTCCGCAAGAATTATAGTGGAAGGATTCTGTATTTTTCAAGAAGATAAATATTGTGAGATCAGGAGAGTCTGGATATATACATACATATTGTATATAATTTCTACATGGTATCGGAGCTGTTTTATATATTTTCTACATGGAATGAGAGCAAGGATTTTTGGGCCCGCGAGTTGGCAGATAATATATGAAAGTTTTGGTGACATATTTTCAGAAAAAAATAGCATATTTGGATTCCTTGCGAAAAAAATACCCAAATTGAAAAAAAAAATCGGTTGAATCGGAGCTCGGATGAGGGGGATATCGTTGATTTAAAATCAACTCTTTTGTTAGAAAATTTTGCGACGGCGGGACAATTACAATGTGCGCGAGCCAAGAATCTACATGCACTGAGGTACAAGATGCATGAAAAGCTTTGAGGAGAAAAGTAGAGGTTATTGACTTGGTGGTTGAGAGGGAGCCTCTCAACATGCAGCCTGAGAAGTAGTCTCAGAAGGTTGTGGAGCAGCCACAATTGGAGATGCAGAAGAATCTTTATAGATTTGATGTAGATGGGATTTCTACGGAGCTTCCTACTGTTGGGAAGTGCAAGAAAGACATGCAATTGAAGCTTGAGAGTGAGCAGGATTTGCATGCAGGTAAGAGTGAACCTCGAGATGTGGAGTAGCCACAAGATGAGGATCATGGAGCGGGAGCAACCACTCATGCAGAGAAATTTCGTGCCAGATGGGCAGAGGGAGTGCATGCAGCTATACCACTAGGTGAGAAGTAGGGCGACATGCATGAGTAATCCCAAGAAGATATTTCTGGGCAAGATTCATTGAGATGGTGTGGATCTCATGAATTGAACCTAGCTACGAGGAGCCCATAGAGAAGCAGTAGCATGATCACTTGGATTGATGCAGGCAGATCAAAGTGACAGTGTCGGATACTGGAGCGTGGTTCAGAGTTGACAGCAAGTGCATAGTGCATAGATGCATAGTTCAACAACGCAGTGGTTCCTGAAGACATGTGCAGTAGCTAAGCAAAATTCGAAAACTTTGATGATAGATGCATTATACGGATTCAGTTGTTTGGAGGCCTTTCAGTTTCGGAAGTGTTGCAGCAAGAGTTGCAGGGAAAATGCATGGAGTTGCATGTCGCATGCAAAGACAATATTTTCTTGTTGAGAGGGAGTGTTGAAGTTTGCAACAAGAAACAATGAAGGAGGCATCCTGAAACATCATCCTTGATCCTAGTTGGAAAATAATCACCTAAACTAGGTGGGGCCCACACAGGCTATTTTTAGGTGTATGTCTATTTTTAGACTTGGTGAGCATATTCTATATGTAGCAGAAGGCTATTTGTAGATGGTTGGTCAAATGTGAAAAACAGATGAAATTATATTTTTAGAATATTGGGCAAAGTCTATTTATAGATCATCGATCTAAAAATAGATGCATGTCGATTATTATTAGCTCTTAATAATAATCAGACTCTAAACAACAACTTATTCTCTTGGAGCACTAATTTCAGTATACAGATTTTTCAAATCAGTGGGCTGAAGGAATTACGCAATTCTTAAGGGTTTACTGGAGTTCATGCATGGAGGACTCAGTTAGAACTGAAGTGGCAAAGTTATGACAGAGTTAGAAGAGTATTTCATGGAGTTGTATTCAGTTTAACTCAGTTAGAATCAGTTGAGCTAGTTGTAACTAATCTAACTGAATGATACACTAGTGAGAGTGGAGTGAATTAATTAGTTAATTAATTCACAAATAATAACTCATTAATCAACTGAACAATACAGCAATTAACTACAGTGCATGTCAGATCCAATGGAGACCCAGTGCAGAGATAGGTTAAAGGGTGAGATAGACTATCTGTTGTGACCATAGTGATGCATGAATTGCATCTACATATACATTGGAGTTGCCAATGATAATCAAGCAGTCAAGGAGAGTGGGATTGCATCTAATTGGTCTTTGTAATCAGCTTGGATTGCGTAGTAGAGGCAGGCTATCAGGTGGCAAGAAATCAGTGCATGGATTTGCAGATTTATTCTGATTAGTGTGTGACGAGTGATTGTACTGAGAGCTTGATGTACTAAGCTTTGTATGAGATTGTTACATGATTTCCATGATACATAATATATTATAGTTTGGGTTTTCAGCTTCAGGCTTTCCCATTAAACAACTGTGTTATGTGTGTTTTTATTGCTTCATGTGTTTTGCAATTGTTGATTAAATTTTCGCAAGAATTATAGTGGAAGGATTCTGTATTTTGAAAAGATAAATATTGTGAGATCAGGAGAGTTCGGATATATACATAAATATTGTATATAATTTCTACAGAATGTATCAGCTAAACACTTATAAAAATTAGATCATCAACATAAATTACGATAATCAAGATCTTACCATCAACCACAATCTGCTACAGGTTTGCATCTACTTCACTTTTGGTGAAGTCCAGCACAGTGAAATAGCTGTCAATCTGAGTGTACCAAGCACAAGGTGCTTGCTTCATCCCATACAATGCTCTCTTTAGTCGGAACACATGTGGCTCACTGTCAAAGATCTCAAAATTTTATGGCTGCTCTATGTACACTTCTTCCTCAATAACTCCATTAAGAAATGCAGTTTTCACATCCATCTGATGAATTTGCCTCCCCATCTGCGCTAAGAGTGAAAGGATAGATATAATGGAAGAGTACCTCATGACTGGTGCAAAAGTATCCTCATAGTCGATCCCCTCAACTTGTGAGAATCCTCGGGCCACAAATCTGACCTTGTACTTCTCCACACTCCCATCTGCTGCTTGCTTCACCTTATTGATCCATATAGATCCAACCACTGATTTTCCAACCTGTCTTGGGACAACATCCCATGAAATGTTCTTGACAATGGAGTCATACTCCTCTACCATAGCGTCAACCCAAATTGGTTTTTGCACTTCTTCCTCAAAGGAATATGGTTCTATCACAATACACTTGCTCATAAGAGCCATGTATGTAGTAAACCTGTCTCGAGACTTTCTCTATCTGTGCAGTGAAGTAGGGGCTCCTACATTCTCTGCTGCATCAAGTCTCAATCTATCAGCTTCCGTGGTGCACTTTCTACCATTCTTGGTGGATGGCTCTACATGACTATTTTATGCCACTCCATGATCCTCCACATGCAGTTTCTCCACATCTTGTGGCTCATCCTTTGGAACCAAGATTTCCTCCTCTGCATGCAAATCCAACTCCCTCTCAAGGGACAATTGCATGGATTTTTCCTCATCAAATTTTATATCCTGTCTCACAACAATCATCCTATTGTTTGGAAAATACACCCGATAGTTGTGGGGAGTATCAGTGTACCCCACAAATATCCCAATCTCAGTTGTTGGTTCGATATTCTTCCTGGCATATTTTCTCACATGCACATAAACATATGAGCTTAAAATATTAAAATATGAAACATCAGGTTTCTTACCAGTAAAAGCCTCCTCTGGTGCACTCATGCCAATTATCTGATGAGGACAGCGGTTCTACATAAATACCGATGTGTTGCATGCCTCTGCCCACATATGCAACAGTATGCCCTGATCGTGCAACATTGCTCGTGCTGCACCCATAATTTTTCTATTATTTATTTCTGCAACCCATTTTATTGTGGGTTATGAGGCACAATCAGTTCTATCTGAATTCCTTCTTTGCTACATAAGTCCTTGAATTCATTATAGATGTACTCACCACCATTGTCACTTCTAAGAGCCTTCACATGCTTCCTCGTGACTTTATCCACCAATGCTTTGAACTCAAGAAATTTTGAAAACATCTAATCTTTCTTCTACATGAAGTAGATCCAACAATTTATAGAAAATTCATCAACAAATATCATATAGTACTTATGCTTTTCTGTCGCGGCAGTAGAGAATGGTCCACACACATCTGAGTGAACTCTCTCAAGGATTTCCAAAGCTTGATTCTCCTTCTCGTGAAAAGTGGCCTTTACATACTTCCCCATAGTACATCCCTTGCATGTCTCTAATTGTGCAAGTGTACCCTTGGGAAGACCCGTTGAAATCCGTTGCATGACCTTCAAGGCTCTGGGGTGTAGATGGCCCAATCTCTTGTGCCATAACTCACCCTCATCCTGGCTCACCACTTTGTCTGCCTTACCCATCAATGTTGTGTAGCCATCTACATCAAGTTTATAGAGATTATTCACACAGATCCTAATCTTCTTGGCTTGTCCTGTTGCTTTGTGTCGAAGAAAAGCTTTTCCCTCACTGAAAACAACATCATAGCCTCTATCCTCCAACATTGTGATTGAGACCAAATTTTTCTTCAAGCCTAGTACATGCATTACATATTTTAATAGAAAGGGTTTAGCTGGGTGTCTCTGGAAGGTAATTGTACCAATCCTGGTAGAATTGTACCATCTGTCATCACCAATTTCTATATGCATCTGGAGTTCCTTCTTCTCCAAGCTACTAAAAATTTCTTTGTCTCTTGTCATGTGAAAGGAAGCACCACTATCCAAGTACCACACCGATCCGATTTCACTTGACACCATGCATGAAATGAACAAGAAATCAAGCTCAAATTGCGAGGCCAACGCCTCACCAGCTACAGATCCTGAAGCCTTCTTGTTCTTCTTATTTTGTGAACAATTAGTGGCATAATGTCCATGATCGTGACAGTGAAAACACTTCACTTTGGACATGTCGCGCTTCTTGCCATATTTACTGGACTCAAATTTGGAATGGAATTTATTTCCTTTCCCCTTATTCACCTTGGCAGCCAAGCACAATATTCTTCTTCATCATTCTTAGATGAAGATCCATCCCTAGTATTCCGCCTGAATTCTTCTTGCACCAAATCCGACCAAATTCGTTCTCAATCTAGAAGCTTCTCCCTCCCATTGACAAAGTCTTGATAACTATTCCAACTCTTGGGAAGTCCTAGAAGAGCTAGGCTCACCAAGTCATCATGTACGACAGTAATTCCGACACTCCCAAGCTCATCCCAACATTGGACAAACTTTGTTAAATATTTCGGAATGGTGTCGCCTTTCTCCATTTTGATTTTCCTGAGTTTATCCTTCAGTGCCAATTTTCGATTATCACTGCTACTCTGAAACAGGCCTGTCAAATATTTCCACATTTCATATGGTGTCACTTTGCCATGGAGACTTGAGACAATGTGGTTTCATACTCCCTCTTGTAAGATCCTCCTCGTGTTTGAACCTTATTTTGCTAAGCATCAAGATTTGTGGCATCTGCTGCAGCAGGTTTTGGAATGTCATTGTTGATGAATTCTTTCAACTCGTTTTCCTCTAGTACTGCCTCCATTTTTTATTTCCGCACAAAATAGTTAGAGCTGCCATCGAGTGCATACTCCAATGTCAAGCCATTGAAATCCATTTCGATCCTGATCCACTTGTCACACCAAGAATACTTTTGCAAATTCGAATTCTATTCAGTCACAAACTCAGCTTCTCCTCCACTATATTGATTTCATGTGCTCTGATACCATGTAGAAATTATAAAAACAATATTTATTTCATGTATCCAATCCGATCATGCGATATGATAAAGCAAGATATTGAATACTTCTACAAATAAATTGCAGAAAATAAACATAATCGCCAATCACAACAAGTGCAGAAAGAAATAAATCAAACCACAACACAGATATTTTTCTGGGAAAATCTTACTACTCAAAACCCCTCTATCTCCTATTGTATATTCAACATGGAATCACGAAAAAATTACAATGCACTCTTCTCACAAGAGTCTCTTGCACTCAGCTAATCATCTCACACTATCCCGAACAAAATCAACCAATGCATAGCCAATTCTCAGCCTCTAAACAACCTGCCTTGCTTGCGCAATTACTGATGAATGTAATCCATATTATTTAGGAATTTTGGTCTTCCTAAACTGCACAAGCATCATGGGCAATCCAATGGGTGTTTGGTTGCATGGGTGCAACCCAATAATGCTACAACTAATAGTTAACATCCCTTTAACCTTTGTCTCAACTAGGTCTCCACTGGAACTGAAATGCATGAAGCTATTAATAGTAAATCATCAGTTGCATGGCATATCACTGATTGTGAATTAAATAATATTTAATTCACTTGATCTCTCACTAGTGCAACAAACGGCTACAACTAGTCCAACTGACTCTAACTCACTTAACTGAGTTAACTGATTACTCATGCATTAAACTAATGCACCAACTGCAATTAAAACTCCATAAATAATATAATTACTCTGCATGCCTCACCAAACACCCAAATACATGAGCTATATGAGTTTATCACACTCAGTTAACTGTTACAAGTGATCATGAGATAAGATTACAATTTATTGTCCAATTTAATTAAGGGAAAATTAAACTAGACACTGCACCAATTTAATTAATTAAATTGGCCTTCACACTAATGTATCGCTAGGACCTATTGGTCCAACACTGTGTGTGCTACAATTTCTTGTTGGACTTCAACAAACCATGGTCAACTATAGTCAAACCATGGTCATCCATCATCAAGTATAGTTAAACCATACTCAATTATAGCCAAATAATGTTCAACCATATTCAAACCAAGGTAAACCATTGAAAACATATTCAAACAACAAAAAAATGAATAAGAAACATCATAAAAATATAACTTTAATGTTACACTTTATATTATTCATAATATAACTTTATTATTTTTTGCAATGTGACGAGAAACAAATGATGTTGTTATAATGTGAAACAACATCATTGCAATTTTATGAACAAAAAAACATAAAACATCATTGCAATGTGATAAACAATGAACATTAATGCAATATGAAGAGCAACAAAAAATTTCACATTGTGATGAATAATGTCATAATGTGATGAAAAATAAATGTCATCCAAATATTCCAAACAACAAATGATTCCATAATGCCATGAACAATAAACATCATTGAAATGTAATGAACAATAAACAACATCACATTGATATGAAAAATAAACATTATTACATTGAACAATGTTGTAATGTGATGAACAACAAATGTTTTCACAATGTAATGAATAGTAAATGTCATTGTGATGTGATGAACAACAAAAAACATTTCAATGTGACAAACAACAAACATTGTCACAACATGATGAAAAATAAATGTCATAAAAATGTGATGAACAAAAAACAACATCACAGTATGACGAATAATGTCATAATGCGATGAAAAAAAAACATTGTTATCATATGACGAACAATAAATGAAGCCTCCATTGTGTCAAGCAACAAATGGAATCACAATGTGACAAAAAATAAACATTGTTGTAATGTGAAAAACAATAGATTACATCATAATTTTATGAATAATAAACATTATTACAATGTGGCATAGAACAAATGATGTCATAAAGTGATGAACATCAAAATTTATTGTAATTGGACCAAAACATTATGTTAGAATGTGACAAACAAAACCAATGAGAACCATGATGAACCATGTTTAACTAAGCCAACCATGATCCTCCCTTAATTGAACAAGGTCATAGATGTTCAAACAAGGTTAATGATGGTCATATGTGGTCGAGCATAGTCAAATATAGACAACAAGGTCAACCATAGCGAACCATTTTCAAATAAGGTAAAAAATGGCTAAACCATAGTGAAAAATGGTTAACATGGTCAATAAGGTTGACTATGGTTAGCATGGTTAAGATGCCCAACCATGATCAAGATGGGTATTATGTTTAGTTGTAGTCAACCATAGACATCATGCCCATGGTCAATATAGGCATCTTGTTCGGTTGTATCCAACCATCGGCATCATGCCCATAGTCAACATGGGAATCTTGTTCAGCTGTAGTCAACCATAGGCATCATGCCCATATTCAACATAGGAATCATGTTTGGATGTATTCAATCATGGGCATCATGCCAATAGTCAACATGGGCATCATGTTCAATTGTAGTCACCCATAGCCATAACTAACCTTGGTCAAACAAGTTTAACTATGGCCAAACAAGTTCATCCATGGTCAACCAATCATCCATGATCAACCATGGTCGAAGCCATGGACAACCATGGTCAACATGGACTAGACCATGGTCAATCATAACTTGGCCATATTTAACCATAGTCAACCATGTTCAAACATAGTCGTACAAGCTTAACCATGGTCACCGAGTTTGGCCAAGGTCAATCTTGTTTAGTAATGTAACACAAATACAAATTGTTACATTTAAGGTTGACCTTGCTCAAACTTCTCAACTCTCTTCAACCATTAATGTAAAAATGTAATTTTAACATTGACACTAACTTAACATCAACTATGGTCAACCATGGTTGACAAACATTCATATAATATTAATGTAACAATCATAAACATCGATGCAACATAAATACATTGTTATGTTAATGGTAAACCGTGGTCAACCTAAATCAATAATGGTCAACTCTTCTCAACTGTGGTCATTCATTTTCAACATCATCAACCCTCTTCAAGGATATTCAACCATCATCAACCATCAACAACCCTCGAAAACCATGGTTAACCATTTTCAGCCATGATTAACCCTCATCAACAATTTTTAATCATAGCTAAACAATGTCAACCATAGTCAACCATGGTCTACTAATAAGCACCATGCATGTTGACTATCAACTAACACAACCACATCGATAAGGTGGATGATATACACCGATCAACATCATTTTCCACCTTTCATATGCCAATCGGTGCCATTATAATTGTAAAATGACACCTCTCTCCATATATCAATCACTTTATTGATATAGTTGTGCTAATTTTGAAAAAATTAACAAATTTACATTAATTTAAAAATATAAAATTAACATTATAACACTAATGTAAGATCAATTGTGGTCAACCATGGTTGACAAACATTCATCTAACATTAATGTAACAATGTTCAACATTGATGTAACATAAATACATTATTATATTAATGGTAAACCAGGGTCCTCTATTGTCAACCTTGTCAACCCTCTTCAAACATAGTCAACCATGAGCAATTATCCTCAAAAGCCATGGTTAACCATTGCCAATCATGGTCAACCCTCAACAACAATATTTAACCATAATCAACAACAATCTACTAATACGCCCCTATTGTTGACTAGCAAAACCATATCAATAAAGTAGTTGATCTACATCAATCGACATCATTTTCCACCTTTCATATGCCAATCGATACCATTATAACTCGAAAATAATGCCTCTCAACATATATCAACCATTTTATTAATATAATAGTGTTAATTTAAAAAAAAAAAAAAAAATTAATAACAAATTTAATAGACCTGTCTCAAGAACCATAATATATCATATTAAATTTCAAAATTAATAATTATTAACAATCATCCACCATAATCTTTCCTTTCTTATTAATCCACTAATTTCCACCTTCTATATGCCAATAAAGTAAAAAATAATGTCTCTCAATATATATCAACCATTTTATTAATATAATTATGTTAATTTATTAAAATTAAAATTAAAATTACCAAGGTATTATACTAGAATGTATCATATTGAATTTCAAAAGTACTATTATTTATCAATCATAAATCATAATCCAGTAGTCTCTTATTTTCCCGTCATCCCTATTCCGCTTAATAAAAACTTGGCATTACCGTTAAAGTTCTTAAAATGCAAATTGTGCATTCGTATAGACGCCAATCCAAAAAATCGAACTATTTGATTGCAAAGTTGCAATATAGGCAACTACTTCATGCACTCGCAAACATGACTTTAATGTTATTTTACATCATGATTGTCTCCATTTTCCTGAGATTCGAACATGCTACCTCATCCTTGCGATCTGTAAGGGCAGAGTAATTTTGCTTGAAAAGGGGAAAGGGTGTCTGGGTATTTAATATTTATTACTACAATCCAATCCAGGCCGCTAACTGGGAGGGATTCACTATGTCAGAGAGGTGAACGTCGCCCGCTTGGAGAAAATCCGCAATTGTATGATACAGTCTCTCTTCCTCTCTTCTGCTTTCGCCTCCGTCATGATCGAGAGGGCCGAACTTAGGCTGCAATTTATCATTATTTTCATGGCAGCATTGGGGGTTTGAATCTTGCGGCGACCACGGTCTTCCCAGCAATGTCCTGCAGGTGAGATACTCGTTACACATAAAGCAGGCCAACCGCCAATTCACCACCTTCTTGGCCATCCACTTATTCTTATATATTCATGTGTTAAAAATTGTTGTTTACCTATACGATCAGTCCAAAAATGATATCTGAATGATTTAGTACCTCACTAGCAACAATGGGAAAAACAGGGAGCTGCAACAATCACAACATTAGCAAGGCAAACACCAGTTGCAGCAATGATGTTAGGGGAAGCATGAGTTGCAACAACGATCTCAAGGATAGCATGGTTCGTAGAAACAATAATAGTAGCATTGAAGTCACAACAATAGTGAGGAGTTCCATGGCTGGTTTCTCCATTATCTAAATTTATGCCCTACAATGTGTGATGGTTATTATTAGTTCTTAGCTATAAACTATGTGTTGGAAAATAAATTCCACTTCTTATTAACGTTAATGACCTAGAAGGTCATGTGGTATTCTCCTCTGATCCAAAAATTACTAGAAAAGTTATGTTGTGCAATTTTATGGGTCGATGCCCAAGCAACAATCTTATTGAGAAAGGACATGAATGCTCTAAATTGTACATCCTCGAAAAAATGAATCGAGTTTTAAATAGGATCATAACAAGACATTATGCTAATAATTTTGAAAGATGAGGTTCTTCTCCTCATTCGCACAAATATAGTAAGCATCTGGAAATGTGGTTGCCTTGCGATTTCAAATGGTTTCCTAGTCATGATGGATTTTATTTGATGGATTTTCTTTGGAACATTATGATTTTTTCTATAAAAAACATGTTGTATTTTTTAGAAGATGCTAATAGTTGATTCTACTAGTAAGCCAAGTTGTATTTTCTCTATTTCTGATCTGTTGACTTGATTCTCCAACTGAAACAACTTTTTCTTTTCTATTTTTTCTTCCACCCATATATTCAAGTGGGTTTCATATAATTCGACCCACTTTTCTCTCATTCCTCTAAAAATTTGGTGATGATTCTTAATGGGCATCACTCCCTCCTCATATGAGGCCATCATTTTTTTCCACTTGTCTTCCTTTTCCTTCACCAACATTCTAGGGTATCCACTTGTATATCCTTATCATCCATTATTTACTTCTTAGTATGAGTGGTCATATCAATCAAAATATGTATGATGTTTTTTTTTGAAAAACTAAATTTCATCTTTCTTTCATTTATATTTTAGCTATCTATATGGTTTCAGTGTGAAGTTCCTCCTCAATAATAGAGCTTATTACTAAGGAAAGGTAGTGAAGATTCTTAAAGGAACTTATATTCTCAGTATCATATGTTAATGTTTTGATAATGACTTGAAGCCTATTATTTTCCAATTCTAATGTTTGATTCCTTCTTAAAAGAGATGTGTACATGAATGTCAAAGAACATAAGCTACTTACTTTATTAAGCCTCTTGAGTTTGGGTGTTGTAACAAAAAAATTCTTAGGAACATCAACATCTTTTTCTTCTTCCTCTTCTGAATAGACTTCAAAGATAGTGGCAAGACCTTTACAAAAATATTCTCTTTTTTGTTCTTGTGTTGTAGCAAGACCTTATATTCTTAGCTCCTATAGTGTAGGGTTAGAGTAAAATTGTTCATCCCCCATCTCACATACTAGTTCTTGTCTATCAATAGAAGATATTGTGCTAGTTATTGTGGAGCAACAAAGGTCACTCCTTGTGCTACAACTCCTTCTTCTTCCACCCATACTAGTTCTTATGTTCCAGTAATGGTTTCATTTTGTACTTGTTGAGTTGCAACTATAGGATTGTACCTCGTTCTCTTTTTCTTGGGCACATAAGGTGCCATATTTTTCATCCTCCTTAATTGATTGGTAGGGTGTTTACTATTTATGATCTCCACATTGTTGTCATCATCCTTTTATGGATTTGTGGGATTGCCTTCTGGGGTTCCTTCTTCAACAGGCATAAGTTAGTGCTTAGTGAAAAAAATAATAGCAACAATGTACTCCCCAGATGCAGCTTTTCATTGGAGAAATTTTGGGGTATAAGATGGGCCTCCTAAGGAATATTATAAAATAATAGTGGAAATAATAAAATAATATTACATTACCTTATCAAGTTTTGGAGGGAAAAAAAGAAAAAACTGTACTTTTTCAACTTATCTTCCTATGATTTACTCAAATTTCGAGCGAGATAACTCATTGGATGTGAAATTTATTTTTCATCCAAGGAGTACCCATGTTACATAATTTATATGGACCCTACTACACAAAAAATGTGAAATATATGAAAAACGTGATTGAAATCACATTCATGTATTTCACATTTTTCGTCTAGTAAGGTCCATCAAAAGTATACAACATGGGTACTCCTTGGATGCAAAATTAAATTTTTCATCAAACAAGTGTTTCCACTCGAAATTTGAGTAAAAGCAGAGGGAGATAAGTTGAAAATACTAGTTGATAGATTTTTATATTTTTACCCTTTTACTCCAAAAATCTTGAATCATCCCCCATGGTCGACTTCATCATATTAAATCCATTGGTTCTTATAAAGTTTATTTTTTTGTAAATTTTTGTTTTGAGGGCCATTTTTTACCTCAAAATTTCTCTAATGGGGAGTGGCAGAAATTGTTGCTTCTGGAGTTGCAACTTCTACTTCTCTTGGCAGTGGAGTTGCAGATTTTGTGATTCCAACAAGGCATCCAAAAATTTCATCCCATGTTTTTCCTTCTCAATTTAGGGCTCGTAACACAAATAATTTTACCAGGTTCTAGTTGGAAATAACATCTTTTAGTTATCATAACTTTTGTGCTTGCACTCTCATAGTTTATAATGTTTTGAGGAGAAAGTATGGCATTTTGATGAGTCTCCCATGCCTCATATGGTCCATCAATCAAATATGTTGGAGGTACATGACTCCATGGTAGCACTCACAAGTGATATACCTCTGAACGACCAAGGCTATGTCATCCATGGGTGTTGAAGTAACCTTCTATTTTGTTTAAATTTTCCTTGAATAACCACTTGTAACTAATAGGCTTCCTTCCATCAAGTAATTTTAGAAAATCCCATGTCCCATTATTATGTAAAGAATCCATTTCTTCTTTCATTTATTTTGACCAATGCTTACTCTTTGTTCAATCAATTTCATCCCTCGTGTTATCACCTTAAAAAAAAAAAAAATCTAAACTCTGAAAGTTTACCTTGTTCTAGTCATGGTGTCAAATAGGTCTTGAGTCATTGCATTCTTTAAGGGGTAAGTGATAGGGTTAGAGTCTCAAAAGTGTCTTTTTCATTCCCAAATAAATTTTAACAATCTTATTCCATGGTTTAAAGGTCCCATATCTTGTTTAGAAGTCATATCTCAAACAATTTGAAATTTTTTTGGAATTAGCCATGAAACCATGTTTTCGTAACGCAGCCAGTGTAAAAAACCAGTTTTGCGCTACGAAAATGCTTCTATTTTCGTAGCGCGCTACAAAACTGCTGAAGCAGCCTTTTTCATCAAAAAACTATGTTTTCTGGTTTTAGTAGTAAATTTCCAAGGAGGTTTATGGGCAACTAGAAACGAATTTTTGAAAAATGAAAGAGGTTGTTTTTCCTAACATAACTAAATACAAAAACCTATTTCAGTTTCTTTAAATTCATTATGAGGTCAGAGAAATTGATGACTCAACTTGCGCTACGAAACTGCTGAAAGTCATTGAGAGAAAAACTCTGCTTTTTGGCTTTAGTAGTTCACTTCAAGATCAGTTTCTGGAAAAAAAAAAGGTATTTTGGAATTATGAAGGAGGTTTCTCTTCATAAAATCTCCAGATACAATAACCTATCTCACTTTTCTCACAAGTGTTACCCGTTGGGAGATACAAGGCTTTATTTGAAGCCGTATTTTCAGAAATCAGAATTTTTCAGTTTTACACATGTTGTTCAAAGACAGTTTCTGGGTAGTAGGAGAGGTATTTAAAAAACCCAAGAGAGGTTTTTGTTCAAGAAAGATTGGTCTCCAAAAGCCTCCTTCATTTTCTCAAAATACATTTTGGATGAGGAGATAAAAGCTCTGTCTCAACACCTATTGTTCAGGTAAAAACAGTAAAACAGGGAAATGGAACAAGTGCAGAAAATGATAAATCTTAAATCAATTTGTCATTAAGAAGAAGATCATTTTTGAAGGAGAACATCTTTTAAAGCTATTTTATGTTGATATCAATCCTTGAAAAATTTTAAATATCCTCAAAACTATAATTTTTTGGAAAATTTGTGTTAAAGGGAGCATACACAACAGTTTCGTAGCGTGCTACGAAACTGTTGAAGGTGAATTTTTGGCATTGTATACATCTATTTGGGAGGTAAGGACTACTGGTTCTCAAATTTTGGTGTTTCTGGTGGAAATACCAAGATCACAGATGAAGACTCGGATTGAAAACCAGAAGAAATAATGGTCAAAAGAAGTGCTTTACAGTGATATAAAAATTGTGCTACGAAAACAGGCTATTTTCGTAGCGCAGTCATGTCTCATCTCCTTTCCATTTTTTCGAGGATTTATTTTTGCATAGATGGAAGTTTGAAGTGTTAATGGAATGTTAGCACATGTCACATATACAAAACAGTCATCAATGCCAGCAAAGCTGTTCAAAGATAAGCATGGAGGTTAAGGGCTAAAAATCAGGAACTCTGTCTCTTGGTTTTTAGGACAGTTAGGTCATGAATCAACAGGGTTTACATTAAAGGTGGAGGCAGCATCAAAATTCAAATTCATGGGATAGCAGGTGTCAAAGGATGAATTAAATATTATATAAGGTTGTTTCCTCTTTGTTAGAATCATATTTAGGAGTTTCAGTCCTATTAGAATTAGGACTTTTTAAAAGTAGTTTAGCTGTAATTTTGCAATTAATAACATGTTTTATGGTTAGAATAGGTGTCAAATCATAGGAATTCAAATTATCTAGTAGAGGATCAAATAATCCTATATTGTAAATGTTTTATATAGAGCATGAGGTTCGAATTAGCAGGGGTTGGAGACTTTTTGACAAAAGCTGTTGCTTTATGTAATTGACTGTGATCAGCAATGCAGAGAGGTTTTCTTCTTGACAGTCCTGAGATTCTCATGGGGTTTTAATTCTTTATTGATATACCTATTATGTTTAACTACTTGCAGTAGATCTCATTTCTATTACTTAGAATCCATAACCCTATGCTCTAACTTCCTTTAGTAATGAGGTGACTGTGTTTTTCAGTGTTTTATGAGTGAATTTCCTTTGAACCACTAGCAGTAGATTTCATTACTATTACTCAGAATTCATAAATCTATGCTCTGACTTCCTTTAGTAATGAAATGATTGTGTTGACCTATGTTCTTGAGTGAATTTTCTTTGTTTAAGACCCCTATTTTCCTCAGCTTCCATTTCAAGAAACCTTGTCAGTGAACCTACTGATTTGTTGACTCCATAAGCCCAATGGTAGTATTAGCCTTCACCTTTTCAACCTACAAATATACAAAATCAATACTTAATTCATAGAGTTAGCCATCTATCTATATCTTTATTCCATACCATTAACCCTTGAGAGAGCCCTCTCAGGCTAAGGAGGCTAAGCCTCAGACAAAAGATTGGTTTGAAATAGTTACACTGAAGTTTCCTTATCAGTAGCCAATCAGGTACGATTTTGGTGATAACATTTTGGTGCGTCTGCCGGGAGTCTTAAGATATACATCTCTCGAAAAATCATGAAGCTGAACTCTTGAAGGTAGCAGGAGCTCGGAAATATTTTCGAGGCTGTAAAACTACCTTGGCGACTCCATTGTTGAAGAATTCAAAATTCATAGATTCTTGGTGATTCCATTGTTGAAGAATTCAAAAATCATGCATTGCTGCTCTGTCAAACTGCCAAGGTCTACCTAGTAGTATGTGACACACATCCATGGGCATTACATCACACAGAAACTTGTCTTTATATTTTCCCATTTGCAGCTCTATCTCACACTGTTCTTTCACAACCAGCTGGTGCCCTTTATGCAGCCAGGACACCCTGTAGGGAGTTGGATGCTCCCTTGTCTTCAGCTTCAACTTTTCTATTACCTCAGTGGAAACCAGATTGTCTGTGCTACCACTATCAATGACTAGCTGGCAGCATTTCCCTTGGACTTTGCATATGCTCCTAAACAAAGTCTTCCTTTGTGCAGGCTCAGTGACTTCCTTAGCTTGCTTCAACAGGACCTTATTCACCACCAAGGATTCTCCCCTCTCTGGAAGAATTTCTTCTTCAATCTCTGCTTCTTCTCCAGTCTGGGAAACAACAGCATTCCTTGGACCAGAACCCACATTCTCTGTACATTCATAGTGCTTATGTCCCACTTTCTGACATCTATAACACCTCAATTCTCTACCTCTGCCTCTGTCTCTGCCTCCTCTTCCTTTTCCTCTGTAAGAACCCCTTATTCCCCTTGCATCATCCTCTGTATATGCATTCTGAGGTGAGCTACTATTAGCTCCATCCCTGGGTGTAGCAGGCTTTCCTCTACCACCCTGACTTCCCTTTCCTCGGAAAGTACCTCTCTTCTTGGAAGACTGTTTCCTCAAGAGTTTCTCCTCTGCTTTCAAGGCCATCTGATAGGCCTCTTCCACTGTCTTAGGAGACAAGAGACCAATCTCATCTTGGATCTCCAGCTTGAGACCATTCACATATCTGGAAGTCTTCTCTGGTGTGTCTTGGAATTTCCCAGCCCTTATGCTTACTCTGTAGAATTCCTCTGTGTATTCCTTTACTATCAGCAACCTTTGTCTCAGGTTCTGCATTTGCTTATATAATGTTAGCTGGTAATCACTAGGCAAGAATTTACCTTTTAATTTAGCCATCATTCTGGTCCAGCTCTTGATAGGTTGCTTGCCAACTCTCCTCCTTTCTACCTGCACTCCATCCCACCAAAGTGCAGCATGTCCTTTCAGCTTTGTCACTGCAAACTTGACCTTCTTATCTTCACTTATTTCTTCATAATCGAAGCACTTGTTCATTTCATTTATCCAATCCACCAGTTCCTCTAGATTCAGTCCCCCTGCATAACTCGACACTTCAATTCTGGGCTTAACTGCAGACCCCAGAACAGTTCTAAGGAGCCTCATGTCAGGAGGAATCTCAACATTCTCTTCAACTTCTTCTGTTTCAGGTTCACTGATGTCTTCCGGATCTCTGGGCTGTCTTCGCTCCATGGCATCCATTTTGGCTTCGACCCTCTGCAACATCCCCAACACCTCAGCGTTGGCAACATGTCTTCTTTTGCCAGCACCTCTACCAACTCGGATTTCCATGTCAGCTCTTCTGAGAAAACAACTTAAAAATTTTCTCTGATACCACAAATGACGCAACAATGCTGAAATTCAGTCCTGAGGAGGAATGGTCAACCGTCGTCGTGGCTTTGTCTTCCTTTTTTTTTTTCCACGTGGTCTATTTCTTTTTCTTGAAATCTTATTTATCAAATTTGGGGAATTTGATAAATAAATATCATTTGAAAACCATTGCAACTTTAAATATATCTCTCGCGTTATATTGCGCCGCCCGACCTTATAACCGATGGTTATAACTTTCAATACTTTATATTATATCTCCCGGCTCATATAACTTCGTTAATATTGCTTCCTTATCCGACGGTTGTTATCGCGTTGCCCGATCCAACGTATATCGCTTGATCAACATGCGCAAATGATAACGCGCGATGGCGCGTACGAGAAGGTGGTTTTCCAATTTCGCTCGGGGACACGCGTCAGGCACTCTATGGAATCGCTACAAATTCTTCAATACCGTGTTCCGTATAAGAGTGGTGCGATGAATGCCGCTTCCAACCTTTACTGTTCACCCAAACCACTCGTCGTTTGTGCACAGTGTTTAACCAGGGTTCCTCGTCGGGTTTGCGTTCTTCTTTGGTTATTAACTCACGTCTAACCTTGGGTCAATCCTTGACAGGTTTCAATCAATAATGACGAGATTCTATTCCGACGGCTTTTCTATACAGACCATGCCTACGGGTGGTGATAACTTCACAGGTTTGTTCGAATAAATTTAGGAAACACCGGACAGAGATATATGTCATTCACACGATCACCCTTCGCAACGATTTTACACCGAACCAGTATACAATCGTTTCTCAATCAAACAATTTCGTCATTAATAAGAATTCAAGACAATTCGATGGTCAATGAAAATTGAAATTATTCAACTAGAAGCAATTGTAACACACAGAATTTATTGCAGAAATCTCCTCTCCTCTTCTTGTCCTCCTCCATACATCCGAGGGCTTACAATTATATACATAAACCTATGACTCTTCGGTTCCTCTAAGGGGACCGTTTCAGGAAATCAACAGCCTAATTAAAACAATTCAACTAACTGGAATATGACAGCTAAACTAACTGAGTTATTCAACTTCTACGACTCTAACTGATCTAATAATACAATCAACAAAGGTATTGACACCTAGCTGTAACAATTCGACTGTTTTCAAACCCTCCTAGCCACAACATGTGGACAAAACTCCTACATTGCTGGCTAGTATCTAATGCCCCTGCATCACTTGAACAGGGTTATAAAACGTCACCACAGAATTTCAGAATAGTGAACCTGAAGTGTAAATTCTGTGTTTCTTCTAAGCTCGGACAGAACACATCAGTGGTGTTGACCAGTGCTTATTTGGATCTCGGATAGGACAAATCTGTGGAGGATTAAAAATACAACTGTGGAAAGGTTGGTGTAATAAATCTGTGGTGATACAATTGCGGAATGATCATCATCATTTCAGTGATCAGAGTTCTTTCTATGGACAGCTATTGGAGGCATGAACAGTCAACAGTCAAGCTTGAAGTGATAGCTGGAGGCCTGTACAAGTTACAAACTTGAAGATCTTGGACAGTGGGGCAGTTAGTGGTTTGAAAGTGGAGTTTTGGACAGTAAAGAATATTCATTGAACAAATTGGAAGTCTGGAACAGACTTGTGGAGAAACTAATGTAAGTTACTTATTCATTCTATTTATTAAAAGTTGGAGGATTAGTGTCCTAGGGGTTGGTGCCTCTAAACACAAGTTTGTAGCCTTCAGAAGTATAGGGTTGAATCCCTAGAGTTCAGAGCCTCACCAAAGTCCAAGTTGGTGCTTGGAAACAGGTTGGTGTCTGTTTCATTAAAAGGGTTGGTGCCCTTCTCTCATCTATTGTACACTATTATTATAAAGGGATTGAAGTTCTCTTTAATTCTTAATATCATTATTATATATATCTCTCTGTCTTTAATTGTGAAGAATCTAACTGGAAATAGATAACAATTGAAAAGAAATATTGATTTACCCCCCTCTCAGTATTTCCAACAATTGGTATCAGAGCCAGCTTCTTCATTATCAACCTAACATCTGGAAGAAGGATTCTCAGGCACAATGAAGAACATGGAAGCAACAAGGAAACTACGTATCTTCTATGGAACAAATTTTAGTTTCTGGAAAAAGAGGATGTCCTACTATCTAATGTCTCTTGGCCCTGAAGTATGGCACTTTGTTTTGGATGGATATAAAGCTCACTCTGGTCTTCCAACTGATCCAGATGAAAGAAAAGCCTACATTTCTAATGCCAAAGCTTTAAATTCCATCACTATTGGAATCACCAATTCTGAATTCACAAAAGTCATGAATTGTGACTCAGCCAAAGAAGTATGGGATAAATTGGTTTTTCTATATGATGGGGACTCCAAAGTTAAGAAGGCAAAGCTTAAAACCTATAGAAGACAATTCGAGAGTCTGAAAATGGATGATGAAGAAGATATTGCATCATACTTCCTCAGAGTAGCTGAAGTGGTTAACTCTCTTAAAGGACTAGGGGAAAATATTGAAGAAAGCACCATAGTTCAAAAAATCCTGAGATCACTTCCTGACGGATTCGACTCCAAAGTAAGTGCCATAGAAGAAATGAAGGACCTAGATACTCTCAAGATGGATGAACTTCATGGAATTCTTATTTCCTATGAGATGAGGAAAGGGATCCCAAATTTCAAAGAAGCAACTTTCAAAGCATCAAAATCTACAAAAGAAGGAAAAGGATGGAATTACAACAGCAATGAATCAAAAACTGAAAACGAGTTAGCTCAATTTGTATGAAGACTAAAAAGGGGATCTAAGCTAAAAGGTAAGTACCCTCTTATTTTTTTCAATTGTGGAAGAATAGGTCATTACGTTGAAAAATGTCCTCATAAACATGATAGTGATGATGAAAAGGACTCTAAAAGAATGATGTACAAAAAGAAAGGGTTTAATAAGAAGAACTTCTTCTCTAAACAAGATGAGTCTGATGAAGATGAATTCGTAGTCATAAAGAGGAAATCATCTAGAAATGTGCATCAGTACAAAGAAAGCGATGATGAATCAGATGAGGAAAGTAATTATGTTGGAAGCAAAGAAATGCTATTCATGGCATTTACAAATGATGATGACTCAGAAATAGAAGATGAAATAAACATGGATATTTTGCTAATAAGTGCCATTGAAGAAAATGAGAATCTACAAAAGAAGATAATTTCTCTCAAAATAGAAAGAGAGGAAGCAAAAAGAAGGGAAGACTTCTTGAACATCAAGTTAAAAGAGAAGGATGATATCTGTGAAAAACGTGAAGTTGAAATAGTGTCCCTAAGAAAGTAATTGGAGCAAATCAAAAGGATTTGGAAAAGCTCTCCAGCTCTTGACAACATTCTTAATACTCAAAGACCTCAACATGACAAGTCTGGAATTGGTTTCAAAGGAGAATCATCAAGTACGAAGAATAATGCCAGAAGTTATGCTGATGTACTCTCTTGCCATCCAAAAGAAGAAAAGTCATCTCAATAAAAAGGTCACATCTCAAAACCAAGATTTGAAGAAAGAGAAACTCCAAGGAAGAATGTTGATTCAAGCTATGGATACTACAACAGGTATCAAACTATTTTTCTTGGGCATTGTTACAATTGTAAATACTTTGGGCATCAAGCTAAGCATTGCAAGGCTCATAAGAATGAAGCACCAAGATTGAATAATCAACCAAACCAACTGCGTAAGCCTAAAGAGAAAGAACAAATCAAAACTTACAATTCCTTTGATCCTTTGGCTAATTTTGATTCGTCTTGCTCATTATGTGATGATTATAGTCATAATGAACAAAATTACCCTCTCAAAAGGGAAGAAGCTAAAAACGTAAATCTCAAAACTGATAAATGTGGCCTAGCTCTATGTGCTCATAGTGAAGAAAATCATTGGTTCGTGGATAGTGGATGCTCAAGACATATGACAGGTGACCAAAATAAGTTTATCTCATTAAACAAGAAAAATGGAAATGTATCCTTTGGAAGTGGTTCTGCTAAAATCATTGGAAAAGGGACTGCTACCCTTTTCAATGGACTAGGAAAGGCTCAAAATACCTTGCTGGTAGAAGGGCTCAAACACAATCTCTTAAGTGTCAGCCAGATTTGTGACCAAGGACATAATGTTGTCTTTAGTACAAAAAATTGTGAAATAAGAGACTTGTCCTCAGGAGAGCTTGTGGCGAAAGGAGTAAGAACACCAAATAATGTTTACATTCTTAGTAGAATCCAAGAAGATAAATGTTACTTAAGTCAAACAGATGAAAGTTGGTTATGGCACAAACGATTGGGGCATACAAGTTTTGACAACCTAGTCAGCATCAGAAAAAATAATGCAGTAAGGGACATTCCAAAATTTTCAAACCAAATCAAGTTGTATGTGGCCCATGCCAACATGGAAAGAAAACCAGAACTAGCCACAAAACCAAGGAGTTCTCAACATCAAAACCTTTGGAAATCATTCATGCAGATTTGTGTGGGCCAACTAGAACTCCAGCTCTTCAAGGTGAAAGGTACTTTACTCTATTTGTTGATGACTATACTAGAATGATGTGGATATATTTCATAAAATATAAATCCGAAGCATTTGAGTGTTTTAAGAATCTTAAAGCTCTCATTGAAAATGAAAAAGATTCTAAGATTAAATGTCTTAGAACGGATAGAGAAGGAGAATTCACTTCGAAAGAGTTTGATAAATTCTGTAAAGAGAATGGAATCGAAAGATAACTCTCTACTGTTAGGACACCCCAGCAAAATGGAGTAGTTGAAATAAGGAACCGAACCATTCAAGAAATGGCTAGGACAATGCTACTAGCAGCTGATTTGCAACCAAAATTCTGGAGATAAGTCGTTGGCACTATAGTTTATACCTTAAATCGAACTCAAATGAGACCAAATAGTGAAAAGACTCCTTATGAATTATGGAAAGGAAGACCTACTTCAGTAAAATATTTCAGAATATTTGGAAGCAAAATTTTCATAAAAATAAATGATGACTCACTAGGTAAATTTGATTCTAGAACTGATGAAGGAATATTTCTTGGATACTCCACTAGGAGCAAAGCTTACAAATGTTACAACAATCATCTACGAAGGATAGTGGAAAGCATTGATGTGAATATTGATGAAGGCCTTCCAGAAAAAATAATTGAAGATCATGAAGTTGAGTCTTTCTTCGAACAAAGTGAAGAAGAAGAACCTGAAAGAGAAGAGGAGAATGAAGAATCTCAAAGTGAACCTCCAAATAAATATTTACAAACTCCCTCCAAGATCAAGTTTGTTCAAATATATCATCCGGAAGAACAAGTCATCGAAAATATAGATGAAGGAATCCAATCTCGAAAAGAACGATAAGCACCCCAAGAAAAGATGATGTGGCTCTATTATCTTTAATAGAACCTGAAAATTTTTCTCAAGCAAGCAAAGATCCTTATTGGATAAAGGCCATGGAAGAAGAAATGTCTCAAATTGAAAAAAATGAGACTTGGGAACTAGTACCTCGCCCAAAAGATAAAAATATAATTGGAACAAAATGGGTATTCAAAAACAAGATGAATGAAGATGGAAAAATCATCATAAATAAAGCCAGACTTGTCTGCAAAGGATACTCGCAAATCGAAGGAATTGACTTTGAAGAAACCTTTGCACCAGTAGCTCGAATGGAAGCCATAAGAATGTTTTTAGCATTTACTTGCTCAAAAGGATTCAAGGTTTATCAAACGGTTTTAAAATCAGCATTCCTGAATGGAGATCTCAAGGAAGAAGTTTACATGGAGCAACCAGAAGGATTTGATCTTGCTGAAGGAAAAGACCTTGTATGCAAACTAAAAAAGGCATTGTATGGATTAAAACAAGCCCCTAGAGCATGGTATGCAAAGTTAGATCACTATCTGCAACAAGAAGGTTTCAAAAAAGGAGTGGTAGGTAGCAATCTCTACATGAAGATGGACAAGGAAAAAATTCTGATCACTCTTGTTTACGTCGATGATCTAATCTTTGCTAGCAATGATGAAGAAATGAGCCATGAATTTGCTCTAAATATGTCCAAGAAATTCGAGATGCCAATGATTGGTGAGTTGTCTTACTTTCTTGGGCTACAAATATCTCAAACTTCTGCAGGCATGTTTATATCTCAAGAAATTTATCTTAAAGACATGCTTAAAAGATATGGGATGGAAGATTGTGCACCTATGAGCACACCAATGACCACAGATTGTAAATTAAGCAAAGACGATGATACCCCCCGAATAGATGCAACCCTTTACAGGTCAATAATTGGAGCTCTCCTATACTTAACTGCTACAAGACCAGATATTATGCAAGCAGTAGGAATGGTAGCAAGATTTCAGTAAAGTCCTAAACAATCCCATCTAGCAGCTGTGAAAAGAATTCTCATATATCTGAAAGGAACGACTGATTTCGGTCTTTGGTATCCTAAGAGTTCAACTCTTATTGTGATAGCTTATTCTGACGCTGATTGGGCCATAAGCGTGGATGATTGAAAAAGCACCAGTGAAAATGCATTCTTTATGGGAGATTGTATTGTATCTTGGCTCAGAAAAAAGAAATCATATATATCCCTTTCTACAGCTAAAGCCGAATATATAGTTGATGTTGATTGTTGTACACAAATTCTATGGATGAAGGAAGCCTTGAAGGATGTCAACATAGAAACTAAGCAACCAATTACTATTTTTTGTGACAATACTAGCGCCATCAGTCTTTCAAAGAATCTGGTGATGCACTCAAGAACCAAACATATTCCAATCAAATACCACTTTCTCTGTGAACAATTTTCTAAACACAATATCAGGTTGGAATACGTCTATACAAAAGAGAAAATTGTAGATATCTTTACAAAACCCCTTCCACGAGAAGCACTTGAGTATCTTCGCCAAAAAATGGGGGTCATTTCTCTTTCATCACATTAAATCAAGCAGCATGTCAGGGGTACAGTATGTTAGGGGGAGCAGCATGACAGGGGGAGTACTTGGGCACCCCATTTGCCATTGATGTCAAAGGGGGAGATAATTCTATAATATTTCCATCAATGAAAAAGGGGGAGATTGTTGGTCAATAATTGTCATTGATGGAATATAAGCCCTCTTGATGTGCTCTCTTAATGGAAAATTGATAGATGTTGCACTATGACATATGATGACATACATTTTCACTATCATATGATGGCATGATGTTGTACTATCATGATGACATGACGACACACCATGATGAAGAAGCTCTAATGATCTCTTACTGCCCCAATCACCTTCTGCTCTAAAATTTCATGAACTGTCACAAAGAAAAACAAATTTAGATACCTTGGAGGCATCCTTTCACAATGAATCCTAGACCATATTAAAGAGGATTTTTCCCTCTTTCCAACAAGCTCTTACTTGCCCTCAAATTCATAGTGGTTGAAGAGATATCGATTTTTTAATATTATAATATATTTTATCCCAGCCGACCTAAGCCGACTTGTGTAGGCTCATGTTCCTTGGCGAAGGGACGTGTCTTTTCATTTATTATCAAAACCAATATATATATGATGTTTAGACTTGACATTCAATCATATTTTTCAGTCAAGGACACAGTGAGAGCTTAGAAGCAACAGCAGTTCACAACTCGTGAACTTTCAAACATCAAGAAGAAGGAGCCTATACAAAGGATATTTCTAAATCTACAACCTCTAATCTGAATGAGAATATAAGCCTCGGGTCTGTGAGAGTGTACCAGCCTCAGACCTGTCTACAATTATAGTGACTGTAGTGGCTCGTTTTTTTAAATATACTGCAAGACAGAGCTTCGGACCACTGAAATAAGGGCTTGGTCCTGTTGATTACACCCTCCATACCTCATAATTGTGTTATATATCTTGGATAGTCACTTGACCAGGGTTATAAAACCTCACCATAGAATTTCGGAATAGTGAACCTAAAGTGTAAATTCAGTGTTTCTTCTGAGCTCGGACAGAACACATCAGTGGTGTTGACCAGTGCTTCTTTAGATCTCAGATAGGACAAATCTGTGGAGGATTAAGGATACAACTGTGGAAAGTTCGGTGTAATAAATCTGTGGTGATACAACTGTGGAATGATCATCATCATTTCAGTGATCAGAGTTCTTTCTGTGGACAACTAGTGGAGGCATGAACAGTCAACAGTAAAGCTTGAAGTGATAGTTGGAGGCCTGTACAAGTTACAAACTTGAAGATCTTGGACAGTGGAGCAGTTAGTGGTTTGATAGTGGAGTTTTGGACAGTAAAGAATCTTCAGTGAAAAAATTGGAAGTCTGGAACAGACTTGTGGAGAAACTGATGTAAGTTACTTATTCATTCTATTTATTAAAAGTTGGAGGATTGGTGTCCTAGGGGTTGGTGCCTCTAAACACAAGGTTGTAGCCTTCAAAAGTATAGGGTCGAAGCCCTAGAGGTCGGAGCCTCTCCAAAGTCCAAGTTGGTGCTTGGCAACAGGTTGGTGCATGTTTCATTAAAAGGGTTGGTGCCCTTCTCTCATCTATTGTACACTATTATTATAAAGGGATTGAAGTTCTCTTTAATTCTTAATATCATTATTATATATATCTCTCTGTATTTAATTGTGAAGAATCTAACTGGAAATAATTAACAATTGAAAAGAAATACTGATTCACCCCCCTCTTAGTATTTCCAACATACCTTTCTCCTTTGAGATTAAGGAAGAATGCACTATTTTTGAAAATGAGATTGAAATGTAGTGTGAGAGCACAAAATTTATTTCTTATATGGTTGATCAAAGCATGTATATGTGGTCCACAGTTTCATAATGTCATGAGAAGCTCCAAACAGATTATGTCTTCTATGGTTCTATAACTGACCACATGGAAAAGATTTACTGTTCAGATTTCCAGTTATATTTTCATCTTGAAGATTAGTTACATCTCATGGTGTCTTGGTTATTTCAGTATTATGTTTATTTTTGCTTCAAGCACAGTCAAGAGATTCAAGTGTCAGATTAGATCAATGACTGGCTTCATTGGAAGTTTCATGTTCCTTGAGCTACAAATGGAGATTGCAGTTGTTAGGGTAGGTAGAAGTATGTGAAAATAAGCTCAAGGTTGACTAAGAATTTTTTTTAGTAGGTACAGTTTGAGTGCTTCTTGCAGAGATCATCAAACTTGAGCTCGAGGTGAAGGGCATAAAATTTTGAAGCAAATTGGGCAGAATTTCAGAGTTTTGTTTTAAAGGATGGATAACGTCACTGGAGCTACTGGTTCTTAGTGTACCACAGGGGTACACTATCCCAAGTGGAGTCATTGTTATCACCTTAAAAAAAAAATTCTAAACTCTGAAAGTTTACCTTGTTCTAGTCATGGTGTCAAATAGGTCTTGATTCATTGCATTCTTTAAGGGGTAAGTGATAGGGTTAGAGTCTCAAAGGTGTCTTTTTCATTCCCAAATAAAGTTTAACAACCTTATTCCATGGTTTAAAGGTCCCATATCTTGTTTAGAAGTCATATCTCAAACCATTTGAAAATTTTTTGGAATTATCCACGAAACCACATTTTCGTAGCGCATCCAGTGTAAAAAACCAGTTTTGCGCTACGAAAATGCTGCTATTTCGTAGCACGCTACGAAACTGCTAAAGCAACCTTTTTCATCAAAAAACTCTGTTTTCTGGTTTTAGTAGTAAATTTCCAAGGAGGTTTATGGGCAACTGGAAACGAAATTTTAAAAACTGAAAGAGGTTTTTTTCCTAACATACCTAACTACAAAAACCTCTTTCATTTTCTTCACATTCATTATGAGGTGGGATAAATTGATGACTCAACTTGCACTACGAAACTGTTGAAAGTCATTGAGAGAAAAACTCTGCTTTTGGGTTTTAGTAGTTCACTTCAAGATCATTTTTGGCCATAATAAAAGGTATTTTGGAATTCTGAAGGAGGTTTCTCTTCATAAAATCTCTAGCTACAATAATCTATCTCACTTTTCTCACAAGTGTTACCAATTGGGAGATACAAGGCTTTCTTTGAAGCCATATTTTCAGAAATCAGAATTTTTCAGTTTTACACATGTTGTTCAAAGACAGTTTCTGGGCAGTAGGAGAGGTATTTCAAAAACGCAAGAGAGATTTTTGTTCAAGACAGATTGGTATCCAAAAGCCTCCTTCATTTTCTCAAAATACATTTTGGATGAGGAGATACAAGCTCTGTCTCAACACCTATTTTTCAGGTAAAAACAATAAAACATGGAAATGGAACAAGTGCAGAAAATGATAAATCTTAAATCAGTTTGTCATTAAGAAGAAGGTCATTTTTGAAGGAGAACATCTTTTAAAGCTATTTTATGTTGATATCAATCCTTTAAAGATTTTAAATATCCTCAAAACTGTAAATTTTTGGAAAATTTGTGTTAAAGGGAGCATACTCAGCAATTTCGTAGCGCGCTACGAAACTGCTGAAGGTGAATTTTTGGCATTGTATGCATATAGATGAAGACTTAGATTGAAAAGCAGAAGAAATAATGGTCAAAAGAAGTGTTTTACAGTGATATAAAAACTACGCTACGAAAACATGCTATTTTCGTAGCGCAGTCATGTCTCATCTCCTTTCCATTTTTTAGAGGATTTATTTTTGCAAAAATGGAAGGTTGAAATGTTAATGGAATTTTAGCACATGTCGCATATACAAAACATTCATCAATGCCAGCAAAGTTGTTCTAAGATAAGCATGGAGGTTAAGGGCTAAAAATCAGGAACTCTGTCTCCTGGTCTTTAGGACAGTTAGGTCACGAATCAACAGGGTTTACATCAAAGGTGGAGGCAGCATCAAAATTCGAATTCATGGGATAGAAGGTGTCAAAGGATGAATTAAAGACTAGATAAGGTTTTTTCCTCTTTGTTAGAAGCATATTTAGGAGTTTCAGTCCTATTAGAATTAGGACTCTTTAAAAGCAGTTTAGATGTCATTTTGCAATTAATAACATGTTTTATGGTTAGAATAGGTGTCAAAGCATAGGAATTCTAATTCTCTAGTAGAGGATCAAAGAATCCTATATTGTAAATGTTCTATATAGAGCATGAGGGTCAAATTAGCAGGGGTTGGAGACTTTTTGACAAAAGCTACTGCTTTATGTAATTGACTGTGATCAGTAATGCAAAGAGGTTTTCTTCTTGACAGACGTGAGATTCTCATGGGGTTTTAATTCTTTATTGATCTACCTATTATGTTTAACTACTTGCAGTATATCTCATTTCTATTACTCAGAATTCATAACCCTATGCTCTGACTTCCTTTAGTAATGAGGTGACTGTGTTTTTATGTGTTTTATGAGTGAATTTCCTTTGAACCACTAGCAGTAGATTTCATTACTATTACTTAGAATTCATAACTCTATGCTCTAACTTCCTTTAGTAATGAAATGATTGTGTTGACCTATGTTCTTGAGTGAATTGTCTTTGTTTAAGACCCCTATTTGCCTCAGCTTCCATTTCAAGAAACCTTGCCACTAAACCTACTGATTTGTTGACTCCATAAGCCCAATGGCAGTATTAGCCTTCATCTTTTCAACCTGAAAATATACAAAATCAATACTTAATTCATAGAGTTAGCCATCTATCTATATCTTTATTCCATATCATTAACCCTTGAGAGAGCCCTCTCAGGCTAAGGAGGCTAAGCCTTAGTCAAAAGATTGGTTTGAAATAGTTACACTAAAGTTGTCTGATCAGTAGCCAATTAGGTATGATTTTGGTGATAACACCTCGTCAAAATAGGTTCATTGTTAGTGGGATATAGCTCAAAATTCGACAAAAATTCGAGTATGGTATACCTTCCAGGTTCTTTTCTTACTTTAATAGACCTCCTTAGAATCAAAGTCTATCATTCCACATGTCCAACCAACTCAATCAACTCATCTAAGTCACTCTCTTTTGACTTGAAGTTGAACACCATATTTTTTTTTTTTCTCCTTTTCTAGATTCTCTTTAGTCCCAAAATTATACCTAACTTCCATGAATATCTCATCTTGACTATATGTTGAGAAATCTAGAGCATAAAAATAGGTGATTTCTCTATTAATGATAATTTCTTGTGAATTCTCTTTGATTATTTAGATTAGGATCTTCTGCTTACTTATATTATTAGAGTGTTCTTCTTCATCAAAAAATTATCAAATAATAAACAATAAATATACAAGAGACACATAATATAGGTGATCATCCAGGGCCAAAACCTTTCCCACTTGAGAGGAAAACCAAACCAAATTATTCTTCTTATAGAGACTTTAATTGAAGAATACCAAGAACAAAACCCTTGACCTATTCAACTCTACAATACCATGTCACAAGGCTTCTTAGAATCATCTTTCCTTACTTGATTCAAAGATGTTAAAATTGCTAACTTTTCTCTCCTTCTCAGCTACTCTTCAGATTCGTCTTCTTGTAACTCTCGACCTATTTCAAAATCCCTAGTTGCAGCACATGGGAAGTGTCACCACCTAGTTTTATGCACTCGTTTCATTTTCTTTGGATGGAGACTCCTTCTTTCTTCAACTCACCTTCCTTCTTAACTTGACTCTTCCCTAACTTGTATTCCTTGAGATGACTGTAATATTCTCGGATTCTATTGCAGTAGATGATGCCTCTCTTTATTCGCACATGTGATAGATATATCTGTAAAACATATTCAAAATTATCTTGGCTTATATTCCTTCTTCTTCGCTTGGATGGAGGCTCCTTTTGTGTGATTCTCACACTTCTTCCTTGCTTCAGACCTTGACCGAAAATTTGTGCTTCAAATGAAGGTCGAGCTGCCTATATATAGTGGTTTTCCCATGAACTAAGCCGACTTGACTGAGATCTAGGCCGACATGTCCTTTGTAGAAGCATCCTTAGGCCGACATGAAGAAGAGCTTGTGACAAGGTCTTGGAGGGCTAATAATGTTTTCTTACAATGGATAGCATGCCCAAATAGGGTATTCAAAATTTTCCATTGACTTTATGAACTTTATCACTTGATTACCAAACCTAATAGCTCAAAATGGAAGCTTTAACTAACAAAAAAAAATTCTTGATCATGAAACCCATGATTCAAGTATCACAAAAGTAATTTTATTTTTCTTCTTTACATCAATTTTATAAAATCATAATTACACATTTTATTATGAAGACCGAACCTAGTTACACTTTTCAACACTATAAACTATATTCCTTGTCATTATATCTCACAATGTATTTCCTTTTATTCCATCATTGTAGCCAATAAAAATACACTTGACTACATTTTTTATCTAGCTTAGTCCTCTTCTCCTTTTGGATATGGATAAAATACACATAGCCAAATACTATGAGATGTGTGAGTAATGTGTTTTTACCAAACCATACTTCATGTGGAGTTTTGTTGACAAATGTTGATGATGGATACCTATTCACTAGTTAACAAGCAGTGTTGTTTGCTTCCACCCAAAACCCTTGTGCCAATCCTACACTATTGAGCATGATCGTTTCCTCATCCATCAACATTTTATTCATTCTTTCCGTGAATCCATTCTCTTGACAAGTGTATAGTAGTCATTTAGCATAGTATTCCATGGTATTGTTAGAACTGTTCAAAATATTTACTATAGAACTCACGTCCATTGTCAACTCTTATCACCCTTATCTTCCTATTTGTCTAGCTCTCCACAAGAGATTTGAATTCATAAAAATTTTCAAAAACTTCTAAATTCTTCTTCAGGAAACACAACCGTGTCATCCTGAAGAAATCATCATTGAAGGATACGTAACATATGGATACACTTAAAAACTATTCTATCACTAGGCCAAATACATCACTATGAATTAGTTCAAAAATTATTATTTCCCTTGTAGCACTAGATAGGAACTTAACACAATTCTATTCCCCATAAACTCAATGTTCATAAAAATAAACTTCCAAAGAATTACTACAAAAACCTTCGACCATAACTTTGATTTTCATAACTTGAATTCCTTTCTCTCTAACATGTCCAATTCTTTGATGCTAAAGCATGGTTTCATTGTCTAGACAAAAATTTGACCCACCGGGTTTTAGGAATAACTACATTATTTCATCCACTTGGGTTGTTACGCCCAAAAATCTTGTACAATGTCCAAATCTAAACATCTTACATAAATACCATTGGTACATTAACTATATTGTATGAATCCTTCTTAAATATAATATGCACACCTACATCATAAATTTGAATGGTATATATCAAGTTTCTAACGAAGCCCAGAATATGTGGTACACTTGATAATGGTCTATTATGACCATCCTTTAGAACTAGTCAGGCACGAACTTAACCAACTATCATGGTTGTCGTCTTGTCCACAAAGTAGAAAGATACTCCAATTAATTCGTCATATTCCCAATAAACTCCTTATGGGATTTTATATGATAGGATGCTCCTAAATTGATCAACCATGTCTCATTATCTACATATGTATTTGTCTCAGCTAAATACACATCTCCTCCTTCATCTAAATAAATTATCCCTTCAATCAATTGCTTCTCAAATCCCTTGCTTTGTTCAACAGTCTTCAACTTACAATCTCTTTTATGATGCCCTACTTTACCACATTTCCAACATCTTTTTGTTGACTTGGTAGGAAGACTTATATCTTTCTTTTGATCTATATCTCTTTTTGGAGAATTTACCTTTAACTATTTGACACTCTATATGCTATCGATAATGCATCATTGATTAATTATTCCATGTTCCTTCACATCGTCTCCTTTTATAATAGATATTCCACCACATAATCAAAATTCAATGTGGTCACATTACTCCTAATATCCACGAGTAGACTATCCCATTATTTTGGCATGGAGCATAATATACTGATACACTTTTCTTATTCTATAATATAGATACCCACACTAAATAGCTAACTAATCACAATAAATAATGCATGTAGGTATTCTATGATTGCATCACCCTATTTCATTCTTAGAATATAGAGTTTCTTCCTAAGAAACAACTTATATACCAATGATTCTCAATTGGTATAAGTTTTGAAATTTATCCCACAATTTCTTAGTAGTGTCTTCCCATGTGACATTTAGAAACTCTAAATCTACAAGACAAAGTTAAGTTTTAATCATTTATTTTCTTTCAAGTTTATCCCAATCCTTCATTGACATTCCAGTAAGAGGTGTTCCAATATGCACAACAACCCAATATTCTCTATCTATGAGGAGATATTCTTCCATTTTAAGCTTCCAAAGCTCAAAATTCTAGCAATTAAATTTTGTTAATATCAATTCATGTACTACTAGCCATCCTTCTTTAATCAAAGTTTTGTCGTAAGAATCACACTTAATTAGGCTTATCTTTGATCTAATCATGAATGATAGTTTTGAATAGATCTAATTTCATTATTCAAAACTTTTAATAGTTGACACATCATTCTATAGACAAAAATGAGCTACGATAATAGATTTTAGGCTTAAAGCACCTGATTTACATGTCAAACACTAAAAGTTCAAATATAAATTCAACTAGACATATAAACTAGACTAGACGCTTAATTAACATAAAACTTTAAATATCATGAGAGAACTTTAAGAACATAAAATAAACAATGACACACCATAAATATTTACATATCACATTGATATTTTACCCTAAAATCCATTAACTAGGAAAACCAAGCAAATTTTGAGCTTCACCACTCCTATATTCTCAACTGAATATTATATCCAATTACAATGAACATCAACCTTGGTCCACACCCAAGAGTAGTGCATTCATACACCAACCAATCTCTAATGATCTTGAATATTTATCATACATCATGATATGTCATCAACCTTACATAATTTTAATTATAGGCATAGAAATACCTATTATAAATCACCTTAAATCAATAAGGGTGGTTGAAGATCATTGGCTAATATACTAGGAATCTTGGGATTCATATCCATTTTTTGACTAGTCCTAGCTATATTTGATTCTCGTCAACCAACAATCAACCACTCATCTTAGTTGGATACACATGTATTCCCAACCACATTTCCTTTGATTTCTCTGGTAAATTATCAAGTTCCATGAGTTTCTCAATTTCCGGTCAAATTCAACTATGGTGGCTTCTCTCGAATTAACCATTGAACTATCAATTCAATCATCAACTTGTCTTCCCATTGAATTCACTTTGAATATTAGATTGGATTTTTGTCCCTAATTTATTATTCCCTAGGGTAAATCCATGAAGATGGGTTACACTTTCGTGAGAAATGCACTCGAAAATTTCAATCTCCCACAAGTTTGGCCGAACTTTTGAAATTACTTCGGCTGAACTTTTTCTGTCGTTAATCAAACTTTCTCCGTTGTTTACGTTGAAAACAATGGTAACCATTTTTTTGGCTGCAGGCAAAAAAATCGAACTGTTTTCTTATAAATAAAGTAGCGCATAGACCGCAAGAAGTTTTAGATCATTTTTCTGTTTCATTTGCATTATTGTTGGAGTGCTGTGAGTTTTCATTTTTCGACCATTGTATAGGGTTGTTTAGGGGAGTTTTTTTCTTTGTGCTGATCTTGAACCAGCAAGGACTAGCAGGGGAGAAAACAGAGGTAAAGGTGAGGTTTTTTTTATTTTCTTTATGCTTGTTTTTCTATGCTAATTTCATTTTTTGTTATTTTTGCAGATTCTAATTTATTTTTTTGCTTTTTTTGCAAGATTTGTATAGGATTCCAAGGTTCTGGTCTGCATCGTTGGCATGCTTGTTATGCCACCTCATCTTCTACTCTTCCTCCTCGGCGTGCTCTATCTCCTCGTCTCTTCAGTTCCAGGTATTTTTTTGTTTTAAAATTTTATGGTTGTTGTGACAATATTTTTATTACCTGGATAGCTTGTTTTTAAATTTTCTAATTTTTGTAGGACTCCAGGGGTCTTCTCTACGTCCTTGGCATGCTCGTTCTACCACCTCGTATTTTTCTATGCCTCCTCGGTGTGCTCTGTCTCCTCGTCTCTTCAATTCCGTGTGTTTTACCATTTTAAAATTTGGTGGCTGTTGTGACAGTATTTTTATTAGCTGGATGGCCTATTTTTAAATTTTCTAATTTTTGTTAAATTTTATGATTTTTGTAGGATTCCAAGGGTCTTCTCTTTGTCCTCAGCATGCTCTGTCTCCTCATCTCTTCAGTTCCAGGCATTTTACCGAACAATATTTTTATTACCTGGATGACCTATTTTTTTTTCTTAATTTAGTTAGAATGCAATTTCCTGAAGTTTCTCTATGAGGGGTTGAATATTCCATTATATTTAGTTATTCCAATAAATAATAAATATATAAATTGCATATATAAATTGAACTCCCATTTGATATTATCTTTAGAATCCCCATTACCTAAAGAAAAAAATAGTTGAATCCACGTTTGTTTGTTGGGATAACCAATAACATTTACAAAAGAAGGTCATGCCCAATAGTATTTGAATAAATCATTGCAAATAAGTAAGTTTGCCAATAGTAAGTTAGTAAGTCAAACAATGAGTGCCCAGGAGGTATTTTCAAGTTGGTAAACAAATAGATATCCAGTCTCCATGCCTTAGCTGAATTACTGGACATTATTTTAATTACCCGGATGGCCTGTTTTTAAATTTTCAGTTCCAGGTATTTTATCGGACAATATTTTTATTACCAAGATGGCCTGTTTTTAAATATTCCTGCTGCTGTGACAATATTTGCATTACTTGGATGGCATGTTTTTAAATTTTCCCTAGTCATTCTCCTTACATTAAAGCTGATATCACTGATATATAAACCTGTTAGAAATATGGAATCAAAATCAATACATGGAATTAGATCATGTAGATTCATGTTTCACCACCATATTGACATTATGTAATTTGGATCTTACATTTCCATTACTTATATATCATAAGTTTTACCCTATATTATTAAGCAGTACTAGTATAAGATTTATCTCACTCGTATCTAAGATTCAATAATAGTCCATGATTCTGTGTATGCTATTATCTCAACATCATTCATTACTATTACTTAGGGATGATACATACTTACTCAGTGCCTTACCTGTATAATATTTATCTAGGATAGTTACTACTATAGTCATCATTAGATTAGGGTTCAATCTATCTTAACTAGACGTACTGTATTTGACCTAGGCTGCTGTGACAATATTTTTATTAACTGGATGGCTTGTTTTTAAATTTTTGGCTGTTGTGACAGTATTTTTATTACCTGGATGGACTAAGTAAGGAATTTTATCTACTCATCATACCTTGATTTAGATTTCCAAAAATTATCACTGGTTATTACCACTGATTATTACCATTGTTTATTATTACAAACAAATCAGAAAAAAGTTACCTCTATGACCATTCATTTTACACAAATAAATCGATTTAGTTTGAAGCCATGATCGTAAAGTACCACCTCTTATTAATTACACAAAGAAATTAGAAAAAATTACCACTATGACCATTCATTTTACATAAATAAATCTATTCAATTTGAAGCCATTATCGTAAATTACCACTGGTTATTAGTTACACAAACAATTCTATAATATATAACCATCCTTCGAAAACAGAACTCCATCTTCTTCTAGTCGATATCCTTCAGACTTATTATCTGGTTCCCCCTGTCTCAATCATGCTACTAATTGAGCATACTTCTCATCTTCAATTTAGGATTTAATGACTCGCTCCCCCGCACCTAAGAATGCAATTTCCCTCCGTAATGTTGGAGTTATTACTTTCATTTGTGTTATTTTTATTTATCTATTTAGAGAGAAGCATCGGAAATCTAACCCGACCTTATTGGGAAATCCCTTACCCACCCATTCCACTGTGATAAATCCTTTCCCCACCCACTCCATTTTTTTAACATCATCCACTGTGTGAATACAACAGCAAGTTTCCCGTAATACATGTATATCATAGCTATTACATTACACTCTTCTTATCATAACAACTCATTGTTATACCTTAATCACAGTCATAAGTAGTAGATGAATATGAATATAATAAAATATTAAACCATGATTCTTGTTATACTACACATATTTCTTAATCATATATGGCAGTTATTCTAATCATAGAGCTCATGTTTTTACTAATCACATATCCATAATAAAGGATCATCCAGCTCATGTTCAAGTCATAACAGTGTTACATAAGAGTAATCAAATCAATACTATACCACCTAACGTGTAAGCTTTATAAACTATGAGACCTTTATTATTGAAATACAAGAGACTTATAAGTTGTAATGAGCTAGAACACTGCTAGTTATATGTACCGTAAAGAAATGGTTGTCATAGTATTGAGAACATGTATGAACCTTGTATATTAGGTGAATAAAGCGTATATGAGATCTTACTTATAGTATCAATACAGATCTGTAATCTTAGTTGTCATAGTATTGAGAACATGTATGAACCTTGTATATTAGGTGAATAAAGTGTATATATAAGATCTTACTTATCGTCTCAATACAGATCTGTAATCTTGTATAGTATTCATGATCTATATTATATATTATATTATATAAAGTATAATATACGACTAAATATAAGTAATATATATTATTACATATAATGATATATACCTCATATATAATATATATAATATATTATAGAATTAGTTGTGAGTTAGTGACATAAGAGCTAGTTTAAGAACGTTGAGCGTACGCTAAAGAGTCTCAATAGAGTGAATCTAAATTTCACGTAGCTGGAAAATGGTAATAGTGGGAAGTAGAACCAAGGCCGTCAACATTAATAGAAGATAACAACAACATGAGAATCCCACAATCAGTACACATCCAATGCATTAGACTTGGTGTAAGTAAATAAAGAGTTTCAAGTGTATAAATTATATAAATTATGTGTTATATGTCCAAGATTCTCCTGATCTCACACTATTTTAACTTCATGCAAAATACAGAATCTATTCCACCATTGATCATTTGCGAAAATTAAATCAAGATTGCAATGCACGCATGAAACAATAAAAATTCACACACATTAACACAGTTGTTTAACTAGAAAGCCTAAAGCTGAAAACCCCAACTATATATTATGTAACATGGAGATCATATGACAATCTCATACAAACATACAAAGCCTATCACAAGCTCTCAGTACAGTACAATCGTCATACACTAATCAAGCCTGATCTTGCAAATCCATGCACCGATCTTTGCCACCTACTATCCTACCTCTACTATGCAATCCCTGCTGAAAATGGCTCTGAATGAACTCGAATTGCTCCAGCCTTGCTCACGCAATCCTCATAGGCATCTCCACTGAGTGTTGGATGCAATCAATGCATCACTATATTCACAACTGATAGTCGCACTTGCTCTTTCACCTATCTCTCCACTGGTCTCCACTGAAACTGCCATGCACTGTAGTTAACTGATGCATTCTTCAGTTGATTAATGAGTTATTATTTAGTGAGTTAAGTAACTAATTAATTCACACCACTCTCACTAGTGTATCAATCAGTTAGACTAGATACAACTAGCTCAACTGAGTCTGACTGAGTTAAACTGAATACAACTCCATGAACTACTCTTCCAACTCTGTCATAACTTTTCCACTTCAGTTCTAATTGATTCCTGCATGCATGAACTCCAGTAAACCCTTAGGAATTGCGTAGTTCCTTCAGCCCACTGATTTAACAAATTTGTATACTGAAATTAAGTGCTCCAAGAGAATAAGTTGTTGTTTAGAGTATGATTATTATTAAGAGCTAATAAAATCGACATGCATCTATTTTTAGATCGACAATCTATAAATAGACTTCGCCCAATATTCTAAAAATAGAATTTCACCTATTTTTCACATTTGACCAACCATCTACAAATGGCATCTTGCATCTTATAGAATATGCTCACCATGTCTAAAAATAGACATACACCTAAAAATAGCCTGTGTGGGCCCCACCTAGTTCAGGTGATTATTTTCCAACTAGGATCAAGGATGATGTTTCAGGATGCCTCCTTCACTGTTTCTTGTTGCAAACTTCAACACTCCCTCTCAAAAAGAAAGGATTGTCTTTGCATGTGACATGAAACTCCATGCATTCGCCCTGCAAATCTTGCTGCAACACTTCCGAAACTGAAAGGCTCCAAACAACTGAATCAGTATAATGCATCTATCATCAAAGTATTCGACTTATGTTGGTACCAACTACACATGTCTTCAGGAACCACTACGTTGTTGAAATTTTCACCCATGCACTCTACACTTGCTATCAAATTTGAACCGTGCTCCAGTATCTGACACTATCACTTTGATCTCACTGCATCAATCCAACTGATCATGCTACTGCTGCTCTATGGGCACCTCGTAGCCAGGTTCAATTCATGAGATCCACACCATCTCAATGAATCTTGCCCATAAATTTATTCTTGGATTATCCATGCATGTCGCCCCACCTCTTACCTGGTGGTATAGCTGCATGCACTCCCTCTGCCCATCTGGCACGAAATTTCTCTGCATGAGTGGTTGCTCCCGCTCCATGATCCTCATCTTGTGGCTGCTCCACATCCCGAGGTTCACTCTTACCTGCATGAAAATCCTGCTCCCTCTCAAGCTTCAATTTCACGTCTTTCTTTCACTTCCCAACAGTAGGAAGCTCTGTAGAAATCCCATCTACATCAAATCTATAAAGACTCTTCTGCATCTCCAGTTGTGGCTACTCCACAACCTTCTGAGACTGCTTCTCAGGTTGCATGTTGAGAGGCTCCCTCTCAACCACAAAGTCACTAACCTCTGCTTTTCTCCTCAAATATTTGCATGCATCTTGTACCTCAGTGCATGTAGATTCTCGGCTCGCGCACATTGTAATTGTCCCGTTGTCACAAAATTTTCTAACAAAAGAGCTGATTTTAAATCGACGATATCTCCCTCATTCGAGCTCCGATTTGACCGATTTTTTTTTCAATTTGGATATTTTTTCGCAAGGAATCCAAATATACTATTTTTTTTTTGAAAATATTTCACCAAAAAATTCAAATATTCTCTGCAAACTCGCGCGCCCAAAATTCCTGCTCTCATTCCATGTAGAAAATCTATAACACAGCTCTGATACCATGTAGAAATTATATAACTTATGTGTTATATGTCCAAGATTCTCCTAATCTCACACTATTTTAACTTCATGCAAAATACAGAATCTATTCCACCATTGATCATTTGCGTAAATTAAATCAAGATTGCAATGCACACATGAAACAATAAAAATTCACACACATTAACACAGTTGTTTAACGGGAAAGCCTGAAGCTGGAAACCCCAACTATATATTATGTAACATGGAGATCATATGAAAATATCATACAAACATACAAAGCTTATCATAAGCTCTCGGTACAGTACAATCTTCATGCACTAATCAAGCCCGATCTTGCAAATCCATGCACCGATATTTGCCACCTGCTAGCCTGCCTCTACTGCGCAATCTCTGCTGAAGAATGGCTCTGAATGAACTCGAATTTCTCCAGCCTTGCTCACACAATCCTCATAGGCATCTCCATTGAGTGTTGGATGCAATCAATGCATCACTATAGTCACAACTGATAGTCACACTTGCTCTTTCACCGATCTCTCCACTGGTCTCCACTAAAACTGCCATGCACTGTAGTTAACTGATGTATTCTTCAGTTGATTAATGAGTTATTATTTAGTGAATTAATTAACTAATTAATTCACACCACTCTCACTAGTGTATCAATCAGTTAGACTAGATACAACTAGCTCAACCGAGTCTAACTGAGTTAAACTAAATACAACTCCACCAACTACTCTTCCTTAACTTCCGTCATAACTTTGCCACTTCCGGCCCTAACCGAGTCCTCCATGCATGAACTCTAGTAAACCCTTAGAATTCAGTAATTCCTTCAAACGCATCGATTTAACAAATCTATGCACCGAAATTAAGTGCACCAAGAGAATAAGTTGGGTTTTTTAGGAGTCTCACATACAGACACACACCGATATGCATCTATTTTTAGATCGATGATCTATAAATAGACTTACCAATATTCTAAAAATAGAATTTCATCTATTTTTGACATCTGACCAACCATCTACAAATAGCATCTTGCAATTATATAATATGCTCACCATGTCTAAAAATAGACATACACCTAAAAATAGCCTATGTGGGCCCCACCTAGTTCAGATGATTATTTTCCAACTAGGATCAAGGATGATGTTTCAGGATGCCTCCTTCACTGTTTCTTGTTGAAAACTTCAACATCAAGGTTAACAAAACTTAAATGATACAGAAAACTCAAGAATTATTATATGATCTTTATTGCAGTACAAGATTGTTGTATGATATTGTATGATCTTTGTATGATCTTTATGGTAGTACATGGTTTTTTATTTTTGTTAATTTGTTAAATTGTAAATTGTTTTAATTGTTATTTTAAATTGTTAAATTACATATTGAAAACCAATAATTACCTTTTATTAGTCTGTATAAATAATTCACCTACCATTGTTTAAATTTTTTACCATCAACCAGTGGCATTTTTATTTTCACGTCGTCTAGACCATTCTTATGTTTACAATGCCTAAATTTACACAATTGAAGGCCCATCCTTAACCAAGGCTCTGATGAAGAGCTTGCTTCCTCTGATATACCTTTGTATTTATGATCTACCTCTGATATTCCTTTGTTTTGCTGAAAACATAGATCCAAATTTATATCCTTAACCAAGTCTCTGATGAATAGCTTGTTGCCTCTGATCTGCCTCTATATTTATGATCTGCCTCTGATATGCCTCTGTTTTACTGAAAGCACATGTCCAAAATTATTTGGGAATTAGGTTTGATGTCAAATTTTTATTTTAGATTTGTAGTACCTTACAAGTTATTCCTATCTCTCCAACAAAATAATTGGATTAAATATAAACTTTAGAGGAAAACGATATAGAAGAAGGTTTTTATGCTTGCACTTCTACCCACATAGAATTTGAACTACAAATGGACTTCCAAATTCTATTGGACTTGAATTTTAAAATTGGACTTGTATATATAATATAACTACAAATAATTTCCTTTTTAATGTAATGAATGTTCTCATCTATATGAATACAACCATTTTTCAAAGTGTTCCAAAAGGTTCAAGACGTCTCCTTTAATTGGATTAGAGTTTAAAATGGTAAGAATGTGAAGTAGAACTAGAAGGCAGACCAGAACACGATGTGGCAGAACGAGCATGCCAAGGACGCAAAGCAGACCACTGGAATCCTACACAAATCCCTCAAACACAACAAAAAATTAAATTAGCATTAAACCTAGAAAAACAAGCATAAATAAAACAAGAAAAACCTCACCTTTACCTCTGCTTTCTCCCCCGCTGGTCCCTGCTGGTTCAAGATCAGCGCAAAGCGAAAGACACACCTAAACAACCCTCTGCAATGGTCACTATACATGTCATTTCTCCCATAAAATTAACCATGTACATGTAATTTCTCCCATAAACTTAACCATGTACATGTCATTTCTCCCATAAAATTTAAGGCATTTGCTAACTTGTTTTTGGAATTTTTTTTTTGAAAACCGTGTACATGTCATTTCTCCCATAAAATTAACCACATGTTCATGTGTCATTTCTCCCATAAACTTAACCATGTACACATGTCATTTCTCCCATAAAATTAACCATGTACATGTCATTTTCCCCATAAAATTAACCATGTACATGCCATTTCTCCCATAAATTTTAAGGCATTTGCAATGTTTTTGGAAATCATGTACATGTCATTTCTCCCATAAACTTAACCATATACATGTCATTTCTCCCATAAAATTTAAGGCATTTTATAGTGTTTTTGGAAACCATGTACATGTCATTTCTCTCATAAACTTAACCATGTACATTTCATTTCTCCCATAAAATTTAAGGCATTTTCTAGTGTTTTTGGAAACCATGTACATGTCATTTCTCCCATAAACTTAACCATGTACATGTAATTTCTCCCATAAACTTTAAGGCATTTGCTAGTGTTTTTGGAAACCATGTATATGACATTTCCCCCATAACCTTAACCATGTACATGTGTCATTTCTCCCAAAAACTTAACCATGTACATGTCGTTTCTCCCATAAACTTTAAGGAATTTGCTAGTGTTTTTGGAAACCATACAGTACATGTCATTTCTCCCATAAACTTCATTTGCTAATGTACTTGGAAACCATGTATGTGTCATTTCTCCCATAAACTTTAAAGCATTTTCTAGTGTTTTTGGAAACCATGTACATGTCCTTTTTCCCATGAAATTTAAGGCATTTTCTAGTGTTTTAGGAAACCATGTACATATCATTTCTCCCATAAACTTAACCATGTAAATGTGTCATTTCTCCCATTGAATTTAAGAAATTTTCTAGTGTTTTTGGAAACCTAGTACATGTCATTTCTCCCATTAAATTTAAGGCAAACCATGTACATGTCATTTCTCCCATAAACTTTAAGGCATTTTCTAGTGTTTTTGGAAACCATTTACATGTCATTTCTCCAATAAAATTTAAGGTATTTGCTAGTGTTTTGGAATCCGTGTACATGTCATTTCTCCCATAAGATTTAACCATGTACATGTCATTTCTCCTATAAACTTTAAGGCAAACCATGTACTTGTAATTTCTCCCATAAAATTTAAGGAATTTGCAATAAATTTTCATTTAATATATTTTATTGAATTTGTTTTTGTCAAGGATAAAAAAGCCCACTAAACATGGTTGAAAAATGGAAATTATGCATAGATGTTTCTTGCTATCCCAATCTAGGGAAATCGGTGATTACATATGTTATTTTCAATATTGTGACTAACAAGGTCCTCCAAAGGAAAATGAATATACTAGGAAGAACAACAAACAATGAAGCATATTATATTGCATTGATAGAAGGCTTGGGAGAAACTAGGGATTTGGATCAAATGGAATTGTAGTTTTCACCAATTTTGAACTTGTGCGCAACTAGATGAAAGACATGTACCAAGTTAAGAAGGAGAGACTAAAACAACTGCATGGAAAAAAAAACAATATTGTTAGACAATTTCAATTTATAGTGTAAGACAATATGCAAATGTTAATAAGATGTCTGGTGATCTATTGTGTGGGGAAATGCCAATTCAATATTCATCTGTCAAAGATGAATTAGTGTTGAGACTCTCTCCTTCAAAATTTATTGATGGACATTGTAACATATATTTGATATGTGTGTGTTTTTTAATTATAAATGCGTCGTTTTTAATGACCATGTGTTTTTTCCAATTATATACCAAGTGTGCTCTCACCATGTAAGCACAACTTGGTGAACTTCATATTATTGCATTATTTTATGCATTTAATTCATATATATATATATATATATATATATATATATATATATATATATATATATATATATATATATTGTACAATTTATCGTGGAGGATGCATTGATGAACGACCAACATGAGACAATGGAGGGGGAACTACATGAGGTATTGCATGAAAAAATTTTCATTTAGTTTCTTTTATTGAAGTTCTACATTCTCATTCAATTTTAAAACATTAAATTTTAATTTTAATACATGTAATATAAATTTCTTATATATATATGTGTGTGTGTGTGTGTGTGTGTGTGAAATTAGGGCCAACACGAGACAATTGAGGGGAAACTACATGAGGTATTGCATGAAACTTTCATTTTTTTTTTTTCATCTAGTTTGTTTTATTGAAGTTCTACCGTTCTCATTTAATTTGAAAAAATTAAATTTTAATTTTAATACATGTAATATAAATTTCTTATACATGTGTACATGTATATGTATACATGCAATTAGGGCCAACACGAGAGAATGGAGGGGGAAGTAAGTGAGGTATTGCAAGAAATCTTTTTTTTCAATTTTTTTTTTATGAAGTTCTACATTCTCATTAAATTTTAATAAATTAAATTTTTATGTTTACATGTTGTGTATTTTCCCCATTCTTCAGATGATAGCACAAGGAGGCTCACGAGGCTGTTGGAAAATACACTGCAGCCAAATTCTCTATTTGATTGATGCACGTGCAAGATTTTATTTGATAGATAGTCTTATTTACTTTTCTATATAGGTATCTTATTTATGTAGTCATATTTATTTTTATATATAACTTGATACTTGTAACACTATACATTGTTATATCTAATTTTATTGTTCATGATATAAATTTTGGACATATTTTACATTTTGGATAGTTGAACTACATTTACTTTTATTGAACGGTTTTAAATTTTGGATAGTTGTTGCATTTGGCATGTGATCACATGTTGTTATATAATGTTAAATTATATTATCTTAGATTATGTTTTGTTTTTTTAACTTTTTGTTCTGTCACTTGTTATTTAAAATAAATCTAGATTGAAATTGCAAATTATAAAACACATGTGGTACATTTTATGCATTTGAACATGTGTGAATGTTATATAATTAGGATTTCTATTAAAGGTGATATTTAGGTATATTTTACATTATCCACTCTGCAACACCATCTCTAACATGATGCATAATCTCAATTTTTTAATCATTCATAACGGTGCTCTGCCACACCTGACCTCTTGCCATAATTCGTATCACATGCAGTCACGCTTGGACTGTCCTTCACTGCATCTGCACTTGTGCCACAGTCCCTCACCGCAGTTGCGCTCGTGCCATATGTATTCAAAAGTCCTTGATTCTCCTCACTCAACCATCTCATTGTTATTCCAGATGGCCTCAAGAGCCATTTCAGATATTCTACTCGCCATCTCATCGCTGCTCCAACTTCCCTCGCGCATATCCACTACCATTTCCCTCCCTGACGCATGCTCCCCCTGTTGCACGCCCCCTTATGCGAGCCCGCTATCGATCACCCTCCTTCTGCGAGCCCCTCGGATATGCACCTCCTGGCTGAAATTCCCTCCTCCTGTGCCTCTCCCTGTTGTGCGCTATCAGGGGCGAGCTCTCTCGTTGCGCGTCCCCCTGTTTCCACCCCCCCCCCCCCCCCTCGTTGCGCACCTTTGTTGCGTGCACTCCCGCTGCACACCTCCCTACACTCGGTCTGAAATCCCTCTCTTTGCTTGATAGCCTCTCCATGGCCCAACGACAACATCAAAAGCCCATTAGGGGTAGCCAAAGAGGTGCGTTCTCGAGGCACTATCACTGGGGCCAAGACTAGCGACTAAAATCCATTGAAGGCTCCTCTTCAGGTAGCCATGAAAGAAAGGCCACTCAAAGGCTTGTCTGCACCCAGGAAGAGACTGTCTTAACTCCGGAGAAGCCTAGGGGCAAAAGAGGCCCCAAAAAATATATTATCACGCACACTAAGATTCCCACTCCTCGGAAAACCGAGTCATTCCTGGTTCACGCGACAACAGAGGAGGAGACAGTTTTTTGGATCATGGATTCAGATGGAGTCTATAACAGAGTTTTAGATGCAGAATACCTTGTTGCTCCTATCATCCGCATAGCCTCTCCGAATCCCCTGCACGTGCCTAATACAGAGGAGGAGGCCATTGTGCATGTATATGGCTGCCTCATCAAGGAGGAGGACCCTGACACGAAGGATGATGAAGGAACACCATGATTACGCAGTCGCTTGGTTATTTTCTGTTTTTTTTTTCAACTAGGGACATACTATAGCTATTTTGTTTTTATATGTGTTACGGAACATATTGTAAAATATGACAGCATGACTCTATTAAGTGGTTGGTTTCCTCCTTGGAGGTAGCCCCAAACCTACTTTATTTTGAAAATATCCAAGGCTGGGGTTGGCTAAGCATTGCTTGCCATCTCAACCCACAACCTATGTAAAGTTTCTTTTATAATCTAATATAGTTTAGCCTAACTTACAAAAAAAAAATCATATATATAGATGGTTTTATATATTTAAGTTCATCAATATGTAACAATGATTGAAATACATTTTTATTTAGTTATTACATTTTCCATACATGATCACATGTTGTTATAATGAATTAACTTAGATGATCTTAGATTATATGTTATGTTTTTAAAACTCAAATTGTTTTGTCATTTATTATTTAAAATGAATCTAGATTTAAATTTCAAATTACAAAACACATGTATTTTAATTTGTTATTTAAAGTGAATCTAGTTTGAAAATACAAATTACAAAACACATGTGGTACATGTTACACATTTGAACATGTGTGAATGTTATATAATTAGGATTTCTATTAAAGGTGATATTTAGGTACATTTTACATGATCATGTGTAATTTAAAACAATCATATATGGTTTTACATTAAGTTCATGAATATGTAACAATGATTGAAGTACATTTGCATTTATTTGTTAAATTTTGCATACATGATCACATGTTGTTATAATGTTAGCTTAGATGATCTTAGATTATGTTTTGTTTTTAAAACTCAAGTTGTTTTGTCACTTGTTATTTAAAATGAATCTAGATTGAAATTGCAAATTACAAAACAAGCGTGGTACATGTTATGCATTTGAACATGTATGAATGTTATATAATTAGGTGTAGATGTCTATTAAAGGTGATATTTAGGTACATTTTGCATGATCATTTGTAATTTAAAACAATCGTACCTATGGTTTTACATATTTAAGTTCATGAATATATGTAACAATGAATGAAGTACGTTTTCATTTAGTTGTTACATTTTGCATACATTATGACATGTTGTTATAATGTTAACTTAGATTCAATCTTAGATTAAATGTTTTGTTTTTAAAGCTCAAGTTGTTTTGTCATTTGCTATTTAAAATTATTCTACATTGAAATTGATAATTACAAAACACATGTGGTACATGTTAAATTAATTTGAAAATGTATGAATGTTATATAATTAGGACATACATCTATTAAAAGTGATATTTAGGTGTGCATTTTTCACATGATAATGTGTCATTTAAAACAATTATACCTAACTAAACTTGTTGAGGTTTATTCCTAGTTGTCTTCCCTGAACAAACATCGATTAACGAAACTCTAGTCAACTAAGATTACCTTAAAAGAGTAAAACACCTAAACATGCTTTAGCATCCTTCAATAAAGTGACTCATGTGTGGAGCTCTCTCCCAAAGAAAATGACATGGCTTTTTGGAGTTTTTTTGTGATTTTCATAGAATTCCCTTGTTCATTCTGTTTTGCATGAGGCTTTTGGTGGTGGATTTGAGGTGTGGTGCACCTTGATTAATTACTATATTTTATATTATAACTAATAATAAAACTAGTTTTTCATTACTACATTGCATTTTAGTACCAATATTAGAAATAGTGTCTATGGACCATTCATATCAACCATTATGTTAGTATAAGGGATGCTACCATTGTGAATTCCCCCAATGGCATATTAGGATCTTTATGTTGTTAATGAATTATTCTTACAACTAACATGGGATAGAAAGCAAAGAAAGATGAAATATTTTATAGTCATATAAGCATTTTCAATATGCCAATCATAAAATATAGTAACATAATTTGGACAAATTAATAAAAAAATTAATACTATTGACATTAATGGTTTAAAATCCAAAATTTTGATGGGAAAATTATTAAATCAATTCTTGATGTTACTCTTTATAAATCCTTAAGTGACCTTTATTATTAGAATGTGACAACAATTAGTTAAAATAAAATGTAAAAACCTAAATTTACTTAAGTAAATTTTGTGGTTACTTTAATGGTGTTAGTTTACAAAACCAATGATAGTTTTCATAAGAAATGTAAGACTGCCTACTTCAATATATAAATGAATCTTGAGAGTTCAAGGGGTTGTAAGCCTGATTGTAAATTATTATTGATTAATAAAATACCATACCTTTCCCCATTGATGTTTCCATGATAAATTAGTAAGGTTTTATATCGTAATTTAATGTATTATGTGTTATTCTCATTCTTGTACTTTTTTCTCTACAAAGTTTATTAATTTATCAAACTCTCAAATACCAACAAGCGGTATTAGAGCGAAGGATGTGTATAGTGATTTCTTGGATATCTATGCATTGAGGAAGATGAACGGTCAGGGATGTGTTCGATGCCATGGAGGGAAATTCTATTATGTTGAAATCGTATCCATGTTTCAAAGAAACTAAAGGAATCAGAGCCCAACCACCATTTGGTTTGAATTTAGTACATAATGTTGCATCATGAGAAAATATATAGGCGAAAGGAGACAAGAAAGATGCATTTTATAGAGTAAACCCACAAAAGATTCCATGTAGATTTTATAATCCATGAATAATTCCAAAAGACACTATGCAGAATGTTGAATCTGTAAATGAAGCCAGAAGAGGTTACACACAGTGTCGATTCTAGGAATCAAGCTAGAAGAGGTTTTGTAGAACTATCATTTTGTGCAGGTTTTTTAGTAAGTGGTGCATTAGGTTTTGCAGAATTTGAATGGATGCCACACATATGCTTTTTGCAGTTGAAGAGTTGCATGCAGAGAAATCCTAATCCAGATGTGTGGAGAGGAGAACACATAACACTTCTAAACCATTCATTGTACCTTGAGGAGAATATTTTTTCAGAGTGATGAATCGTGGGATTTCTTGAATCGTAGGATCATTTCGTAACTTCCATTAGATTTAGTACAATTCAAACTCTTGAATTTTATTATGTTGTTCGAAAAATTTTGTCTAAAGAGGTATGATGGAAATTGAGTATTGAAACCACTACACCAAAAGCTATAGTGGCTAGAGGTTAGTCCAGGGAAAGAGTAGAGAATTTGTGAAGTGCATCCATATCAAATTTAAAAGGAAAGAAGAGAAAACTTAGATATTGGTATTGTAAGAAGTCAAGGCATCTCAAGAAGGATTATTGGAAGAGATAGGAATCCAAGGAAGACAACCAAAAGGAGGGAAATTAAATCAAATCATGTCCAAGTATGATTAATGAAGTTTTTTTATTTTGAAAAAGATATATTTTTTTAAATTAAATTAACTGCATAGAAACCTCTCCCTTCCAAAGTAAAAAAAAAAATTGTTTATAAATCACAAGGACAATTTTTCATGTTCGATTTTTAAAGACAAATATTTTGAATTATTGAATATTTTCTTATATATATATATATATATATTCTTGGTATTTCACTAATATCCTCCTAGATATATTTGTACCCACTTAGGAAGCAATGATCTCCATCGCATCAATTTCATGTAGGAGATGGGGAAACTTTTGTTGGATTTGAATCCTAGTGAACCACTTACCTTGTTCAAGGAGCTATCTTTCTTTGAAAACCAAAGAGAGTTGTATGTCCTATTGTGGGATGGCCCTTGATATTGGTCTCCATGATACGATCCACTATATCTTGTTCAATGCATTTGGGATTAAGCTTTGTAGGACCCAAATTCATAGCCATGTTTCATGTGTTTAGCAAAGATGGGTAATATGGTCAGAGAAACTTCGCAATAAATACTAGGTGTAAACCCAAGAAAGAACATTAAATACTTAGTGCAAGCCAAGGAAATGAGGAATACTCATTTCAAATTCATTTTCACCCACAACCTTTGTCATGGCATATGGCCCATATCAGATTAATATGACCTTCCTGTGGAGGCCTATGAGGCACTCTTTCCATACATGCAACCACTCATTGTCACTAACCTAAAACCTGTGCAAATCCTAGTGTTAGTCATGTCATTTCTTGTACTTTTGATTGGCCTTCAAAAAGATATCATGAACCTGTTGTTGGAGGTGTCAGATTTATTCAAAAAAATTGGTTGCTCGACCTATCTCAATTTCAATGTAGGATGACTCTTTCAATTAAGATGTGGTAGGAAGGGATACATAAATGGGGGCCATAGGTTGGAACCCCAAGCGCACCTACAAAGGGTTATGAACAATACAGTTGTGGAGAATAATATTATGACGATAATGAAAATATGGAAGGCTTGCATCCCATATTATGTGGATACTTACAGGTGTACATGCATAAGATATATACAATCATCCTATTAATCATTGTTGTTTTCCAATCTATTTGGAAGTGAAAGGTATTTGATTTAGTCAACTTGGTATCCATCATAGACCATAAGATAAATTAGAAGGTCCTAAGGAACCTATTATCCCTATCTGAAATAAGGGTCCAATGTATCCCAAAATGCAATGAATCATGCTCAAATAATATTTTAGCAGTAGCTTCGGCTGTGATATTGTTTTTCATGGTGCACATTTTAGAGAACTAATAAATAACCACAAATACACAAGTGTTACCATACTTAGGCAATGTTCCAGCTTCATGAATGCTTATTGTTGTGACTCTGACAAAACAAAATTGTTTTAGCTACACCTTGATCAACTAACTTGTGGTCCAAGTGATATGAGAGAATCCCAATACAAACATTTGGTAGAAGTTATCAAGGCCCAAGAAGCTTTAGAGCTCTATGAGAGTCATGAAGGCTAACCATTCCTAAGTGACTTAGATTTTGGTAAGGTCAGTATGCACACTATGTCCATCCATAATGTACCCCAAATACTAAATTATCTACATGCCAAATGAAAATTTCTATAGGTTGGGATACAATTTGTGTTTTTGTAGGGTTCTTAGGACCTACATAATGTGATGCAAATTCTCTACCTAGGTTCTACTGAAGATAAGGATATCATTCAAACAGATGACCACAAAGGAATTCATGATTGGCCGCATGAAATAATCCATCATCCTTGTGAATCTTGTTAAATCATAATCAACTCAAAAGGCATCACCAACCATTAAAAGATACTTATTTTTATTTGAAGTTTGTTTTCCATACATCGATTTTTTTAATCGGAACTCGGTGTTAGTGTAAATTTAGATCAATATTACTAAATAACTTGGAAACGTTGAGTTTACAAAGAATATCATCAATCAAGGGTATCAAATATCTATTATGAATAGTGATTTTTTCCAAGGCTCTACAATTAATAAAAGTCTCAATTCCCCATCCTTGTTTTTTCCCATAAGACAATGAGCTGAGTCGAATGTGGCATTTTATTTTGAATCTAATGTTTTATTTCCTCATTCTCTAGAAGATAAATATTCCTATATATTGGGCCATTGGGTAAAGGAACACCATATAAGAGATCAATTGAATAGTTGAAGTAATAGTGTGAATTCACCCTTATAAGTGAAGCAAATATGTCTTTATACTCTTCTACAGTCTTGTCCACCTACATTTATTTTCTAGAGAGGCCTCGAGTCGAGGTTGTGGTGGTCATAGTGACCTTCCATTCACCTTTTGGCTAGATTATGAATATAAAAAACTTTAGATATGATAGATTACTTTGTCACATTATTTTGTTGAGATCAATGAAACTGCAATATTTGTGACTACTTTTGGTACCTTGTAGAGTTGACCCCTCAAATTGGAAATGACACAATGAGGTAGAGTCTCATAGAAAGCATATGTTTCCACATATATGGTTTGCCTAAAATAAAATTAAAAACTTCAAATGTGGAAGCATCACAAAATACTTTACCTTTAAAGGGCTTGATCTCGTAGGACATGAGGCATTTTTTATTAATGAAAATGTCTCATCCTTAGCTCAACTATATGATGGTGCACGGTTAAGAGTGTGGGATTGTCAACAAATTTATTGTTATAACAAAATCAGTTGAGATTGGGTTATTTGAGGTCCCATTCTCAACAATTAAAATAAGTGGACCCCTCTTTACCCACATTTATGAGTGGAATAAATGCTCTCCCAACTCCGGTTCCTTTGGCTCTTTTGGATAGATAATTATGGTCATGATGGTAGATGTGGATTCTAAATTGATTAACCATTCTCCTTTATTGTGTTCTGAATTAGAGTTTGATCCAATGTCTTATTATTTTTCTTGAGCTCAACTAATAATGATTGTTTCAAGGGAAATTATTTATCGTTATGCTAGGGGATTTTGTGGAACTCACATCACCTTCTAGTGTCCTTCTTTGAATTCCCATCACCGTGTTTGCTACTGGCTTGGACTAGTTTTCTTGTTAGTAATGCTTCTTTCGTTATCATTTGTTTTGCATGTTAGGGTTTACTTTGCCATGGTTTTGTTGCAGTGTGATTGCAAATCCAAAATCGCACTTATTGTTTTATTTGAGCTTTAACTCAATTTTGACAACATAGTTGTAAGTGCTTCCTAGTGAGGTGATGTGAAAGTAATCTATTTTTTCTTAGATATATCTATGTAGGAAACTATTGTACTTCAGAATAAGGAATCTCATGGTACCTTAAATACCTAGCTTTTAGTATAGGATCGTTAGAGTAATTTTGAGGTCCAAAATGGGTCTCCTAAGGAAATTAATAAAATAATAGTAAAAAGATAAAATAAGAGTTATAAAATTTTAAATGAAGAGTATTAAAACTACAATTTAATTATATTTTCAACTTATCTCCTTATATGCTAACCCAAATTTCAAGTGTGAGTATTCGTTAAAATTAGATTCTTCATCCAATGAGTATTGATTTTTATACTTTTAAGTATATACACACCAAGAAATTATGAAAATACATGAAAGAATGTGTTTTTTAAGAAACATGTTTTTTCATGTATTTTCAAATTTTATTAATGTGCTTTCTCTCAAAATCATACATAGAAACAATGTACTCCCCAGATGCAGCTTTTAATTAGAGAAATTTTGATGTCTAAAATGGGCCTCCTAAGGAATATTATAAAACGATAGTGGAAATAATAAAATAAGATTACATTACCTTATCAAGTGTTGGAGGGAAAAAAGGAAAAACTCATTTTTCAACTCATATTTTCAACTTATCTATCTACGATTTTACTCAAATTTCGAGTGAGAGAACTCATTGCATGTGGAATTTATTTTTTTATCCAAGGAGTACCCATGTTACATAATTTATATGGACCCTACTACACAAAAAATGTGAAATATATGAAAAACGTGATTCCAAACACATTCATGTATTTTAGATTTTTCATGCAGTAAGGTCCATCAAAAGTATACAACATGGGTACTCCTTGGATTCAAAATTAAATTTTTCATCCAATAAGTGTTGTCACTCGAAATTGGAGTAAAATCATAAGGAGATAAGTTGAAAATATGAGTTGATAGCTTTTTATCTTTTTACCCTTTTACTCCAAAAATGGTGAATCATCTCCCGTGGTCCACTTCATCATATTAAATCCTATTAGTTCTTTTAAAGTTGATTTTTTTGTACATTTTTGTTTTGAGGCCCATTTTTTACCTCAAAATTTCTCTAATGGGCAGTGGCATAAATTTTTGCTTCTGGAGTTGCAACTTCTACTTCTCTTGGTAGTGCAGTTGCAGAGTTTGTGATTGCAACAAGGCATCCAATAATTTCATCCCATGTTTTTCCTTCTAAATTTAGGGCTTGTAACACAAATAATTTTACCAGGTTGTGGTTGGACAGAACGTCCTTCATTTATCCTAAATTTTTTTCTTGCACTCTCATAGTCTATAGTGTTTTTAGGAGAAAGTATGGCATGTTGATGAGTCTCCCATGCCTCAGATGGTCCATCAATCAAATATGTTGGAGGTGCATGACTCCATGGTAGCACTCACAAGTGATACACCTCTGAACGATCAAGGCTATGTCTTCCATGGGAGTTGAAGTAACCTTCTATTGTGTTTAACATTTTCTTGAATAACCACTTGTAACTAATAGGCTTCCTTCCATCAAGTAATTTGAGAAAATCCCATGTCCCATTATTGTGCAAAGAATCCATTTCTTCATTCATGTATTTTGACCAATGCTTACTCTTTGTTCAGTAAATTTCATCCCTCTTCAACATCGGTTCATTGTTAGTGGGATATAGCTCAAAAGTAGACAAAACTTCGAGTAGGGTATACCTTTCAGGTTCTTTTCTTACTTTAATAGACCTCCTTAGAATCAAATTCTATCATTCCACATGTCCAACCAACTCAATCAACTCATCTAAGTCACTCTCTTTTGACTTGAAGTTGAACACTATTTGGTTTTCTTTTCTCCTTTTCTAGATTCTCTTTAGTCCCAAAATTATACCTAACTTCCATGAATATCTCATCTCGATGACTATATGTTGAGAAATCTAGGGCATAAAAATTAGGTGATTTCTCTATTAATGATAATTTCTTGTGAATTCTCTTTGATTCTTTAGATTAGTATCTTCTCCTTACTTATATTATTATATAGTGTTCTTCTTCATCAAACAACTATCAAATAATAAACAATAGATAGAAAAGAGACACATAATATAGGCGATCATCCAGGGCCAAAACCTCTCCCACTTGAGAGGAAAAACAAAAAAAATTATTTTTCTTATAGATACTTTAATTGAAGAATACCAAAAACAAGACCCTTGACCTATTCAACTCTCCAAGACCATGTGACAAGGCTTCTTAGCATGATCTTTCCTTCCTTGATTCAGTGATGTTAAAACTGCTAACTTTTATCTCCTTCTCAACTACTCTTCAGAATTTGGCTTCCTGCAACTCTCGGCCTCTTTCAGAAGCCCTAGTTGCAGAACATGGGAAGTGTCACCACCTAGATTTATGCCCTCATTTCCTTTTCTTTGGATGGAGAATCCTTCTTTCTTCAACTCATCTTCCTTCTTAACTTGACTCTTCCCTAACTTGTCTTCTTTGAGATGAATGTAATATTCTCAGATTCTCTTGCAGCAGATGATGCCTCTCTTTATTCGCATGTGTGACAGATATATCCCTAAAACATATTCAAAATTATCTCGGCTTCTATTCCTTCTTCTTTTCTTGGATGGAGGCTCCTTTCGTGTGATTCTCACACTTCTCCTTGCTTCAGACCTTGGCCGAAAATTTGTGCTACAAATGAAGGTCGAGTTGCCTATATATAGTGATTTTCCCGTGAAATAAGCCGGCTTGAATGATATCTAGGCTGACATGTCCTTTGTAGAAGCATCCTTAGCCTGACATGAAGAAGAGCTTGTGACAAGGTCTTGGAGGGCTAATAATTTTTTCTGACAATGGATTACATGCCTAAAGCGGGTATTCAAAATTTGGCATTGACTCTATGAACTTTATGACTTTATGACAAAACCTAATAGGTCACTATGGAATCTTTAGCTAAAAATGAAATTTCTTGATCATGAAACCCATGATTCAAGTATCACAAAATTAATTTTATTTTTATTCTTTACATCAATTTCATAAAATCATAATTACACATGCCATTATGAAGACCAAACCTAGTTACACTTTTCAACACTATAAAATATCTTCCTTGTCATTATATCTCACAATGTATATCCTTTTATTCCACCATTTCAGCCAATAAAAATACACTTGACTACATTTTTATCTAACTTATTCCTCTTCTCCTTTTGGATATGGATAAAATACACATAGCCAACGACCATGAGATGTGTGATTAATGTATTTTTACCAAACCATAATTCATGTGGAGTTTTGTTGACAAATGTTGATGATGGAGACATATTCATTAGGTAACAAGCAGTGTTTTCTGCTTCCACCCAAAACCCTTGTGCCAATCCTACACTATTAAGCATGATCGTTTCCTCATCCGTCAACATTTTATTCCTTCTTTCTGCTAATCCATTATCTTGAGAAGTGTATAGTAGTCATTTAGCATATTATCCCATGGTATTTGTAGAACTATTCAAAATATTAACTATGGAACTCACCTCCATTGTCAACTCTTAGCACCCTTATCTTCCTATTTGTCTAGCTCTCCACAAGAGATTCAAACTCATAAATTTTTTCAAAAATTCTAACTTCTTCTTTAGGAAACACAACCATATCATCCTGAAGAAATCATCGATGAAGGATACATAAGATATGGATTCACTTAAAAACTACTCTATTACTAGGCCAAATACATCGCTATGAATTTGTTCAAAAATTATTATTTCCCTTGTAGCACTAGATGGGAACTTAACACAATTCTATTCACCATAAACTCAATGTTCATAAAAATAAAATTCCAAATAATTACTAAGAAAACCTTCGACCATAACTTTGATTTTCATAACTTGAATTCCTTTCTCTCTAACATGTCCAATTATTTGATGCTAAAGCATGGTTTCATTGTCTAGACAAAAATTTGACCCATCAGTTTTAGGAATAACTACATTATTGAATCCACTTGGGTTGTTATTCCTAGAAAACTTGCACAATGTCCAAATCCAAACATCTTACATAAATACCATTGGTCCATTAAATATCTTGTATGAATCCTTCTTAAATATAGTATCCACACCTACATCATACATTTGAATGGCATATATCAAGTTTCTAACCAAGCCCAGAATATGTGGTACACTCGATAATGGTCTACTATGACCATCCTTTAGAACTAGTCATACACGAACTTAACCAATTATCCTGGTTGTTGTCTTGTCCACAAAGTATAAATATACTCCAATTCATTCTTAATATTCCCAATACACTCCCTTTGGGTTTTTATATGATAGGATGCTCCTAAATTTATCAACCATGTCTCATTATCTACATATGTATTTGTCGAAGATAAATACACATCTCCTCCTTCATCCAAAGAAATTCTCCCTTCAATATACTGCTTATCAAATCCCTTGCTTTGTTCAACAGTAGTCAACTTACAATCTCTTTTATAATTCCTTACTTTACCACATTTCCAACATCATTTTTTTGACTTGGTAGGAGACTTATATCTTTATTTTGATCTATATCTCCCTTTGGAGGATTTATCTTTACCTGTTTGACACTCTATATGTTATTGATAATGCATCATTGATTAATTATTCCATGTTCCTTCACCTCGTCTCCTTTGATAATAGATATTCCACCACACAATCAAAGGTCAGTGTGATCATATTACTCCTAATATCCATGACTAGACTATCCATGATTTTGGCATTGAACATAATAGATTGATACACTTTTCTTCTTCTATAATATAGATACCCACACTGAATAGCTCACTAATCACAATAAATAATGCATGTAGGTATTCTATGATTGCATCACCCTATTTCATTCTTAGAATATAGAGTTTCTTCCTAAGAAAGAACTTCTAGACCAATTATTCTCAATTGGTATAAGTTTTCAAATTTATCCCACAGTTTCTTAGCAGTGTCTTCCCATGTGACATTTAGAAACACTAAATCTACAAGACAAAGTTAAGTTGTAATCATTTAATTTCTTTCAAGTTTCTCCCAATACGTCGTTGACATGCCAGTAAGATGTGTTCCAAGATGCACAACAATCCAATGTTCTCGATCTATGAGGAGATATTCTTCGATTTTAAGCTTCCAAAGCTCAAAATTCTAGCCAGTAAATTTCTTGATATCAATTCATGTACTACTATCTATCCTTCTTTAATCGAAGTTTTGTCTTAAGAATCACACTCAAATATTCTTATCTTTGATCTAATCATGAATGATAGTTTTGAATATATCTAAGTTCAAAATCCAAAACTTTGGATAGTTGACACATCATTCTATAGCAAAAATGAGCAACAATAATATATTTTGGGCTTAAAGCACCTGATTTACATGTAAAACACTAAAAGTTCAAATATAAATTCAATTAGACATATAAACCAGACTAGACGCTTAATTAAGATAAAACTTTAAAGATCATGAGAGAAATTTAATAACATAAAATAAACAATGTCACACCATAAATATTTACATATCACATTGATAGTTTACCCTATAAACCATTAACTAGGAAAACCAAGCAAATTTTGAGCTTCACCACTCCTATATTCTCAACTGAATATTATATCCAGTTACAATGAACATCAACCTTGGTCCACACCCAAGTGTAGTGCATTCATACACCAACCAATATCTACTGATATTGAATATTTATCATAGATCATGATCTGTCATTGACTTATACCATGTTTTAATTATAGGCATAGAAATCCCTAGTTCAAATCACCCTAAATCAATAAGGGTGGTTGAAGATCATTGGCTAATATACTAGGAATCTTGGGATTCATATCCATTTTTTGACTAGTCCTCGCTGTATTCGATTCTCATTGACCAAAAATAAACCACTAGTCTAAGTTGATTATGCATGTACGCCCAACTACATTTCCTTCGATTTCTCTCGTAAATTATCAACTTCCATCAGTTTCTTGATTTCCGGTCAAATTCAACTAAGGTAACTTCTCTCGAATTGACCATTAAACTATTAATTCAATCATCAAATTATCTTCCCATTGAATTCACTTTGACTATCAGATTGACTTTTTGTCCCTAATTTATTATTCCCTAGGGTGAATCCATGAAGATGGGTTACACTTTAGTGAGAAATGTGCTCGAAAATTTCAATCTCCCACAAGTTTGGCCGAACGTTTTCTGTCGTTAATTGAACTTTCTTCGTCGTTTACGTTGACGGCAATGGTAACCGATTTTTTTTCCAGAGGAAAAAAAACCAAATTGTTTTCTTATAAATAAAGTAGTGCACAAATCGCGAGAAGTTTTTTGTCAGTTTTCTGTTGCATTTTCATTACCGTTGGAGCGCTACGAGTTTTCATTTTTCAACCATTGTAGAGGGTTGTTTAGTTGTGTTTTTCTCTTTGCGCTGATCTTGAACCAGTAGGGACCAACAGGGGAGAAAGCAGAGGTAAAGGTGAGTTTTTTTTTTGTTTTATTTATGCTTGTTTTTCTATGGTAATTTCAGTTTTTGTTGTGTTTGCAAATTCTAATTTAATTTTTTGTTGTTTTTGCAGGATTTTTGTAGGATTCCATGGGTATGGTCTACGTCCTCTGCATGCTCGTTATGCCACCTTGTCTTCAGCTATTTTTCCTCGGCATGCTCTGACTCCTCATCTCCTCAGTTCCAGGTATTTTACTGTTTTAAAATTTTATAGCTGTTGTGACAGTATTTTTATTACCTATATGGCTTGTTTTAAATTTTCTAATTTTTGTAGGACTCGAGGGGTCTGCTCTGCATCCTCAGCATGCTCATTTTGCCACCTCGTCTTCTGCTCTACCTCCTCAGTGTGCTTTGTCTCCTCATCTCTTCAGTTTTGGGTATTTTACTATTTTAAAATTTTGTGGCTGATGTGACAGTATTTTTTTTACCTGGATGGCATGTTTTTAAATTTTCTAGTTTTTGTTAAATTTTCTGATTTTTGTAGGATTCTAGGGGTTTTCTCTTTGTCCTCGGCATGCTCATTCTACCACCTCATATTTTTCTCTACCTCCTCGACGTGCTCTATCTCCTCATCTCTTCAGTTCCGGGTATTTTACAGGACAATATTTTTATTACCTAGATGGCCTCTTTGTATTTCTTAATATAGTTAGAATGCAATTTCCTGAATTTTCTCTATGAGGGGTTGAATATGCCAATATATTTAGTTATTGCAATAAATAATCAATATATGAATCACATATATAAATTGAACTCCCATTTGATATTATCCTTAGCATCCCCATTACCTAAAGAAAAATCCATTTGAATCCATGTTTTTTTGTTGGGATAGTCGAGAGAATTTACACAAGGAGGTCATTCCCAGTAGTAGTTGAATAAATCATTTCCAATATGTAATTCTGCCAATAGTAAGTTATTAAGCCAAGCAGTGAGTGCCCATGAGGTATTTTCTAGTTGGTAAACAAATGGATAGATATTTTCCATGCCTTAGCTGAATTACCGGACAATATTTGTATTACCCGAATGACCTGTTTTTAAATTTTCAGTTCCAGGTATTTTACCGTACAATATTTTTATTACTTGGATGGCCTGTTTTTAAATATTCTTGCTGATGTGATAGTATTTTTATTACCTGGATGGATTGTTTTTAAATTTTCCCTAATCACTCTTCTTACATTAAAGTTGATATCACTGCTATATAAACCTGCTAGAAATATGGAATCAAAATCAACACGTGGAATTAGATCATGTAGAGTCATGTTTCACCACCATATTGACATTATGTAATATGGAGCTTACATTTCCATTACTTAGATATCATAAGTGTTACCCTATATTATTAAGCAGTACCATTATAAGCTTTATCTCACTTGTATCTAAGATTCAATACTTGTCCATGATTATGTGTATGCTATTATCTCAACATCATTCATTACTATTACTTATGGACGATACAGACTTATTGAGTACATTACCTATATAAGCTTTATCTGGCATAGTTACTACTATATTCATCATTAGATTAGGGTTCAATCTATCTTAACTAGACATACTGTATTTGATCTAGGTTGTTGTGATAGTTTTTTTATTACCTAGATGGCATGTTTTTAAAATTTCTGGCTATTGTGATGGTATTTTTATTACCTGGATGGCCTAAGTAAGGAATATGATGTACTCATGGTACCTTGATTTAGATTTCCAAAATTTTCACTGGTTATTATTACAAACAAATCAGAAAAAAAATTACCTCTATGACCATTAATTTTACACAAATAAATCGATTTAGTTTGAAGCCACGATCGTAAAATACCACCGCTTATTAATTACACAAATAAATCAGAAAAAATTACCACTATTACCATTCATTTTACATAAATAAAGTGATTCAGTTTGAAGCCATGATCGTAAATTACCACTGGTTATTAATTACACACACAAATCTACAATATATAACCATCCTTTGAAAACAAAACTCCATCTTCTTCTAGTCGATATCCTTCAGAATTATTATCCGGTTCTTCATGTCTTAGTCATGCTACTAATTGAGCATACTTCTCATCTTCAACAGAGGCTTTAATGACTCTCTCCCTCGCCCCTAATGTTGCAATTTCCCTCCGTAACCTATTGGAGTTATTTCTTTCATTTGTGTTATTTTTATTTATCTATTTAGAGAGAAGCATGGGAAATATAACCTGACCTTACTGGGAAAGCCCTTCCCCACCCATTCCACTATGTTATATCCACTGTGATAAATCCTTTCCCCACCCACTCCATTGTGCTAACGTTCATCCATTGTATGAATACAACAACAAGGTTCTCGTGGGGAAATACGGGTATATCATAGCTATTACATTGCACTCTTATTATCATAACAACTCGTTGTTATACCTTAATCACAGTCATAAGTAGTAGATGAATACAACTATAATAAAATCTTAAATCATGATGCTTGTTATACTACACATATTGTTTAATCATGTATGGCAATTATTCTAATCACAGAGCTCATGTTTTTACTAATCACATATCCATAATAAAGGATCATCTAGCTCATGTTCAAATCATAATAGTGTTACATAAGAGTAATCAAATCAATACTATACCACATAACGTGTAATATTTATAAACTATGGGACCTATATGATTGAAATACAAGAGACTTATAAGTTGTAATGAGCTAGAACACTACTAGTTATATGTACAGTAAAGAAATGGTTGTCGGAGTATTGAGATCATGTATGAACATTGTATATTAGTTGAATAAAGCATATATGAGATCTTACTTATAGTCTCAATACAGATCTGTAATCTCGGTTTTCATAGTATTGAGAACGTGTATGAACCTTGTATATTAGGTGAATAAAGCGTATATATAAGATCTTACTTATAGTCTCAATACAGATCTGTAATCTTTTATAGTATTCATGATCTATATTATATATTATATTATATAAAGTATAATATATGACTAACTATAGGTAATATATATTATTACATATAATGATATATACCTCATATATAATATATATAATATATTATAGAAATAGTTGCGAGTTAGTGACATAAGAGCTAGTTTAAGAAGGCTTAGTGTACGCTAAAGAGTCTGAATAGAGTGAATCTAAATTTCACATAGCTAGAAAATGGAAATAATGGGAAGTCGAGCAAGGCCATCAACATTAATAGAAGATAACAACAACATGAGAATCCCACAATTCGTACACATCCAATGCATTGGACTCATTGTAGGTAAACAAATAGTTTCAAGGTTAACAAAACTTAAATGGTCCAGGAAACTCTAGAATTATTGTATGATCTTTATGGCAGTACAAGATTATTGTATGATCTTTTTATGATCTTTATGGCAGTACATGATTTCTGATTTTTTTTAATTTTTTAAATTGTAAATTGTTTTATTTTTTATGTTAAATTGTTAAATTACATATTTAAAACTGAGAATTAAGTTTTTTTACTCTGCATAAATAATTCGCCTATTGTTGTTTAAATTTTTACCATCAACTAGCGGCATTTTTATTGTCACGTTGTCTAGACCATTATTCTGTTTACAATGCCTAAGTTTACACAATTGAAGGCCCATCCTTAACCAAGGCTCTGATGAAGTGCTTGCTTCCTCTGATCTACCTTTGCGTTTATGATCTACCTCTGATCCACCTCTATTTTTTTGAAAGCATAGATCCAAATTTATATCCTTAACCAAGTCTTTGATAAAGAGCTTTTTGCCTCTGATCTGCCTTTGTTTTTCTGAAATCACAAATCCAAAATTATTTGGGAATCAACTTTGATGTGGAATTTTTCTTTCATATTTGCAGTACCTTACAAGTTATTCCTATCTCTCCAACAAAATAATTGGATTACATATAAACTTTAGAGGAAAACGAGATAGAAAAAGGTTTTTATGTTTGCACTTCTACCCATAGAGAAGGTGAACTACAAATGGACTTACAAATTCTGTTGGACTTGAATTTGACAATTGGACTCCTATCTAGAATATAAACTATAAATAATTTCCTTTTTAATGTAATGAATGTTCTCATCTATATGAATACAACCGTTTTTCAAAGTGTTCCAAAAGATTCAAGAAGTCTCCTTTAATTGGATTAGAGTTGAAAATGGTAATAATGGGAAGTAGAACCAGGAGGCGGGGTAGAAGACGAGGTGGCAGAACGAGCACGTCGAGGATGTAGAGAAGACCCTTGGAATCCTGCAAACACAAAAAAAAATGAAATTAGCATCTGCAAACACAACAAAAAATGAAATTATCATTAAACCCAAAAAAAAAGCATAAAGAAAACAAGAAAAACCTCACCTTTACCTCCGCTTTCTCCTCTGCTGGTCTCTGCTAGATCAAGATCAGCGCAAAGCAAAAAAAACACCTAAACAACCCTCTACAACGGTCACTGTACATGTCATTTCTCCCATAAAATTAACCATGTACATGTAATTTCTCCCATAAAATTTAAGGCATTTTCTAACTTGTTTTTGGAAAGTGTAAGTTTGGAAACCATGTACATGTTATTTCTCCCATAAACATAACCACATATACATGTGTCATTCTCCCATAAACTTAACCATGCACATTTTTCATTTATCCCATAAACTTAACCATGTACATATGTCATTTTCCCCATAAACTTAACCATGTACATGTCATTTCTCCCATAAATTTTAAGGCATTTGCATTGTTTTTGGAAACCATGTACATGTCATTTCTCCCATAAAAGTAAAGGCATTTTCTAGTGTTTTTGGAAACCATGTACATGTCATTTCTACCATAAACTTAACCATGTAAATGTGATTTCTCCCATAAACTTTAAGGCATTTGATAGTGTTTTTTGGAAAGTGTTTTTGGAAACCATGTACATGTCATTTCTCCCAAAACCTTAACCATGTACATGTGTCATTTATCCCATAAAGTAACCATGTACATGCCATTTCTCCCGTAAAATTTAAGGAATCTGCTATTGTTTTTGGAAACCATACAATACATGTCATTTCTCCCATAAACTTTAACCATGTACATGTCATTTCTCCCATAAACTTCATTTGCTAGTGTTTTTGGAAACCATGTACATGTCATTTCTCCCATAAACTTTAAGGTATTTGCTAGTGTTTTTGGAAACCATGTACATGTAATTTTTCCCATAAAATTTAAGGCATTTTCTAGTGTTTTTGGAAACTATGTACATGTCCTTTCTCCCATAAACTTAACCATGTACATATGTCATTTCTCCCATAAAATTTAAGGCATTTTCTAGTGTTTTTGGAAACCATGTACATGTCATTTCTCCCATAAAATTTAATTATGTACATGTCATTTCTCCCATAAACTTTAAGGCATTTGCTAGTGTTGCTAGAAACCATTTACATGTCATTTCTCCCATAAAATTTAAGGCATTTTCTAGTGTTTTTGGAAACCATGTACGTCATTTCTCCTGTTGATCATATTACCCCCCCATAATGTTGAAATCGTGGGAAGGCACCTCAACTTTCGAAGCAATACTCAGACAGGTGAACGGGCACTCATGGATCATATTAGCCCCTTTCTAAAATTTTGTCAGGAAGCCCCATAAAACCATTCGAAATCCTCTCCTTTAGCCTTAAAATTCCATGTTTGGGCCTGAAAAACTCAGTATCCACCTATCGTTGCCTTCTCTCGACCTCGAAATTACATAAAAAAGGTCGCAAATTCAGATCCGAAAATATAAAAAGGCCCAGCCCCTTTCGGTCTGGAGCCCCTCAAGTTTTCGCTCTATATAACCCAGGCGCTCGACCGAGCGCTAAGCTCTATAGGCACTTAATCAAACGAATATCGGGCGTTCTCCGAGCCGTCGATCTGTACAGATCGGACGACAATCATTCATCTTTGTCGTACCTATAACCCGCCTGCCTGTCGTCTGATCAAATGATGAAATCAATGGTCCGCAGTCTATCTATCCTTGGTGGTCCCCGCGCTCCAAACACTGCTCCAAAACCAGCAGTTTATATCGTGCCACCTTTCGGCTGTAGGCAGTAATTCTCCACGGGCCAGTGATTCCATTCAACACCTGCCACGCGTCCCTGCGTACGGCCCCAATACCACTCTCCATCGCGCATTATCATTCGGACAAAGACGCGCAGTGATATTCATCACCGCCATCCGATCTGGGAGCCTTCATCCGACGGTCACCGCGCTCTGGAATTGCACGATGTTTAGTCCAAGCCCATCGTACTCCTGGCCCACCGTCTCATTTCCCTCCGACGCAGTTTTAACCGTTGATCTTGTTTGAGATTGTATGGTCCAGATCATTTGCATGACCAGTGGTTGACCAGGCCTTCCTCCATGTCACCCTTACCACGTGTGCTTCGCATTTCTACCTCTGCCCCTTATATGTCTCGTCCACAAGCTAAGTTTAATGTTTCTGGTCAAAATTCTCCGCCCGGCTATTCACCATCGTTCCACTGTAGCTTTCGTCGCCACCCTGCATGTTCTACCATTTCATCATGTCGCTATGCTACACAGTCATCTCCACTGCATCTACCCTCCCGTGCCTTTGTTTTCTTAAAAAAGTTTGTGGATTTTGCAGGGTTACAGCCGAGAAGAACTATTATGATTCATAGTCTCAATCGCTGTGATAGAGGCCGCGTCAAAGGACAATTTTTCAGAGGCAAAATTTATGGAAAAAGGATTTGGGAAGCTGTTACGACACGGCTTTCATTAAAAGAGGCAGGGCTAAAATATATCAAACCCTCCGGAGTTATTCAAAGCACAGATTTTTGCAGGTGAAGACATTAATGTTGCGAAAAAGAGTATCAGTGGAAGATCCAGGAATTCAATGTCCAATATTGAAGATCTTCAATCCTAATTCAGGGTCTAGCTGGCAAAGGGTACGATGCACAAACAACAATACCCTCCAGGTCTTATTTCAGCCGAATTTTCCTTCAGGAAAGGACAGAATGGTTGTATGGTTATCCCTATATCGTGCTCCTGAAGAAATTTTTACCCAGTGCATTTACTTCAGAAGTCAGGCGGCATAGTACAAACAGCACAGCGTCGTCAAGCAGTATGGGCGGGCACTTCTCCACCATTTTGTTTTAATGATACAATTAAATGCTCATCACCTACCTCTTTTACTAGGTTTTTGTCTCCTCTATAAAAACCATGAAAAAACGCATTATAAGGGTTCCAGATTTTTATCAGAAAATTACGCAGTGAAAGGCTTTTTGTATACAGTTTGTAAAACTCTTGTATGAAGGCTCAAAGCCCATAGGGTTTCAGTGAGGAGGAGTTATATCTGTCTAACAGGATTCTGGTCTTTGGTATTTCACAATCTGTAACTCTCTTTTATATGTTATTTAATATATCATTCCATCTCATCCATCTTTCCTGTATCATGTTTTGGAATGCGAGTGGCTCACTGATTTCTGGTAAGGATTCATCCTAGTTGATGCCCATACTTAGATCAGTCAAGCGCTTTAAATATGGCTCATGCATGATATTATGTTTCATTACTCATCTGAACCGTGATTCTGCTATATTAGTTGCTTTGGGAGGGTGATTTTAAAATGTTATTATCATGTATGGATTCTTATATTGGTAAGCCCATGCATGGTGGTATTGTATATCTGGGTATCAGCTCAATGTTGACTAATATCTTCTCGTTATTTCTTTCACTACATACACCTTCTGATAATTTATGTCTGTGAGGTATTTCTGAATCGGCCCGCTTTACAGTAAACTGTCTCTGAATTGTCTGTGGCTTTTGTATTAGAGTTCTGCTTCTTGCCTCTACAGTATCTCCTTTCCTGTGTCAGTTTCTGAGAGTTTGGTCCCATTCTAGAGTAATTTTCCCTGTTTATAGCATGAGAGCTGAAGATGACAACTTCACACACTACAGTATATGCTCCTTGCTATGCTAAGATGTCTTAGGCACTGGTCTATCACAACTCTAGGTTGTCTCTAGGAGCGACAACATCTTTGTGGCGTCGTTTCCGAGGACGAATTTAAGAAAATCACAATCCTTGGGCCTCGAAAAAATCATATTCACTCTCTAAGTAGGTGAGCATAGAGAGTTAAGAGTTGTATATTCCTCACCTTGGCGACTCCACACTTGTTATTGGATAAATCTATTTGCAGTCCTGGCTCCTCATAAGCCACACCTAAGGTCAGATTCATCTAAGCCAAAGACACCTTCAGTGTCTGATCCTGACCAGATTATACATAGAAGAAATTGGAGGGAGAGGAAATCAGCCCGTTCCCAAATTCCTGAAGTGTCCACAGAAGACTTTCCATCCTCTTCCTCTCAATATTCTCAGTTGCAAGTTCCATACTCCACTGTGGGAGATATCGATTATTATTATTCAGATAGCCCACCCCGAGAGGGTATTAGGAGTCAGAACAGTCTTCATCCTACTCCTGAGGTTGAAGAGGTCAAGGAAGTAACCGAAGTATCTGTTGTTAATAGACCTTTGTTCCCCTCAACCCCCCAAGATGCAGTTGAATATATTCCCATTATTATTCATACTCCACTTCCTCCTCCTCTTCCTCCTTTTACTCATCAAACTATCACACTACCCCCACCTCCTCCAATGGCTAATGTCCCAGCTTTCTTGATGAATAAATATGCTCCCCTAGCATTACCCCAAGTGCTGAATGATATGCCCCAAGATTATCTGAAGGTCTTGCCCAGATTCAATGGAGAAAATGAAATCGATGCCCAGAAACATCTTGAGACTTTTTGCTCCTTTGCAGAGAACTTTAATGTTGAACATCTAGATGTGGTCTTAAGACTGTTTGTGCAGTCTCTTGATGGTGAAGCTCGAAAATGGTTTAAGACATTGGCTGGCCATTCTATTACTACCTGGGATAACATGGAAGACACTTTTCTCAGAAAATGGGGAGAAAAGAAAGATCATGGAAATTGTCTTATTGAGTTCAATACCCTTAATAAAAGACACAATGAAGGAGTGTCAGACTTTATCAAGAGATTTAATAAATTGTATCTGAGTCTCCCTGCCGATATGAAACCCCATCAAATTGCTGCTAAAGTTGTTTTTGTAGCAGCCTTTGATTCAAAATTTAGTTTCTCTCTCAGAGAAATAAAGCCTGCTACTCTGGATGATGCTCAGGTAGATGCACTAGAGTTGGAAGAAAACTTTTCCTCCACTGGTAAATCAAAAGGAAAATCTGAACAAGATACTAGAAGAAGGGGCAAAGAAGAGGTGTCTACTTCTAGTCAGGATAGAGACTCAGAGAAAATGGAAGAAATGAGAAAATTGATTAAGAAAATGGTCAAGCTGGAATTGGAAGCCAAGAATTCAGCCTTCAGAAATTTTCAGAATGCTCCAAACAGAGGTTACAATCCTCAATATAGGAAGCCACACTTGCAAATATTTCCAAGGGAAGCAAAGGAGCAACAAGATCAAGTACCACACCCATTGTACCTGGAAGGTCCAGTAGATGAATCCACTGAAGATGCTGCCTATAGGATTGAAGATGCAAATATTTCCTTTTCAAATAGTGATGGAGAAGAACGCCCTTTACAAGAGAACGATGAAGCTGGGTGTTCATTGCAGGAAGAAGAAAAGACCAGAGACACAGATGAAGCAGAATTTGATCATTATTGTAAACAGTTTGATGATTTCATGCAAGCACATTTCAATAGAAGATATGATCTCATATATTCTAGGAAGAGGACTCGTACCCAAGAGCAAGAAGAAGAGTTACCCCAGGAGGAAGCACCTGCTCAGAAGGAATCAGCGATGCAGAAAGCTACAGACAAAGGTAAGGAATCTCTAAATAAACCTTTGCAGTCTAAAGATCAAATTCCTTCCTCTTCAAAGGTAGTTATCCCCCCTGATACCGAATCTGTGTCAAAAGAAGCCCAACCCCCAGCTGAAAATAAAGATTCAAAAGAGGTTGTGATAGAAAAGTCCCCTCCTACTTTCAGTCTGCAAAAGGAACTTGAAAAGGTCAAAATCCCAGTTCCCTTGACTGAACTGTTGAAAAAACCAACATATCAATCTCAAGTCACATCTTTCATGCTCCCTCCAGAAGCACCAATCATCCCAGATAGTCTCAACCTTCAAGAAGAGAGACCTATGGTAGTATTTGGCCCACATGTTGAGGAGATAGATCCCTCTACCCCTCCCTTCTATGTGTCTCTAGTAATCCATGACCTACTATTACATAACTGTATACTAGATTCTGGAGCTTCCCACAATATTATGCCTATGTCAGTCATGGAACAACTGGGTTTACAAATCACATGTCCATATAAAGAACTCTACTCATTTGATTCCAAAAGAGTTAAATGCTTAGGGATGATCAAGGATTTGGTAGTCAATTTGGCCCAAATCCCAGCAAAGAGTGTGGTAATGGACATAGTGGTAGCAGACATCCCAGCTCGTTTTGGTATGTTGCTGTCAAGGTCCTGGGGAACAAAAATTGGTGGATCAATCAAGATGGATTTAACATATGCCACTATCCCATTTTTTGGTGGCCAAGAGAGGAGATTATACATGGAGACTAGATTTGTCAAGATGGTGACTAAGGCTGAAAATTCTGTAAATTCACCAGTTTACTGTAAGGAAGGATATTTTTCATGCTTGATGCTGGAAGAAGATAAATATTTTTCTCATGAACGATCCTTCTACCAGATCAAGAGTGAGCAGCCCTCATATAACATGGAAACAGGACTATGGACACTCCATTTTGATGGAGCAAACTCGAGAGAGGGAAATGGAGCTGGAGTGCTATTAATTTCTCCTGTCGGAAGATGGGTCCCGCTGTCTTTCAAATTAGAATATGAAGCCACCAATAATGTGGCTGAATATGAAGCACTCCTGTTGGGATTACAGACAGCCAGGAGCATGGGCATACAAAGCTTAAAATTTCTGGGAGATTCAGAACTAGTGGTCAAGCAAGTCAAGAATCAGTGTCAGACTAAACATCCTAGGCTAAGGGCTTATAGGAATGAAGTTTGGGACATGGTAGAGAATTTCTTCTTGGCATTAAATATCCAGTTCATGCCCCAAGAACAGAATAGGATGGTTGATTCCCTTGTTGTGGCTGCCAGTACGTTTCGCCCACCTCGGAACCCTCTTTTGAGATATGAAGTTGAGGTGCGTTATCGGCCTTCAATCCCAGATAACATCAAACACTGGAAGGTATTTGAGGATGAATAAAAGATGAAGAGATTCCTGGAAATAGTAGGAGAATTCTCCAATATGGAGATTGATGATGAAGAAGAGGTAGAATCTGAAGGTATTGCAAAAAGAAATTGGGAGGAAAAAGTGGCAGGAAATAAAGTGTTGCAGTTAAAGGGAAACATAATACCTAGAGGGCTGGTGCCTCTAGAGAGATTATTTGATAAGAATGATGTCTCATTGTAGCCAAGCAAAGTGGTAGAATAAAATCAGGTAGAAGACCTGAATTTGGGTACTGAGGTTGAGCCCAAAATTGTAAAATTGTCCAAGAGAATCCCTGGAGAATATAGGAAGCTATATCAAAAATTATTTCAATCTTACAAAGATGTGTTTGCATGGTCCTATTAGGACTTGAAAACTTTTATATCAGTATAATGCAACACAAAATTCCGTTGAAGGCAGATGCAAAGCCCCATAAACAGAAACTCAGACAAATAAATCCCCTGTTGCTGCCTTCTATTGAGAAAGAAATTAAAAAGCTGCTGAAGGCCAAAATAATTGTACCACTGAGGTACTCTGAATGGGTGGCAAACCTTGTCCCTGTACGCAAGAAGAATGGAGAAATAAGGTTATGTGTGGATTTCAGAAATTTAAACAGAGCATCCTTAAAGGATAATTATCCATTACCTAAGATGGACCACATCCTGCAGAAAGTGGTTGGAGCATCAAGGATGTCAATGATGGATGGGTTTTCTGGTTATAACCAGGTGGCTGTACTTATAGAGGATCAAAAGAAGACGGCTTTCACCACACCATGGGGTACATTTATGTATGCCAGGATTCCTTTTGGGTTGATTAATGCAGGGGCTACTTTTCAAAGGGCAATGGACATTGCTTTTGTTGGGGAGCAAGACAAGTTCTTGGTAGTATACCTTGATGATATCACGGTATTTTCCAAGAACGATGCTGAGCACATTGAACATCTGCAGAGAAATTTTGAGAAATGCAGAAGGTATGGCCTCTCTCTGAATCCTCAAAAGTCTTTATTTGCATTAGAAGAGGGAAGGCTTTTGGGCCATATCGCGATTGAAGATGGGGTGAAGATAGACCATAAGAGGGTAGAGGTCATAAACAATATTGCTTTTCCCAGAAATAAGAAAGAAGTACAAGTGTTCCTTGGGCGCATAAATTTCTTGAGAAGGTTTATCCCTAACTATGCTGAGATAGTTAGGCATATGACAGATATGCTGAAAAAGAATAATGAGGTAAAGTGGTCACAAGAATCACGGGAGGCATTTACCAGAATAAAGAATGCTTTTGCAGAAGCCCCTGTGTTGGCTGGACCAAATTATGATCAACCTTTCATGATCTTCTCTTTTGCATCACCTCATACAATAGCAGGAGTATTATTGCAAAAAAATGAGGAAGGTTATGAGCAGCCTATTGCCTTTTTCAGTCAGGTGCTCCGTGATGCAGAATTAAAATACAACATATTAGAAAAGCAAGCATATGCCCTAGTGAAATCCCTCAAAGCATTCCGTGTATATATCTTACAGTCCCACATTACTGCATTTTTACCTGCAGCTGCTATGAAAAATATCCTTATTCAGGGGGATAGTGAAGGAAAAAGAGGAAGGTGGATTTCAAAAATACAGGAGTATGACCTAGACATCCGCCCTAATAAGCTAATTAAAGGACAAGGGCTTGCCAAAATGTTATCTGAATCAAACTATCAAGCCCTGGGCATAAATTTTTCCATTATAGCAAGTGAGAAATCTGAGGAGAAAGAAGAAAGACATGGAGTTGGAGTAGCTACTCCAGAAACACATAAAAAGTACCTCACCAGTCCGTGGTACAAAGAGATAGTAGAATATCTCCTCACACTCAGCTGCCCTCAAAGTTGTGACAAAACTAAATACAGAGCGCTGAGATTAAAATCACATAAATATATAGTCGCCAATGGCCAGCTATACTGGCGAGATCCCTCAGGTATCTTACTCTTGTGCCTCACAGAAAATGAAGTAGAGAGTATTATAGCAGAATTTCATGAAGGGATCTGTGGAGGTCATTACAGCTGGAGGGCCACAGCTCATAAAATTTTGAAAGCTGGCTTCTATTGGCCAAAGCTTTTTGGGGATGTTTTTACCAGGGTGAGAGCACGTGATAAATGTCAAAAATTTGCTGAGAGACAGAAATTTGCACCATTTCCCCTTATTCCAGTGCATGTGGATGAACCATTCAAACAATGGGGTATTGATTTTATAGGTGAGATACATCCCCCATCAAGTGGACAACATAAATGGATATTAACAGCCACTGATTATTTCACTAAATGGGTGGAAGCCATGCCTGCAAGGAATGCTACAGATATTGTGATCATAAAGTTCATGGAGGAAAACATCATATCCAGGTTTGGTTGTCCTGCTAGGATAGTGACTGATAATGCACAGGCCTTCAAGTCTGAAAAGTTTATGAATTTCTGCCAACAATACAATATCACACTCAGTCACTTCACAACTTACTATCCACAGGGAAATGGATTAGCAAAGTCTTCAAATAAAACTCTGGTGAGGGCCTTGAAGAAGACTATCAATGAAAACCAGAAGAATTGGGATTCCCAACTGAAATTTTCTCTATGGGCTAATAGAATCACCAGCAAGAGAGCAACTGGGAAATCCCCTTATGAATTGGTATATGGACGAGCTGTAGTTTTTCCTGTACAGTTAGCTTTACCAGTGGCCCGCTTCATGCAAGAAAGCCAGGAGGAACCTGATGGCATGATTAGGAGAATCAATAAATTGGTGGAATTAGAAGAAACACGGGACCAGGTGAATCAGAGATTGATAGAATATCAAGAGAAAATGAAACACATTTTTGATCAGCACGCAAAAGACAGGAAGCTGCAGATTGGTGATTTGGTGCTCAGGTGGGATATCCAGAGAGCTGAGAAAGGTAAACATGGAAAATTCGACCCCCTCTGGTTTGGTCCTTTCAAAATTGTGGAACAGGGGGGAAATAATACTTTCAGGTTGGAGAATTTACAGGGCAACATGCTGGATGCCCCTGTAAATGGTCAATTTCTCAAGCCCTACTTTCAGTTCTGATTCAGGCCAGGCAGCCTGATGTATTATATTGTATGATAGTTTCCTTTTTGTTTTAGTTTGAATAATGTGGGTGTTGTGACGAATTATAAAGTGAAAAATGAAGGTGCTGAAGAGCAGAGTCTGCATACATGATGATCAGAAGGTCTGCGAGTTCTCGACATGTCCAGGAATGAACGTGCCGTCCCCAACTGGAGCCGATGTTGATCATATTACCCCCCCCCTTTCTAAAATTTTGTCAGGAATCCCCATAAAACCATTAGAAATTCTCTCCTTTAGCCTTAAAAGTCCATGTTTGGGCCTGAAAAACTCAGTATCCACCTATCGTTGCCTTCTCTCGGCCTCGAAATTACATAAAAAAGGTCGCAAATTCAGATCTGAAAATATAAAAAGGCCCAGCCCCTTTCGGTCTGGAGCCCCTCAATTTTTTGCTCCATATAACCCAGGAGCTCGACCGAGCGCTAATCTCCATAGGTGCTTAATCAAACGAATATCGGGCGTTCTCCGAGCCGTCGATCTGTACAGATCGGACGAAAAGCATTCATCTCTGTCGTACCTATAACCCGCCTACCTGTCGTTTGATCAAATGATGAAATCAACGGTCCGCAGTCTATCTATCCTTGGTGGTCCCCGCGCTCCAAACATTGCTCCAAAACCAACGGTTTATATCGCACCGCCTTTCGGCGGTAGGCGGTAATTCTCCACGGGCCAGCAATTCCATTCAACGCCTGCCACGCGCCCCTGCGTACGGCCCCAATACCGCTCTCCATCGTGCATTATCATTCGGACAAAGACGCGCAGCGATATTCATCACCGACGTCCGATCTGGGAGCCTTCATTCGACGGTCACCGCGCTCCGAAACTGCACGATGTTTAGTCCAAGCCCATCGTACTCCTGGCCCACCGTCTCATTTCCCTCGGACGCAGTTTTAACCATTGATCTTGTTTGAGATTGTATGGTCCAGATCATTTGCATGACCAGCGGTTGACCAGGTCTTCCTCCACGTCACCCTTACCACGTGTGCTTCGCATTTCTACCTCCGCCCCTTATATGTCTCGTCCACAAGCTAAGTTTAATGTTTCTGGTCAAAATTCCTCGACCGGCTATTCACCATCGTTCCATTGTAGCTTTCGTCGCCACCCTGCATGTTCTGCCATTTCATCACGTCGCTATGCTACACAGTCATATCCACTGCATCTACCCTCCCGTGCCTTTGTTTTCTTAACAAATTTTGTCGATTTTGCAGGGTTACAGCCGAGAAGAACTATTATGATTCATAGTCTCAATCACTATGATAGAGGCCGCGTCAAAGGACAATTTTTCAGAGGAAAAATTTATGGAAAAAGGATTTGGGAAGCTGTTACGACACGGCTTTCATTAAAAGAGGCAGGGCTAAAATCTATCAAACCCTCCAGAGTTATTCAAAGCACATATTTTTGCAGGTGAAGACATTAATGTTGCGGCAAAGAGTATCAGTGGTAGATCTAGGAATTCAGTGTCCAATATTGAAGATCTTCAATCCTAATTCAGGGTCTAGCCGGCAAAGGGTACGATGCACAAACAACAATACCCTCCAGTTCTTATTTCAGCCGAATTTTCCTTCAGGAAAGGACAGAATGTTGGTATGGTTATCCCTATATCGTGCTCCTAAAGAAATTTTTACCCAGTGCATTTACTTCAGAAGTCAGGCAGCATAGTAAAAATAGCACAGCACCGTCAAGCAGTATGGGCGGGCACTTCTCCACCATTTTGTTTCAATGATACAATTAAATGTTCATCACCTACCTCTTTTACTAGGCTTTTGTTTTCTTCTATAAAAACCATGAAGAAACGCATTGTAAGGGTTCCAGATTTTTATCAGAAAATTATGCAGTGAAAGGCTCTTTTTTCATACATTTTGTGAAACTCTTGTATGAAGGCTCAGAGCCCATAGGGTCTCAGTGAGGAGGAGTTCTGTCTGTCAAAGAGAATTCTGGTCTTTGGTATTTCACAGTCTGTAACTCTCTTTTATATTTTATTTAATATATCATTTCATCTCATCCATCTTTCCTGTATCATGTTTTGGAATGCGAGTGGCTCACTAATTTCTGGTAAGGATTCATCCTAGTTGATGCCCATACTTAGATCAGTCAAGCGCTTTAAATATGGCTCATGCATGATATTTTGTTTCATTACTCATCTGAACTGTGATTTTGCTATATTAGTTGCTTTGGGAGGGTGCTTTTAAAATGCTATTATCATGTATGGATTCTTAGATTGGTAAGCCCATGCATGGTGGTATTGTATATCTGGGTATCAGCTCAATGTTGACTAATATCTTCTCGTTATTTCTTTCACTACATACACCTTCTGATAATTTATGTTTGTGAGGTATTTCTGAATCGGCCCGCTTTACAGTAAACTGTCTCCGAATTGTCTGTGGCTTTTGTATTAGAGTTCTGCATCTTTCCTCTGCAGTATCTCCTTTCCTGTGTCAGTTTCTGAGAGTTTGGTCCCATTCTAGAGTAATTTTCCCTGTTTACAGGAGATAGCATGAGAGCTGAAGTTGACAACTTCACACACTACATTATATGCTCCTTGCTATGCTAAGATGTCCTAGGCACTGGTCTATCACAACTCTAGGTTGTCTCTAGGAGCGACAACATCTCCCATAAAATTTAAGGAAAACCATGTACATGTCATTTCTCCCATAAACCTTAAGGCAAACCATGTACATGTCATTTCTCCCATAAACTTTAAGGAAATAAATTTTCATTTAATATATTTTATTGAATTTTTTTTTTTTAAGGGATAAAAAATCCCACTAAACATGGTTGAAAAATGGACATTATGCATATATGTTTCTTTCTATCCCAATCCAGGGAAAGCAGTGATTACATATGTGATTTGCAATATTGCGATTAACAAGGTCCTCCAAAGGAAAATGAATATATCGGGAAGAACATCAAACAATGATGCATATGGTATGGCATTAATAGAAGGCTTGGGAACAAATAGGGAGTATGGATCAAATGGAATTGTATTTTTCACCAATTTTGAATTTGTGTGCAACCAGATGAAAAGCGTGTACCAATTTAAGAAGGAGAGGCTAAAACAACTGCATGGAAAAACAAACAATATTGTTAGACAATTTCATTTTTTTAGTATAAGACATTGTGCAAATGTTAATAAGATGTATGGTGATATATTGTCTGGGGCAATGCCAATTCAAGATTCATCTTTCAAAGATGAACTAGTATTGCATGGGGCAATGCCAATTCAAGATTCATCTCTCAAAATGAATTAATTTTGAGACGCTCTCCTTCAAAATTTATTGATGTACATTGTAACATATATTTGATATGTGTATGTTTTTTACTTATAAATGCATCATTTTTAATGACCGTGTGTTTTTTTCAATTATATACCAAGTGTGCTCCCACCATGTAAGGAAAACTTTGTGAACTTCATATTATTTCATTAGTTTATGCATTTTCATTTGAAAATTTTTAATATATATATATATATATATATATATATATATATACGTTTACATGTATATATTGTACAGTTTATCGTGGAGGATGCATTGATGCACGACTAACATGGGACAATGGAGGGAACTACAAAGGTATTGCATGATTTTTTTTCATTTAGTGTCTTTTATTGAAGTTCTACATTCTCATTCAATTTTAAAACATTATATTTTAATTTTAATACATGTAATATAAATTTACTATACATGTGTACATATTATGTATATGCAATTAGGGCCAACACAGGACAATTGAGGGGGAACTACATGAGGTATTGCATGAAACTTTCAAATTTTTTTTTCATCTAGTTTGTTTGATTGAAGTTCTACATTCTCATTCAATTTTAAAACATTAAATTTTAATTCTAATGCATATAATATAAATTTCTTATACATGTGTACATGTATATGTATACATGCAATTAGGGCCAACATGGGACAATGGAGGGGGAAGTAAATGAGGTATTGCATGATTTTTTTTTTTTTTTACATTTTCCTTTTTTATGAAGTTCTACATTCTCATTCAATTTTAAAACATTAAATTTTAATGTTTACATGTTGTGTATGTTCCCCATTCTTTAGATGATAGTAGAAGGAGGCTCAGGAGGCTGCTGGAAAATACATTGTAGCCAAATTCTCTATTTGATAATGCACGTGCAAGATTTTATTTGATATATAGTCTTATTTATGTAGTCATATTTACTTTTCTATATAACTTGATACTTGTAACACTATACATTGTTATATTTACTTTTATTGTTCATGATATAAATTTTGGACATATTTTACATTTTGGATAGTTGAACTACATTTACTTTTATTGGACGATTTTAAATTTTGGATAGTTGTTACATTTTGCATGTGATCATATGTTGTTATATAATGTTAAGTTAGATGATCTTGGATTATGTTTTGTGATAGCACACATAGAAAGGGTTATGACCAATAGAGTTGTGGAGAATAATGTTATGGCTATAATGAACATATGGAAGGCTTGCATCCCATAGTATGTGGATACTTACAGGTGTACATGCATAAGATATTTACAATCATCCTATTAATCACTTTTGTTTTCCCATCTATTTGGAAGTGAAAGGTATTTGATTTAGTCAACTTGGTATCCATCATAGACCATAGGATAAATTAGAAGGTACTAAGGAACCCATTATCCCCATCTGAAATAAGGGTCCAATGTATCCCAAAATGCAATGAATCATGATCAAAGAATATTTTAGCGGTGGCTTCGGCTGTGATACTTTTGTTTCATGGTGCACATTTTAGAGAAGTAATAAACAACCACGAATACACAAGTGTTACCATACTTAGGCAATGTACCAACTTCGTGAATGCTTTTTGTTGTGACTCTGACAAAACATAATTGTTTTAGCTACACCCTTGATCAACTGACTTATGGTCCAAGTGATATGAGAGAACCACAATAAAAACCTTTGGTAGAAGTTAGCAAGGCCCAAGAACCTTTAGACCTCTATGAGAGTCATCAAGGCTAACAAATCCTAAATGACTTAGATTTTGGTAGGGTCGGTATGCACACCATGTCCATCCATAATGTACCCCAAATACCAAATTGTCTACATGCCAAATGAACATTTCTCTAGGTTGGGATACAATTTGTGTTTTTGTAGGGTGCTTAGTACCTACATAATGTGATGCAAATTCTCTACCTAGGTTCTACTGAAGATAAGGATATCATTCAAATAGATGACCACAAAGGAATTCATGAATGGATGCATGAAATAATCCATCACCCTTGTGAATCTTGTTAAATCATAGTCAACCCAAAAGGCATCACCAACCATTAAAAAATACTTATGTTTTATTTGAAGTTTGTTTTCCATACATCGATTTGTTTAATCGGAACTTGGTGTTAGTGCGAATTTAGATCAATATTACTAAATAAATTGGCACCCTTGAGTTGATAAATAATATCAGCAATCAAGGGTACCAAGTATCTATTCTGAATAGTGATTTTTTCCAAGGCTCTACAATTAATAAAAGTCCCAATTCCCCATCCTTGTTTTGTCCCATAAGGCGACGATCTGAGTCGAATGTGGCACTTGCTTTTGAATCTAATGTTTTATTTCCCCATTCTCTATAAGAGAACTCCTATATATTGAGCCATTGGGTAAAGGAACACCATATAATAGGTCAATTGAATAGTTGAACTAACAGTGTGAATTCACCCCTATAAGTGAAGAAAATTAGATGTCTTTATACTCTTCTACAATCTTGTCCACCTACATCTATTTTGTAGAGAGGTCTCGAGTCAAGGTTGTGGTGGTTATAGTGACATTTCATTCACCTTTTGGATAGATTATGAATATAACAAAATTTTATTTTTGATAGATTAGTTTGCCGCATTATTTTCTTGAGATCAATGAAACTACAATATTTGTGACCATATATCCAGGATAATTGGAGGGAAACATTCAAACAAATTCCAGGACCATATATCCAAAATAATTGGAGGGAAAAAATGGATACAACCCAGATCCACCAGTGAAGGTTGAGCACATAGTAGCGGAGTACAAAGCTTGGCACCAATATCTTACTACATAATTACATGTTGTCCTCATTGAGTTATCATTTCCATGAGACTATGCATGATGTATTTTTTAGTCATCAGTAAATTTTGCTATTTTTTAGATGACTAAATGTTGATCCTAGATTTCTAAAAACAATATTCATGAATATTGTGAGTTTTAGAAATCTCATTGCCTTCATTATCCTTAAACCAAATTTTTCATTATTCTACTATTTTTCAATTCCATGGTAAAACTACCACTCCTAAAATACCCCTCATGGGCTTACGCTACTCATATGTATCCTATTTTCCCATCTATAACCTCAGCACTATGTTTTGCCTTTGCTTCACCCCTCCACTTTCCATCTAGGGTTACCAAACAGCCTGTTCCTTCCCATGTTCACCAGGTTCCTTAAGCATTGATGGTCTCAAACTCTCTCTGTAGGCTCTTTATATCAATCAAGTTCATTGGATTCTAGATATTCAAATACATCAATTTGTCAAAAAAAAATATTTTTACACTTAAGACCCCAAACCAAGTTTCATTCAAAGACCAAGTCAAAGGAGCCTCCCACTAGGTCATTAGGGTTTCATAGGTTATAGGTTCATATTTGGTGTTTTAAGCACTTCTTTTCTTGTGCTATAAGCTGGCCCAAATGTGAAATAAGGTCAGCACATGCCGATCCAAGATAGATCAGAAAATCTCCAAGGAGGACTACTTTGTCAAATTCAAGTTCTGCAAAAGGCAACTGTGCATTTTGATATTTATGCAGGAGTGTTAACGTGAATATCAGTAGAGAATGGGTAAAGTAATAGTCCTGCCCCTCAATAAACACATTCACAGCAAAGAGAGAGGAAACATTTTGTGTTCAAGAAGAATCAGGGTTCCTAAGCCTGATTGGGCCAGCAGTGTGCCAAGCAAAGATCCAACACAACAAATCACATGAAGGAGGCACACCAAAAAAAACCAAACATGAAGAGAATTTTTTTAGAAATTATAGATGAAATAGGGAAAAAGGTGAGGTGAATTGGACAAAAAATAATGAACTTGAAATGGCTATAGAGAACTTAGAAGACAACATTGATAATTGTTCTCAACAGTCGCAGAAACCTAGGGTTTTGGAAAGATAGTCAAAGGAGGTAAAATGAAGATGTTAGGCTTCCATGATGACAGTAGAAAGAATATTTGAAGAGATTGTTAAGTGTGACATCCTAGAATTTTTCAAAAGTGAGTTTACCATGCCTAAGGATCAGTGAAGGAGGTGAAGACAGGGTTTTCAGTCACCTGCCAAGTAAAGGATGATTTGAGTTTCAAGGTAAGGAAAAAAGAAGTTTTGGAGATACTTCCACTGTGTAAGTTTCTGAAGTTATAAAAAATGAAGTTAGCAAGCTTCAAAGATCAAAGCGAGAGCCACTTCAAGGTTTTCATAACACCTGCTAAGTGAAAATGTTCAAGGACATAGACAAGCCAAAGAAAGTAAGCCTTGTGGCTCAAACAAAATCTGCAGAGCAAGGAGGTAAGGAGTATCGGTGAGAAAAGTTTAAACTATCATTTTAGGCACCTACAGATCAAAAGTGTGAAAGGAGTTTTGTCATGATGTTGCCTTGTGTTTTTTGTCTCTAAGATGTCAAAAGAAAACTCATCAACACCACAGCATTACAGAAGGAGTCAAATTCACCATTTAAGAAAACTTGTCTACAGACAGTGTAGAGGGTTATTCAAAGAAGGTAAAGGGCATTAGTTTGAATTCATAATGCATTTCAAGGGACATTTTTTGAAGGTGTCACCTCAAAAGAGCAAAGGGAAAAGGCCATTTCAGTGTTTTTTATCACCTGCAGCAAAAAAAGTCAAAAGAACATTAGTGAAAGGAGTGACAAAGGCTAAAAACATTAGAAAGTGGGTTTGTAAAGATAAATTTAAACCCCTAAGTCTATAAAAGGTCCTCAGCCCTTCATACAACCCGTTATTCACTTTTTGAGAATTTTCAGAGCGATTAGGAGGAAAAATTGTGAGTTTTTAGTCAAAATCCGAGCAAGTTACCCTGCGTTGCGCGTTCAGGGTCGGGCGCTACGCCTTGGGAGAAATCTCCTTTGTAAAATTACTCTCTGTTGCACATTCAGAGGCACGTGCTGTGCGTTCAGAGGTGCGCTACGTGTTCACCCAGGAAGCCCAACAGGCCCAGCAACCCACAGCGCTGCACGTTCACCGCTACGTTTTAGACAAACCCGACAAGCCCGACACCCCGTGAACGCGCTGCGCGTTCGACCTGGAGCACCTTTTGCATCTGAAAACACTAAAATTACATCATAGGTACCTCCAAGCTTCCATCAAAGGTTTTCAGAACGTTTTTTATTGGTAAGTGGATGTCATACACCCCTCCAAATATCTGATGGTTTGTAAAAGAAGGAAACCCTAAGCTGAAAACCTAATCTTCATGCTAAAAACCCTGTTTAAAGCCTCCCTCATCTGGAAAAAAAGGAGATATCAGTCAAACAGGGATAAAGTAGTGTGGTTGCAGTGTTTTGATGTTTATCCTCCATAAAATCTTAAAGGCTCTATTCCATACACTGAAAACAAAGTGACCTTACATTGGCCCCTCCATTTCAAAATTTAACATCAGTGCAAGTTATTGTCAAAGCAGAATTATAACAAGTAGTTGAGTTAGTCCTTGAGTTCTGGCTCTCCCTCATAGTAATACACTTACACCTTCATTCATCCCTCTCACCCACTTATTAAAAGGCTACCCTTTCACCATCATTCCAATTCCTTTCTCATATCAGCTTCACAAACAGAGTTAGGGTTTTGGTTTACAAAGAAGCAGTGATCAAGATGTCAGTGCAGGGTAACAGTGATAGTGGTGAGGGAAGCCCAGTGCCAAGGAGACATAAATGCAGGGGAGAGAGTATTAATAGGTTTGAACCCCAAAACACCATGGAGCTTAATGCCTCTCCTATGATTGTCACATGTTTCCAAAATGTGGGGTGTTTTCATTTTTGTGAAAAAGTCCAACAGGTGCAAAGTCACCCTGAGCTCACTAGGTTATTCATCCTCAACCTACATGAGAAACAAGTAAATATTGCAGGGGTAAACTTTGAGATATCATCAGATGTCATTTATATTGCCACTGGGATGCCTAATGTTGGTGAAAAATGGTTCAAAAGAGCCAATTTAGACATAAGCTGCTATGAGCCATTTCTTAAACCCAGATACAAAGAAGACTGCAAATCTATCTTCCCTTTCTCACATTTGTTGGAGAGGTATGCACCCTTGATGAGGGTCATCATGAAATATCTTACATGTGAGGGAAGGTACTCTAGACTTTACTCCTATAATATCATATTACTCATGCATTTTACTAGGGTTAAGATGCTTCATTTACCCTACTACCTCTACAGGAGTATTAACAAGATGTCTTATGTTGTACAAAAGAGGAATTATTCCCAACAAATGCAAATTTTGTTCCATCACTCTTTGATCAAGATGGTTGTGATGCATCAGTTGGAGCAAAAGGGTATTCCATGGGAGGTGTTCACTGCTCATGAAGTGTTCACAAACCCACAGCCCCATCCTCAGAAAAATTTGCCCTCATCATCTCATCCTCCTCCCCCTACTCCTCCATCATCTTCTACTAATCATGATTCACCATCTACACATATATCCACACCTCAAGAAAACCCTCCTTCCTCACCCTCTCCCAATGCCTCAGATTATGAGGGAAGTGGAAAAGGACAAACAAGTGACCATGAAGGAGAAGGTAATGATCAGTCAAGCAATAATAATGAAACAAGCAACAATGAAGAGAATGAAGAGGCTAATGATAGCAGTGAAAACCATAGTGAAAATCACAGCAAGGAGGCAGAAGATAGTATGGAACAAAGCCATGATGAGCAAGATGAAGGCAGTGCAAAGAATAGTGCAGAAAACATGGAGACAGAAGACAATGAAACAGAGTTCGATGAGGCTCCTGACAGTGGTAATGATAATAGTGTAGAAATTAGTAAAAGAGAATCAAACAGTGATGGAGAAACAAATGTTGAAACACCTAGCAGTCAAGGTAATGAAGAAGCTGACATCAGTGAAACAAATGACAGTGAATTTCATAGTGATCCTGAAGACAGTGAGGAAGATAACCATGAGGAAAACAGCCAAGGAAAGGGCAATGATGTCAGCATGAATGATACAAGTGAAGAAATGGGCCAAGATGTCAGTGAGCCAAAAAAATATGACCACAATGATAGAAGCAAGACTGAGGGAACTGAAATGCTCACAATCAAAACTCTTTATTTGACTTACCAAAGAGGAGAAAGGCATGTGTTTGCTGCCTCCAAAAGGCAAGGGGCCATGCCTTCCACATCAACAAAGAAGCTTGGAAAAGGCAAGGAAAAGGTCACTGTTGGAGATAAGAAATGTAAGCATGGAACTAAACAAAAATTTGAATTTATTGACCTTGACAGTGAAAATGAAGATGAGGAGAGGGTTACAAGCATCTTGCTCCAAAGCAAGGATGTTGAGATCAGATACCTGCAAAGAAAGCTTGGCATGGAAAATTATATTATTAAGTATCATAAGGATGAAAACAAGAAACTAAAGAATACACGAAGGGACCTTGGCCTACAGAAAAAGATGGCCAAGCACTATGCCTTGAGAAATCAAATTGCAAGGGCCAAGCTCAAAAAGCCCTTGCCCAAATTCAAGCACTCAAGGAGGGAAAATACCAAGAAATTCTTAGAATCCTTGCTGAAGCTTCTCTACAGGCCTCCCAAACCCCATGAGAAAGATAATTTCAAATTTTGGCAAGTTTTTGACATTTCTGGTTTTTTGACTGATATTGAGGGCCGAAAGCGCAGCACCCTTGGCGCTGCGCTTTTCCTACAGGAATCCATTGGAGGTAAATTTTACATTTTTGGATTCATCATCCCAAGGATATCATGCACACCAAATTCCAGATCATTTGGAGTAGTTTTGGTCCTCCAAATGGCCCAAAAACATGCAAATTTTCACCTTTCTGCCATGTTTTCAGGGTTGGCGCTACACTTTTACAAGCCTAGGGAGATTTGATTTTTGAACCATTTAATGGAGTCCAATCAGAAAACCAAGGGAATTTTTGGAAATTAGACTCAACATTCTTTCCAATGAGCTATCACGGAGCCCATTCCAACATCGAGAAGGCCTTCAAAACTTGGCTGCAATATGACTTAGTTTTCCTGTGCAGGCGCTGCACCTTCAGACCTCTGAAGTTGCCCCCTTGCAAAAAGTCAACAAAATACACTGAAGGATTTTTTCGAGATTTTTTGGGAAAATCACTCCATAATTGGTTGAGGAGTTATGTTTAAGTTATCTTTCATTTATTAGCTTGGATATTGTGTGCCTTGGGCCTTGCATGGCCTCTTTGGACATAAATGATATTTATGGTGTATTTATCGTTTCTAGAAGCCTCTTAGGGTTTCCACCTCCTCATTTGTTGGTTAAATAGAGCATTGAGGCCTCATTGTAATTTTTGGATGTTTATTGAGAGTAATATACAGACTTTGAGATTGAAGAGAAATTGGCTTTGGTGCTTGATGATGGCTTTGGAATGTGCATCTGTGGATTGAGCTCACTCTTAGGATTCATTAAGATTGGTTATATGGTGATGTATTCCATATTTGTGTTTGTTTTCTTCATTTATTCATTATTTTTATGGTTCATTTAGTCATAGGACAGAAATAGAGAATATGATTTGCCTTCTTGGCACCCTAATTCTGATTGCTTCCTTGATTTCTATGTTTTCTTCTTCAAAGTTTTGCTAAAGAATCCTTGAATGCTTTTTAGTGTTACTAATATGTTATGTTAAATTTATATTTTTTTGCAAGAAAGTCTTAGAGAATCCTTCACTGCTCTCTTAGCTTACTTATCTGTTTTTTTTAAGGTCTGCTTAGTATTGTTTGGTTGAAGAATCCTTTATTGCTCTTCAAGTTTATTATGCTATCATCTTAGAATATTTTTCTTGTTTATTAGTTTGTTAAAGGATCCTTGATTTCCCCTTAACATACTGTATTCACACCTCCATGTTCATTTCATTCTCCCTAGACCTACTTAGATCCATTTGGCCTTGTCAACTTGCCCTTTGCACTATCCTTGACTCATTTTGATACTTTTCAAAACCTTTGTAGACTCCATATACCAATGGATTGATCCACTCTTACTCTACCTATTTCCCTTGACAGCCTACCCAACCAAAACAACAAAAAAACCCTAATCCCTATAACTAGCCTAAAATCAAAACCTAAAAGCTATCAAGTTAAAAACTTTTACAAGCAAACATTAGAGAGAGCCCTCTCTGAGTCTAGGAAGGCTAGGTCCTAAGACTCCAAAGATTTCTTTGATGTTACCCATGTTCATTTTTTCTTTCCAATCTACAAATTACGGGGACCTAACAGTATTGATTTGGTATTATGGCTAATAGCCACATTTTTTCTTATTGTATTTTTGTCCTATTGTAATTTTGCATTTCGAAAAAATAATAAGAAAATGTAAATGTGTAAAATGTGAATCCAAGATTCACATAGGGAATATGAATATTTATTGGTAAGTTCAAAGGTTAAAGAGGAGTTAAAATACAAATGGAAGCTCAAGAGTCATGAGGAATTTCAAGAATCGCAAGGGAAGGTGAAATGTCACCTCACTTGCTATAAATAAACCTTCATAACTCAAGCAAATGGGAGGGACTTTTGGATTTGTTAGCATTGGCTTCTCTAGTTTAGCATAGCAGATAATATCATTCTTTGGAGAATCAAGTGGTAGCTTTGTGTTCCAATATTGGCAGTGTTTCATCTTTGTAATTTTGTACTTGGAACTCTCACTTAATCATTTGAAGCTCTCAGAGCCAGCGAACTTTCATGCATGTATTTCGGATATTGTAAGATTTTTCTTTTAATGTTTGCAGTATATGTGTATGTCCATACATACTAAAGATAATGAAATATTTTGTTAGCTTTGGTATTATCTTGTTGAATTTGCATTATTATTTTCTTTCATGGTTGGTGTTATCTTTTAAACTATTTTGTAGGTTGGCTAACAATTATTTATTTCTCTTTTGCATCTCTTTTAAGATGGTACTATTACTTTTTCTTCTAGGGATCACTCTTTCTTTCCTTTAGTGGAATTACCTTCATACATTACAATCGGTGTCTCTCAACTATTATTCGCTTGCTAAACTCAAAGTTAATTTTATGATCTCTTGTGTTATTTAATACATCCAAGGCATATCCTTAAGATCGTCAAAGTGGCAGTCGGTCCCATATTCTGAATGGAGCTCCTACTCCGAACGTTGTGAGGTCTAAATGGGACTTCATACCCGGGAGACCCCCTTACTGTTGGCAGCTTCCATCACCGTCAACGGAACTTATTTATGGTAAATTAACTAATATTTTCCATATACATGAGTTTTATTTGAATTTTTTCTAATGCTACTTCAAATTCATGTCATGATACTTCGTGGTTTTTTATATTCATAGCATTCCACGTGATTAATTACCATAAGTTACTTACATTTATTGAAAGTTGTATTCATCCTCTAATTTTTCTTGTTCTTTTCGTCCAAAGAAAACCTTTTACAACATGGTGGCATTCAACCCCACATACTAGATGAGACTCCCATACCAAAAGGTGTAGGGTCTAATTGGGATTCTACATCGAGGAGATCCCTAGTTGTTTGTGATACAATCCAACCCATCAACACGTCTTGAATTGTGCCATTAAGGGCTCTATGTTAAATTAATACAAGGTGGTATTAATAATGAAATGTCTTTATCCATCAACACATGAAGGCTAAAGTCTCAAACCATACATACCTAATGTGTTGGTGACTAGAATCAGGGCGATATTTGTGCATTTAACACACTACTCAATGAAAGGAGGAGATATGCTAAGCGTTGATTTAAGAGAGTGATAATAAGCATTGGTTGTAACAATGCATGAGATTGGAACATTATTTTATTAACATGTATGGGTTACATGATTGTCCAATGATAAGAATAACCTATTTGATATGTGATGGAATAACATTAACTTGATCTTTCTCACATTACATTGATCTAGATAAAAGGTATCCATGTTTTAACACACTATTATTCTCACATGCAAAACACATCATCATAGACATATTTGAATCAAATGGATCATATTTTTTTTAGATGTGATATTTTGGTGATAAAAATAAGACGAATACTCCACAAAGAGTTATGTGTAGTTAAATCTAATTATCACTACCTTGAAACTTATGGACAAGGTGGTTGGATGTAATTAGTGTTATTCTTTTTTATAGTTTTGGTAGCATCAGACAGGTGTTCTAGTATATAAAGATGCTAAGAGGATAAGGAACACAAGATTTCCAAAACCCATAAAAGGTTTCTCTAGATAAGCTTGTGAAACACTTTAATTAAATTAGTTTTCCATATTTAAAATATTTCCTAAGTTTAACTAAGGAAAAGTGGTAAATTAAAGATAATTAATTAAGGATGTTTGAGATTTTTCTAGAGACTTCTATTCATGAATTCTAATAGATCTTAGCCATCGATAGAGATTAAATTATGGTCGTTGAAGACTAAACAAGAGATTATAAGGGTAGGTCGAAGGGCTTGGAGAGGGAATCAGTTGCATCAGAGTGATCAATGCGATCAAGGAAGATCGAGCTATTCAGTTCACGGATTTAATGAGAGTGATCAATGTGATCAAGGAAGATCGAGCTATCTAGTTCACAAATTTAGTGAGAGCGCAACTCAAGCCAAGAAAAGCGAGTGGTAGGTGTTTTCAACTGTTAATTTTAGATAACAATGGTAGGTTCTATGCTTGAAACAATTACTTCAATTTCCTTTTATTATACCAATGATAATTTCCACTTATTTTCCAATATAAATCACATAAACCATTAATCACATTCACAGTAGTTGTAGATATAACATAAAAAATAAATGCAAAAGACAAGCCAAGACAAGGGAACGCAAGAATTTGGCTCATGCCAGGGAAAAATCCCCAAGAAGGGGAAAACCCTTGATCAATTATTCTTGTTATAAATATCACATGTTCAGTAGAGAGAGAGAGTACAATAATACAAATTAAAATTCAAAACTGAATTTCTAATTTATGATCCAATACCATTATCCAAAAGAGCCCTATCAAATCTGCAATTCTGCCCTCAGTCAACAACAGTCAAAATTTTCCCTAACTAGAAAGTCAACAACAGTTAAAGTCTGGTCAAAATCTTCCAAAAAATATCAGTCAAAGGAGAGAGGAACTTGGCCTCTCTTGATGGTCAAAATCAGCTCAAAATAGTTAACAAATATGGATTCAAACTCAGTCAATCCTAAATTCCACCATGCACTCAACGCAGGTCAAATTCCCCATAAATTCTCAGTTTATGTGCCATTCAATGCAACCTTCCCAAATATAGTTATTCCTCCGAAAATTGCAATCGAATATGGTCAAAATATCCTCAGCCAATGTTGGTCAGACTTCAGTTGAAATAGAAAATTCAACACAATCAAAGGATCCTCTTTAAAATCGCACATGTGAGAGAAATATCGTTGCCTGCAACTTGTATGACCCAATCAAATGAGAAAAGAGAAGATATGTTGAGTTGTGACGATTCCAAATGGGGTTTGAGGTCACCCTTAATTATATTAGTCAATGTAGGTTAAAATACATGTCTCGTGGGTTTCATGATCCTACACGATGATGTGGTCAACCTTAACAAATTACACGTGTGGGCTTCACTTCAAAAACATATTTCTCCTTGTCTAATTTCAGTGAACCTTACGTTAATTTTTGTCCTCTCGAAAATATGAATTAAATGAAATAATTATCTCCAACAAATGATTTGTCCAAAGTGAAAATTGACCCTAGTTTCCAGCTTTAACACTTTCTCTCAAATAGCGAAAATTCCACCTGCCAATATCTTACCATCGATCATCATGTCATCCAATCATCATGTAATATCTATGCATCTTGTCTCATCTTTGATGAATATTAACAAAGATAATAAGAAGAATCAATCGATAGTGAGTCACAAGACCTTTCCACTCTCCACTGAAAAAATTCAGTCCACATAACCAGGGGTAGGACCCCAATCCAACTTGATCTTGAGCGATCAAGTTGTTAAAATTCATGCATCCTAGATATAGGGAGTACGACACTACACGATGTGTCCATTTATAGTGATATGGTCCCTATCCTCTTTTCCATACTCATTAGCGAGATGAGAGGTACTTCCCAAGAGTCCCATACTGCAAGGGTATGATGTATGCTTGGGAATCCGCAGGAAAATTTGAACCACTCATCCTGCTCATATGCCATAGGATAAAGTGAATCACCCACCTTGTACACAGTGTAACTATAGGGGAATTTGATCCACTCACCCTATGGTCATAAATATCTCCAAGAATTACCCCAGTTCCCCAAGAGATCCCAGAGCTCAATATCCAACTCAAGCAAGAGCCTCATAGGAGGTTCCTTCCATGATTCTCGACCTCTCTCTGAAGGCAATGAACTTTACCTTACCATGAGGCTTCATGAGGATATCAACCACTTTTTCATATGTCCTGATGTGTTGGAACCTTATTTCTCCTTGTTACACCATATCCCGGATAAAGTGGTACCTGATATCAATATGCTTGGAGTGGTCATGGAACATGGGATTTTCTGAAAGGATAATCTGACTCTGATTGTCGCAATATATCATAGTATTACCCAGCACGTGCTTTAATATCTCATTGAAGAGCTTCCTCAACCAAATATCTTCACAACAAGCCATACTAGTTGCAATATATTTGTCCTCGTAAATGCTTAGAGTAATTTATTTCTGCTTCCTACTCATCCAAGAAATTGAAGAAAATCCCAAAGAGAAGCAACATCCTGACGTGCTCTTTCTATCCACCACACTTCCAGCCCAGTCAGTATTAGAATATCCATGTAGCCTCAAATTCCTAGAAGTGTATCTCAGTCCATAGTTGATAGTGCCACGAAGATATCTTAAGAGATTATTTGCAGCAACCCAATGTATGTGATGAGGCTCAACCATATATCGACCCAAAGTATTTACAGTGAAGCATATGTTTGGTCAATATTTTGACAAGAACATCAGGGCCCCCACAAGTTGTCTATATTCAGAAGGATTTGTCAATTCGGGACTAGCAGCACTTCCACATAGCTTCTTAAAGTTCAGTTCCATCGAAGTAGTCACATACTTTCATTTCACCATCCCACATATATCTAATAGGTTCACAATGTATTTTCCTTAATAAAGAATAATCTCGACTGCCTTTTTCCAGACCTCTAGGCCTAGGAAGAAATGCACCAAACTTAGGTCCTTCATCCCGTATTTGGAATTCAACTCCCTCTTGCATTGATAAATGAGAGGTTTTTCACCAGTCGTAAAGAGATCGTCGACATAAAGGACAAAAATAAGATGCATTTCCTTTTCAACCTTGAATTATAGGTTTGGATCAGCATAGCTTCTTGTAAATCCCATATTCATAAGATAGTTATCAATCCTTTCGTACCAATCCCTAGGGGCTTGCTTCAACCCATAGAGGGATTTCTTCAGTCGGCAGACATGTGTCCTTATATCTTGTACTTCAAACCCCTGAGGTTGTTCCAAGCATACTTCCTCCTTAAGTAAGCCATGTAATAAAGAATTCTTGACGTCCATTTGATGTAGGATCCATCCCTAATTGGAAGTGAGAGTAATAATATATTGGATAGTGGTATATCGAGCAACCAGTGCAAATATTTTATCATAGTCCACTCCTTCCTTTTGAGAGAATCCACGAGCTACGAAGTTGGCCTTATAATTTTCGTCACTTCCATCAGCTCTATGTTTAATTTTGTATATCCATTTAAAAGTGACCACATACTTGTCCATGGGTCTAGGCACCACATCCCAAACATCATTATTCATGATCGATTCCTATTCCTCACTCATTGCATCTTTCCATACTTGGTTATTTATAGCTTCTTCGAACGTGCAAGGATCGTCTTGAATAATGGTACTCATGGTAGCCAAGTATCCTTGATACCTGTTAGGATTCTTACTTTCACGAAATTTCCCTCTTGGAGCAACATGTCTTCAGCATCTTCGAGAGTATCTTTAAGAAATAGTGGTATTTTCCTTGAGGTAGACAGATCAACAAGCTGTGGGTCAATAGGATCCATCGGGAAATCAACATTGGGTGTAGGCTCATTCATCAAAGGTGATTATTATTGTGATTTAACAGTATCATCATTGTCCTTCCTTGATATGGGGAGATATTTGGCTTTCTTGAGGGAAGTGTCTTCATCAAAGGTAACATCTTAGCTTACTTCCACATATCTTTGACCAGGTACATATATTCTATATGCCTATGAATTTTCACTGTAGCCGACGAATATACCTTTCTTCCGAGAAGCTTCAAATTTATTCCTTTTCTCTTTGGGCACGTGAAAGTATTTAAGATAACCAAATATTCTAAAATGAGAAACATTAGGTTTCTTACCAATGACTCACTTCCTTGGGTGTCTTGAAATCCAAATCTTTATGCAAGTACCTATTTTGAACATACACGTCAGCTTTGGCAGCTTCTCCCCACAACAATTTCGGTAGACCTTGATCATAGATCATGGCATGAGTGGCTTCCATAATTGTTTGATTCTTCCTTTCAACAACACCATTCTACTCAGGAGTGTATGGATCAGGTGCCTCCCTCTTAATTCTAGCCTCTCTGCAAAATTCATTGAATTATTCATATTCAATTCCGTTGTCGGTCCTCAACTTCTTGATCTTCTTCCATGTTTGATTCTCCACCAATGCTTTGAAAAAATTAAACCATTTGAACACTTCATCCTGCCCCTTCTATAAAAATATCCATGTTTTTGTGAGAATTAATCCACAAATAATGCATAATATTTGTATCCTCCTAATGAGGTTACAGGCTAGGCATCAGATAGGTTAGAATGGACCAATTAAAGAATATCAGTTGTTATACTTTCACTAGAAGGGAATGGTCCCTTTGTATGTTTCCCAACTGCACATCCCTGACAAACTCCTTCATGGTTCATATTGAATTCGGGCATCCTTGTGGCCATATTCCTTACCCCAGGTAAGGTTTTGTAATGTAAGTGAAAAAATATCTGGTGCCATAATTCACATTGAAGCGGAGAATTACTTTCCATAGCTCCCAAAGGACTTCCACCAACTTGATAGAGACCATAAACCCTAAATCCAAGAGTAAATGCATCTTTAGGGTTTCTATTCCAAATATGTACCTTTCCAATAATGAATGCTACCTTGAATCCTTTGTCTTCCATCACAGAAATATACATCGGGTTCTTCTTCAAATCGAGCACATACAATACTTCTTGTAGATGTATGGTTTTACCATGATTCGAGTGAATATTTATAGTTCCTGTCCCTTTCATGGGGTAGGTGGCATTATCTCCAAGTGTAATCTTTAGATCAGTTGTCTTCTCAACCAAATTTGAGAGGGCCTCTTTGTATCCAGTGAAGTTCGTTGAGGCTCCACTATCAATTAACCAATTATCCAAAGTATCTGAAGGAGAGGCAGTAGATAGAGAAGAAATAATATAAAACTCATCTTTCTTTTATACAACATTAATTTCATCATACCTGGCATTTATTTTCCTTTTGGGAGGTCGACCATTTCCATTTTTATTGGTTGGGGCATTCATCTTTCCTTTTCTGTTGAACCTATTATTCACTTGATTTCCATTGATTTTTTAATTATTGTTGTTGTTTTCATCATCCCTTGGAGGATTCTTCTTGTGAGGGCACTCTCTAACATAGTGGTCGAACCTGTTACAACTGTAACATCTTCCTTTGAATCCCTTCCTAGATCCTTCTCCAAGTTTTCTTGGACCAACATAATTTTTTCTTCTTTTCATGTGTAGAGGAAGTGGTGGGTTCATTTCCATTGTTGGATTTATATTTTTCCATCATTAGTGTCTCCTCTTGAGTGCATCTATCAAATAACTCATCGAAACAATGTGTCATATCATTATTAAGAATGGTAGTGACAAATATAGCCATGGTACTGAAAGACCTCCAAGAGAAATGAGACTGGGATCCATGTGAGCAGTAACTTCTCCAATAAATAGAAAGTCATTATTTATTTGAGTCATTCTCATGAAGTAGGATTGGATAGACTCTCCTTTATCCATATTGATATCCTTCAACTTGTTCTTGAGAAAGAGGATTTGATATGCAGTGTTCACTTTGAAAATGTGAACCAACTTATCATATATTTCCTTAGAAGTTCCAAAATCATAAATATAAGCAACCAAATTCTTTTGAAGGGATTCAATAACAAATGTCTTAGATTTTACCTCACCTTTTCTATACTTTGTTTTTCAGCAGCGGGTGCATTTGAAGGAGATTCCACCACCTTTCCCTGCATATATTCCAATACTTAATGCTCCTCCAAAGTCATGTCCAAAATCATCTTCCATGTATGATATTCAGATTTTTCATTCAGCTAGTCCTCAGTCTTGAAGTAATATGTAGAGGCCATGGAGACTTGTCCAATAATATTTTTCCAACATATATCTTAGTGATTGTTTTTATCTTTCTTGTTTGGGCTTTTTCCTCACCTGGGCTCTGATACCATGTTAATTTTAGATAAAAATGGTATGTTCTATGCTTGCAACAATTACTTCAGTTTCCTTCTATTAGCCCAATCATAATTTCCACTTATTTTGAAATAGAAATAAAATACACCATTAATCACATTGACATTAACTGTAGATAGAACATAAACAATAATGAAAAAAGATAATCCAAAACAAGAGAACGCAATAATTTGGATCAAGCCATGGAAAAAACCCTTGATCAATTATTCTTATTATAAATATCAAATGTTCAGTAGAGAGAGATAATACAATAATACAAATTCAAAGTAAAAATTGACTTGCCAATTGATGATCCATTACCACTGTCCAAAACAGCCCTGTTAAATCGCAATTCTACCTTCAGTCAACTGCAGTCAAATTCTGCCCTAACTAGAAAGTCAACACATTCAAATTTTGGTCAAACTCTTCCAAAATAGGTCAGTCAAAGGAGAGAAGAACTAGGCCTCTCTTGTTCATCAAATTTAGCTCAAAATAGTCAATAAATATGCAGTCAAATTCGATCAATCCTAAACTCAACCCCATGGCCAACTCAAGTCAAAGTGCCCAAAAAATTCTCGATTTTTTTGCCAGTCAATGTGCCCTACCCAAACAAAATTATTCCTCCAAAAATTTCAGTCAAATATAGTCAAAATATCCTTGGTCAATGTTGTTCAAACTTCAGTTGAAACAGAAAAGTCAACACAATAAAAGGAGCATCCTGAAATCTGCATGTGAGAGAAAGATCATTGCCTGCAACTTGTACGACCTAATTAGATTATGAGAGAGAAGATATGTTGAGTTGTGATGATTCCAAATGAGTTTTGAGGTCACTCTTAATTATATGAGTCAATGTGAGTCAAAATACATGTCCCTTTGGCTTCATGAGCATACATGATGGTGTGGCCGACCTTGCATATGTGTGGGCTTCACATCAAAAACATATTTCTCCTTGTATGATTTCAGTAAACCTTAGGTCAATTTTGGTCCTCTCAAAAAGATAAATTCAATGAAATAATTATCTCCATCAAATGAGTTGTCCAAAGTGGAATTTGGCCATAGTTGCTAACTTTAACACTCCTTCTCAAATAGGGATAATTCCACCTGGAAATATCTGACCATCAATCATCATGTCATCTTGTCATCTTGTAATATCTATGCATATCGTCTCATCTCTGTTTATGATTGATATATATAATAAGAAGAATCGATCAAGAGTGATTTACAAGACCTTGTCACTCTCCACTGACAAAATTCAGTCCACATAACCAGGGGTAGAACCCAAATATGAATTAATCCCAAGAAATTGAATTGTTGAACATCATGCATGCTAGACATAGGGAGTACGGAAATACATAATGCGTCCATCTGTAGTGCTATGGTACCTATCCTATTTTCCCAAATCATTGGCCAGATGAGAGGTACTTCCCAAGATTCCCATACTGCAAGGGTAGGATGTATGTTGGGGCATCCGCAGGAGAAGATGAACCACTCATAATTCTCATATTCCATAGGAGAAGGTGAACCACTCATCCTATGCATATGTCATCAATCGTAGGGGATGGTGACCCACTCACCCTACACACATGCCAACCACCATAGGGGAAGGTGAACCACTCACCCTATGGTCGCACATAACTCCAAGAAGTACCTCAGGACCATAGGAGCTCCCAGAGCTCAATTTCGAACTCAAGCGGGACCCTCAAGGGAGGGTCCTTCCACAACACTCAACCTATCACTGAATGCAATGAACTTGACCTTATCAAGAGGCTTCATGAGGATGTTAGCAACCTATTCATCCGTCCAAATGTGTTGGAGCCTTATTGCTCCTCATTGTACCATATCTCGGATAAAGTGGTACCTAATATCAATATGCTTGGAGCATTCGTATAACACAAGATTCTCTGAAAGGATAATACCACTCTGATTGTCGCAATAGATCACGATGGTATCTAACACATGATTGAATAGCTCAGTGAATAGATTCCTCAATAAAATAGCTTCATAGCAGGCCATATTAGCTGCAATATAATTGTCCTCGGTAGTGCTTAGAGCAACCAATTTATGCTTCCTACTCATCCAAGAAATTGAAGAATATCTCAAAGAGAAGCAACATCCTTACGTGCTCTTTCTATCCACCATGTTGCCAACGCGGTCAGCATCATAAATAGGATTGGATAGACTCCCCTTTAACCATCTTGATATTATTCAACTTGTCCTTGAGAAATAGTTTTTGATTTTCATTGTTCACTTTGAAAATCCCAACCAACTTATCATATATTTCCTTAGAAGTTTTCAAATCAGAAATATAGGTAACCAAATTATTTTGAATGGATTCAATAATTTTTTTCTTAGCTTTGACCTAAAATTTTATATACTTATTTTTCGCTGCAGCATGTGCATTTGAAGGAGCTTCCACCACCTTTCCCTGCACATAGTCCAATACTTCATGCTCCTCCAAAGTTAGGTCCAAAGTCATATTCCATGCATGATATTCAAATTTTTCATTGATCTTGTCCTTTGTCTTCAATTAGGATGTAAATTCCATGGAGATTTTTCCAATAATATTTGTCCAACGGATATCTTAGTGATTGTTTTTATCTCTCTTGATTGGGCTTTATCCTCACCTAGGCTCTGATGCCATGTTAACTTTAGATAACAATGGTATGTTCTATGCTTGCAACAATTACCTAATTTTCCTTTTACTATCCCAATGATAATTTCAACTTATTTTCCAATAGAAATCACATATACCATTAATCACATTGACAGTAATTGTAGATAGAACATAAACAATAAATGCAGAAGACAAGCCAAGACAAAATAACACAAGAATTTGGTTCAAGCTAGGGAAAAAACCCCAAGATGGGGAAAACCCTTGATCAATTCTTCTTATTATAACAATCAAATGTTCAATGGAGAGAGAGTAGAATAATACAAAGTCAAAGTCAAAATTTACTTTCCAATTGATGATTCAATACCACTATCCAAAACAACCCTATCAAATCTTCTATTCTTGGGCTTCATGAGCCTACATGATGGTTTTGTCAACCTTGAAAAATTGTATATGTGTGGGCTTCACTTCAAAAACATATTTATCCTTGTCATATTTCAGTGAACCTTAGGTTAATGTTGGTCCTCTTGAAAAAAGGAATTCAATGCAATAATTATCTCTATCAAATGAGTTGTCCAAAGTGTTATTTCCAACTTTAATAGTAGCAGGGATTATTTCCGAGAAATTCTCAAGGGGATTTGTAGTTTTTAGATCCAAAAATGGAAGGCCAGATTATCCAGCAAGAAGGTTGAGAATCTGAAGTGAGAGTTTCTCGATTGCCCAGAAAGTGTGAGTGTGGGATATCTAGAAAGAGTGCAGGAATCCAAATCTGCATTCCAGAAACAGGGTGAATTAGATCCAGAGGTACAAAAATGGAAGGATGACATTTTTGGAAGTGATTCAGAGGAAGATTGATTTATCTGTTACAGATAGTGTGCATTTCCAGTACAGCATAGTGAATTTAGTGGGAAGTGTGAATTCTCTAGAGAAGGCCAAATCCAATTGTTATGGAAGAAAAAGTAATTTTCCCAGTTGAGACAAATTTTCAGAGTGATGCTAAGAAGGCTTGTATTTTTAATTCTACATCTGCTACTAAATAATAAAATAAACCCAAATCTACTGCACCAATTTTCCCTTACGGGTTTTTCCAAGGACTATAGTCCAAAAATAACAGTCATTTTTATTGCGGTCGTGTGCATCTATTGTTTTTTTCTTCCTTCATTTCTACAGTGTTTATTTTACTATGAAAAAATTATTCATTAATTTAATCCATATTTTTCATTAAAAAAAAAAATCTAACAGTTATAAGATTAAACTCCAGTAGTTGCATTCAAGGAATTTTTACATGGTATCCAACAAATTTGATCAAATCTGAGGCTCAGAAGTGAAAGGAAGTAGATTGTGCAATTTGGGAGATTTGAAGCACTAACTTCTATAACTATGCAGGCTAGCCTAGAGTGCAAATAGTAGGGGAGAAGAAGATCGATTTCTAGAATTGGGAGGAGGAAAGGCTTGATTTTGCTCCAAATATGCGACAGTAGGCAATGGTATTGCTAGAAAGTAATCTCAGTGAGTTGATCAATGAGTTCACAAAGTAGATCTAGGCGAGGAAGATTTGCAACAATGTTTGCAGTTGCATATACGCACAAGGAAGGAAGAGGAAAACACCTAGAGGGATAGTAGGCCATGTGAGTTCCGAGAAGGATATTGGAGGCAAGTACAAGAACAGATATACTAGTGCAGGAACATATATGTGCATTCTAGGAGGAGTGTGAGTATCATAAGAAGGTCGAATTAAATTACTAGAAAGAGAAGGATATTTCCTTATCAGTTCTCTAGTATTCTCAAAATCAGAGAAAGGTCGATTTATATGCAAAAAGAGGACCGAAGCAAGAAGATCGAATACCCATATTACCCAGTTCCTAGATCTGAAGCAATAATTTCATTTCCATTTGTTGGATGTATTTGATGGAGGAGGTGTGAATAGATTCAAAGATAGAGGGAAGCAACATATTCAGTGAATCTAATTTCTAGGAGCATTTCTCAATGAGTAGTACAAATTGTAGGATTTAGTGCAGGGTGCAGGATCCAGTGCGTGTTACAGAGGAATGTGAGTTTTCAAGGAATCTACGTCAATTTTGAAGATGGATTTGCCAGTAGGGGTGAGGTATATTCTCGAATTTTTAGGTTTCGCAATGTTTTGCAACTTTATAGAGATGGTCGTATGATATTTCTAGAAAATTTTGTGCAAGTAACGACCAAGGTTTGTATACACAGTGGAATAATTTAGAAGAACTTAAATATGTAAGTATCCATCGTAGGACAAGTATTAATTATATATAATAATTTTTGAATGTACAAAAGATGTGTGAAATGGTTACAATGAGGACCTGCTTATATACCTAGGCAAGTGTCCTTTCATAAAGGGTCATGTCTCTAAGATATGCCTCTTCATTACTAATTAACTAACTATTATTTAATTAATTGTTATTTATTATTATTATATTTTATATTTACATTTATTATTTTTATATGAATTATATTCATAACACTTCCCCTCTTCAAAAATATTTGTCCTCAAAGCTTATTGATGAAAGGGTTGGATCTCTTTCATGTTTCGGATGTCGTCTCATCTCAGAAATTTCATCTTCGTTGATACAAGATGATATGATCCTCTAAGTGATAAAAGAAATTGTTGGACTGAAAATAGATTTGACCATCCTAGATTAATATTTTGTGGAACTTTCCGGTGACTTGAAATTTATAGTGAATTTTTATCATAGGATTGAATTCTATAAACTTCAATATTCCTTGGAAATTCATAAATCTGTTGTTTCCATTCTGAACAGTTCAAATATGTAGACTGATTTAGTTGTCTACTCTTGTGATTCGAATGTCGATAAGGAGTTATTTTGTTTTGACTTTCCCTTATCAAGTGTGTGACAATTTCCTAATTTACTTCAGGTACTGCGGTTGTTGAGTTGAATATAGAATCTTCACTTTGAATTTCTATCGTTTGAATTGCAGCATCTGAGTGTCTTTTTTCTTGCATTGGATTGCCTTCTTCTTGATTTTTTATCTTGACAAGATCGATATTAGTTATTTTTTCTTCAACTTGGACTACTACATCTGGAGATTTTGATGCTTCTATTGCGACAAGTTCTTCAAATTTATTCTTCAATGATTTCTTATCACCCCTAAGTTTTTTTACCTAGTTAAGCAGATTTTAGTTATGATTTCTTAAACGTGAAAGTTCTTTGTTTTCTGGATTTTTGACGTTATTCTTAGTGTCTTTTTCATATTTTAAATTTTTTATTTGCTATAATAACCTTTGATTAAGTAGTTATTAAGTCCAAATTTGATTAAATAGTTATTAAGTCCAAATTTTCTTCTTCCTTCTTTGATAGATTCTCGTTGAATTTCTTCTTAGAACTTTCATTTTCTTAATTTAAGTTTTGCTTCTTAACCTTGGACTTCTTGATATGTTCATGTAATTTTTTATTATGGTCCCTTAGTCGCAAAATTTCCTTGTCATTTTCTTTTGACTTATTGTGAAATGTGTATTCAAGATCTTTATATTTCTTTTCCGAAGCCTTGTTTTTTTTTCGAACTCTGAATTATTCCTCTAATATTTTTATTTGTGTTTGTGTATTACCTTGATCTTATTTGGTACCAAATAATATTCCACATGTTGGACAACTTAATTTGCACTTTTTTAAATATATGTATATCCAATTTCGTTGAAAAAATAGACATTTGGTCCAAAACATTGACTACCCTTTTCCTCTTTTAATTTTTCCAATAATATTAAGAATTTTTTTAATTAATTTTTTTTTAAAACCCTTTTTTCTCTTTTAATTTTTCCAATAACCTTCGGATTTTTTTTAACTCAAAAATATTCTAGCTTCACTTGTATATTTTTATCAAGCGTACAAAGCTATACTTTCTAATCTTTTTTTTAACCCAACCCTCACACTAATTCCTATTTTAATAGACTACTGAATTAACTAGATAATATATATTTTTATGTGTCTTATGAGGAGTGGTGCCCATTCGAAGGAACAATGGCAACGAATGTCAAAATTTGTATATGTGATTCGTTTTGCAGATTTATGTGAATCGTTGTACATTAAACAAATGTAACGAACATAGCGAAAACGGTTTAATGACTAGTGAAACAGGGTTGGCAGAATAGTGGTCGATGGTTGCACAAAAAATGGTGATTGTTGTTTGTTATGGAAGCGGTGCTAATTAGGGTGTTACACTAGCATGGCTACGTGGTACGGCTCCGGAGGTTCGACGATTCCAATGGCTCGTGGCGGCGGAGACAATGTGGAACAGGTTACGGAGGTTTGACGACTCCAACAGCTCGTGAAGGCAGGCGGCAATGTGCAACAGGTTCCAGAGGGTTTAACGTTTGTTTGGCGGGACAGGGGATGGGAGCGGAAGTCTTGTCGTCGGCTGCTTTGTGGCCAGTGCTAACAACAGCTCGTAGCGTGGCTAAGATTTTGATGGTTGGCATTTTGTACGGGCCAGAGGTTTTAAAAAAAAAAAAATTATCGCCTTTGTTTTTAATATTTAATTTTATATATATATATATATATATTTATGTATATTTTTGAATTTTGAATTTTCAGGGTTTTTTTTCTATAATTATTTTTTCATAATAATTTATTATTTTTGCTTGTTTTTATTTTTTTCTATAATTATTTTTTAATAATAATTTATTTTATTATTACTATTATTATTATGATATATTTTGCTTGTTAAAATGGCCAATGTTGACGTTAACCGTGGAGAGGTTCTCCAAAAGTTTCTTATGGCTAAAATTTTGAATTCCAACGAGATAACGGACAAAGGGTTGATGGCCATTAGCCAAAGTATCCATCATAGGACAAGTAGTAATTGTATATAAGAATTGTTGAATCTACAAAAGATGTGCGAAATTATTACAATGAGGGCTTGCTTCTATACCTTGGCAGGGACCTTTCATAAATAGTCATGTCTCTAAGATATGCCTATTCATTATTAACTAACTAAATATTAGTTAATTAATTATTATTTATTATTATTATTTATATTTACATTTATTATTTTTATATGAATTATATTCATAACAGAGCACTGTCAATTGTAGGATTTAGTGTAGGGTGCAGGATTCAGAGAGCATTGCAGAGGAGCGTGAGTTTGCGAGGAATCCAAGTCAATTTTGCAAATGGATTTGCCAGTAGGAGTCAAGTATATTCTCCAGGTTTTGAATTTTGCAATTTTTTGCAACTTCCTAGAGATGTGTTGGAAGAGTGTAACTAGGTTCGGTCTTCAAATTGACTTTGTAATTGTGTATTTATGTAATGAATAAGACAAAGAAAATAAAATGTATTTTTGTTACGCTTGCTTCATGGGTTTCATGAACAAGGAATTTTATTATAGGTCAAAGACCTCTTGTTGATGTCTTCTAGGATTTTTCATCTTGTCATAAATGTATTAATTAAGAGTCATGTATATGAAGTGTCAAATTCAGTGATGTATGCCTCAAATACCTTGCCAAATAATCTTGAATACATGGTTCATGAATGGTTATGATACTACTGCTCATATCAGCATATTACCCGATGTAAATACTCTTCAAGACAACCTACAATACGCTGGAAGGTCTCCTCAACAAGTCAGCTTATAAACAGCAAGCAATTCGGCCTATAAACAGTGCACATGTCGGCTCATGAACCGTCACACCCTTTCACTAGTCAAGTCAGCTTATTTATAGCCTCAGACAGTTATATGTACCCAAAATATAGCGCAGAAAACAGAGACACAAAATTCAAATTGGTCTATGATTTTCAGACTAAATTGTAGGCATGAATTCAGATAAGGATCTGTGATATATTAGAGTTTCAGGAATAAAATAAAGTGCGAGAAAAGGAGGATAGGACTATGGTTTGATGTGTAGAAGAGAAACAGATTAGTGAAGAAAGAATTTTTGATATCTCTATAGTTATAGAACTAGTCTGCAATTACAGTGCGGATCTCAGGGCTATCATCAAGGGAAACAAGGTGTTGGAAGGAGGCCGAAAGGAGGAGTCACTTGGAAAGCTAAGGAAGAATATTATTGAAGGTCAAGGTTACTGTGTTAATCATTGTTGAATAGAGACTGATTTTATCTAGGTAACAAGTGCATAACAGTGCAGAAAGAAGGAAGAAGATAGCTAGAGACGCTCTCTCATCCTAGTGCAGAAAGGTGCAGGACGGTGCAGAAAAGAAGGATTAGCCTAAGGAATCAAGGAAGAAGCAATGACAGGTCTTGGAGGCATATAAGGGTCAAGGGTCTGTGTTATGGTCATGGTACTTATCAACTGAAATTCTATAAGAAGAATTTCTTGTGGGTTTTCCTCTCCAAGAGGGAGAGGTTTTGGCCCTGGCTCGAAGATCCTAACTTTGTGTCTCTTGTGTTTTGATAATTAACTTGATGAAATACATAATAAGCTAATAAGAGAATAAATAAGTAAAAGAAGTAAGCTCACAAGTAATTATCAAGTAGATAATTTGAATTAAACCTAGCCCTACCTAATTCTCATCATGGTATCAGAGAAAAGGTGTTGGAGACAAGAGCTACTTGACAACAAGACACTCAAGGAAGACATAATCAAATTCTAAGTCAAAGTATACATTGAAAAGTAAAATTAGTTTGCAAGGACTATTCTCAAGCCATTTCAAGAAGACCTTCAGTCTCATTCAAAGGATTCACTCATCAAGGAGATAATCTTTACCATCAAATATTTATGATATTGAAGACATTGTTGGAAGACACATCATCAAGAACCATTCAACAGTATCCAACACCTTTGAATACATCATCATTCTGAATACATCCTTTATCATTAAGGATCCAAGGTCACCTACTTTGAGGAATTCAATCTAAGAAGGAGTCCTTTCCATCATCATCATCAAGGAAGCTGATAGAAGGAAGAAATCAATCTACACAAGTAATTATTTCTATAACCTATTTTGAATCTGTCAAAATGACTTATTGCAAAGAGAGCAAAAAATTGGTTGGGAATAAAACTTTAGTGCATGGAATAAAAGGAAAGATTTGAATCTAATAAAATATGAAGTTATGGGCTACATCAAAGGATCTACAACTCAACCCTGAAAAGAGGATGCTTCAGCTCATGCTAAGAACATGAAAGGAGAAATCAGAGCCCAGAGGATTCTCATAGAATCCATTAAAGACTCAATCATACCCTATGTTATAGGTAAATTTGGGAATCATCCCTACGACCAGTATGAATAGGGTCTATCATTGCCTAATTCAATGCAAACAGGGTTTATCATCCCCTAATTCAGTTGCTACATGCCCTAGAGAATTCATTCCATTGATGGCTTTAATTCATGAGAGTTTCAATGTTTGAATTATATTTAAAATGACCCATTGACTCATCAACGCTCCTTTGAATGGGCCTAAGTGCATTCCAAAGCACTTACCCCCATGCAAGGGTGCTCTGCAAAGCACTTCCCAACACTTAAGGGTGCGTTGGTCTCCTGGGAGTGAAATCATCGTTGTTCCGGGAATCTCCACATGTCCAGTGCCTCGAAAAGAGCTCATAGGTTTCATACTTCAAATACATGTGTTCATTCATCACCATGGAACCTGGAAACATGTCTCATCTATTATTAGAAAGCCATTCAATATCATTTATTGAGAAACTACCTACAATTTCCTTATAAATTGAGCACTCATCTAAGTGCAAGGGAGGAAGAAATTTATGTAGTGTTATGTTGTTGGATTCTCAATTATTGGAGAGATGAAGTATTGTGATGTTGTTGGATTGATGCTTGGTGTGATGAGGACCGAATGAAGTTGGAGAAAGTTGACAGCAAACTGATCAACTGGTTGTAATATATTCCTCCTAATACTGCAATAAAGATATTTGTTCTTTATCCCATATATGCATTTGTATCTTGTGAATGAATTCTCAATATGTGCATATATTCTCATATTTATTCAGTTCAATATGGTTAAGATAAATAGATCTTGTATATTTGTATCGTTGTGTGTTGTCTTCTGGTTTTAATTGCAGGTATTGATTTGGTGAGTTAAGTTGGATCGAAAGCAACAAAAGCAATGAAAGAAGAAGAATGAGAGCGAAGGATCACAAGTAATTCTCTTCATATTCCGTTTATCTATTAATTATAGAGAGAAAATCATTTACCTTTCCTCTGTTGTTCTTAGTGAAGGAACACCACACTCAGGGAAGACTAGTTTATCCATAGATTATAATTCCTCATAAAAAATTGGGGACTCCAATGGGGAGAAATCCATCATTCCTGGTGTTTCTGTCCTTTTTAACCATCATCAGTAGACTTTACTTCATCTATTTAGTCATTTGAATGTACTTTTTTCCTTAGAAGTGTGTTTAGCCTGCTTGATATTCAAGCTTCATTGTGCCCAACGCACTATTGGTCAAGGTACAGTGCTTTGCATAGCACTGTCTCCCATTCAGAGGTGCTTTGCAACGCACTGTCTGCCCTTAAGGGGTGCTTTGCATAGCACTGTCTCCCATTCAGAGGTGCTTTGCAACGCACTGTCTGCCCTTAAGGGGTGCGTTGCCCCTCATCCAACCAAATTCTATCATAATTTTTTTGTTTCATTCAGTTTCAACCTATTGCTTGTTGTATTCTCAGATGCCTGTTTGACCTTAGAGACTAGTAAGCATTGCCAGTTATTCCTCCTTTGGATAGTTGTTTGTTCAATGTTTCATTAGTTGTTTCTTTATCATTGTCAAATTAAATCAAAAGTTGTAAATTTTTCATTAGATAAATTCTCTGTTTTCAAAAAGAAAATTGTCGTTTCAGTCTTCATTTCCTAAGAGAAAATTGTTGTTTCAGTCTTCATTTCTCAAAAAATAAAACATTGTTTGATTGATTTTTGCATTTAGTTTCTTTTTAATCATTCACATTAAAGGAAACTGAAAAGAAAAACATGCATATGCATTTAGAGATTTTGAGTTTTGCATAGTAATAGATTAGGGAAATTGCATTTAGATGTGCTCATTGATGATTGCAAAATATCTTATTTCTCTATCCCTACTAGCTAGTTTTTCCATTGTCAAAAATCAATTTGAAACGAATGTTAATCATTCTAATTGAATTCTAGGAATTTTCAATACATCTCGCGGTGAACCTAAAATACAAATTGATAATCAAGATCAACATAAAGTTTATCTGAATTTACCTAAAAATTCATTGTAACATTAATGATAACACTTAGAAGGTTTAGGCTAGAGACGTGGTATGGTGTCGTTAAGTATAGCAGTTGTTGCTAACTTGTCTGTGATACATTCCGAGTGTGAAATCCCACTCCACATACGTAAGTATATCAGAGCTCATCCACGTGCCTTCGGTTATATATGGCGGTGTTCTAGTATGAAAAGTATAAGGGGGTAATCTCACTGTGCGGTTTCGCATTAGACAGCGCTATTACGGACTTGGGTTTCCACGTACCTTCAGGTATATTTGGGAGGACAACTTTAGGTTGCTTACCATCCATAGGTAACTGATTCATCCTCCTTGCAACTTGTGATACACCGAACACAACATTCAGAGAGATTTCCTACCTGTACTTCTTGGTTTGCCAGGAGGTATTTTGCAGTTCACAATTACTTGGCAATCCTTTTTCCTAGTATCACCCTTTTATTTGTTTCTTTGTTTTTTTAATAAAATCAATCATTCATCATGGAAGAAGACCAACCCTTTCCCCGTCGTTCGCATATAATAATGCTTAAACCACCTTTACCACTGAAATCCATTTCTGGTCGGTGAAGGCAACCCCATTCTACTAAATCCAATACCATCAATACCTCTGGTGCATCATCTTCATCACATCTACCAGATTTTTCTCAATTTGTTTCTACACATCTTGGTTTATCTATTGTCGTCGAAACAAATTCCTCATCGCTACATGTGGACACTAAAATTCCAATCAGTACGACCATACATCTAGAACCGACGTTGTTCAACTAGAAGTTGATCCGGATCCCATCGTTCATTTACCAGAACATCTAGACCCTGAAGTCGAACAACGAGAATTTGTTCCTGTATTGGTCACTCCTCAGTCATCCGTAGCCATTGAGTCTTCCCTTCTATCGCACAGTCAACCACCAGAAATATATCTCGGGCCTGATGGCGAAATTCTTCCACCTGGTTTGATTTCAATTGAGGTAGAACCTTAAGAATAAATACCCTCAACTCCAACTCATTTTGGGTCAGGGATTTATCTTTATGAATCTTTTCCTCGATTAGCTTACATTTCTTTAGTTGATCCTGTTTCAATCCAAGTTCCCATAGATCCTATAGGGTATTCGCTAGGTCATTTGACCATGGCTGAGTCAACATCTTCGGTTGTACCATATGTTACAGTTGTGACAGCATCTATTGTTGCTACTCTTTCGATGTTTACCATGTCACCCGAGTCACATATTTATGGTGGTCTGTCCATCCCACCAGGTTACCAGTATTTCTCTGGAACCTACTCTAGTGCCTCCTCAAGTCCATGGACTTCACCTATGTCATCATCTGGAATTTTATTTGGTTCATCTCTAATGAGTACTGAATGGCTTGATCCTTTATTCACATCTTCAGTTCAACATCAAGCTGGTCCCATCAGTTATTCTCCTTGGTGGTCAGTGATTCAACATAAATTACCCTCTGACATTCCAAAATTCAATGGAAACCTTGGAGAAGACTCATATACGCATGTTATGACTTATCATTTGTGGTGTTCATCTAACTCCTTGAATGATGATTTTCTTAGACTCTGTCTTTTCCAGCGCACACTCACTGGTCTGGCTACACCTTAAGGATAGTTCCTTTTCCTGTGTCAACCTCATTAAAAAATGAAACAGGTTCCTATGAGGATAGTTCCTTTTACTGTGTCAACCTCGTTAAAAAATGAATCAGTCCATCATGAGCATAGTTATTTTCATGTGTCAAGCTCGTTAAAAAATGAAACAAATCCTCTCCTAGTTAAGTTGAGTCTTTCATCTGATCTCGTAAATGAACCTTCATTCTATCTGCCTATTAGTAACCAGTAGTATACTTAGGTGAATGACATAAAGCTTGGGGTGCATGTGCTCTTTCAGCTTACGCTTGGGGGGAATTGAAACCACTTTCAAGCATAGTTTCCTCTATTTCAAGCTTGGGTAAAAATGAAACCACTTTCAAGCATAGTTTTCTCTGTTTCAAGCTTGTGTAAAAATGAAACCACTTTCAAGCATAGTTTTCTCTATTTCAAGCTTGTGTAAAAATGAAACCACTTTCACGCATAGTTTTCTCTATTTCAAGTTTGTGTAAAAATGAAACCACTTTCAAGCATAGTTTTTTATCTGTTTCAAGCTTGGGTAAAAATGAAACCTATCTCGAGTCCATTTCAGTTATTATTTTCAAGACTCATTAAACTCGTGAAAATCTTGAGCTTCTTTTGCTATATTTTTATTCTCATAAAACACATGAAAATGTTGAGTTCTTTTTGTTTTTTCCTGCTCGTAAATTAAATTGAAATTCGGCCAGAGCACACTTTTATCTCTTTTTCGAGCTCTATTAAATATCGAAAAAGGAACCCCCCTAGAGTCTTATTTAGGTCTTTTCAGACTCTGTTAATGTGAAAATATTGTCGAGCACTTGTCTTTTCGAGCTCGTAAAAGGAAATGAAATGGAATCTACTTAGTATAATTTTAACCATTTTCTGAACTGAGATAGATTATTTACGAAAAATGAACACCTTAGTCGAACATGACTATGAGGTTTTCTCAGGTATCATTTTACACTTTTTCGGACCTGAGCAAAAAATATACGAAAAAGGACTCATGGATTTTTCTTTTCGTCCCTTTTTCAAACTCTCTAAACATGAAAAAGGACCGATTTTTCACAGTCATTAAACTCGTTAAAACATCAAATAGCGACGGACTTGTCCCATCATAACAAGATCAAGTTTCACTATCGCTAGTCTCGTTAAATCATCTAATAGAGACGGATTAAACCGAAGAGTCGAATTATAGATCAAGAATATGTTACCCTCCTCAAGATTGTTAAAAAATAAAGAGGTATTGGTGAGAAATGATTGGGGAAATTTTGGGAAAAAGAAAAAAACACTTTATGGTAGCAGGTTGCTCTTGAACATGACACATTCACTTCATCTTTGTGGCTTTGGGTTGGGTAATCTTCTTGACGATTTATCATACCTATGGTCTATCATACCATCCATCACTTTTGTTTTGGTTCAATGCTTCCAATCCATTCAGTGTTGTCAATATGTTCAAGAGAAGTCATCCAGTAATTCCTCATCTTCTGCAATACTCATAAACCTTCATTTTCATGACCGACATCCCTAAACATTGCTTCATCAAGTCACATTTTTTCTCCAAAATCATTACTCCCATTTCATGTCGTATCTGTGACGAGTCGCTTCCTATCGACATCATCTTATCATCTAGGAAGTTGACTTAGAAACATCTTTCCAGTGCCTTGGAACTTGCTTACATCAACGGCAGGTTTCTTGCTTCTAGCGATAGGTTGACATCACAAACCTTCGACCGAAATATTTTGTTTGGCATTTGACATCAAATCATCTATTCACGCCTTGAAAATTGTACTGCAGTACCTTGAGAACCATTAACATCAACGGTGGTTTCTCTCTCGTCTGTTAACGGCTTACATCATTGGTTGGTAATCAGACGATGTTTTCCCATGTTCGACTTCATAACACATATTTGCATGGTTAGGCTTGTACTTGAATGATCGAGTAAATGAGATAGAAGACCCTAGATCTAGATTCATCCATCCGGGATGCGATTTCAAGAATTGTACCACATCATATGTACGATGGATTTACATACAAATGGTCATCCTATCATGGGCCTATATATGTAGGCATGTCTATATCTATAGATGAATTTCTGATTTATGTAAGTGTTATGATAGTTTATGTGTTAAGCATGGGTATGCCTCCCTCAGCAATTCATGTCCAAGATGTACAAGATATCGTGATGTAATTTATTGCAAATTGATGCAGTTCACCGTCTGCTTCAGATTCTACTCATCACGCCATAAAGCATCTCATCCAAATATTATCATTATTTTGACTTCATGCATTAGGGGGGCAGCTGTTATAGGTCAATTTGGGAATCATCCATTAGACCAGTATGAAAAGGTTATATAATTCCCTAATTCAATACAAACAAGATCTATCATCCCCTAATTCAGTTGTTACATGCCCTAGAGAAGTCATTCCACTGAGGGCTTTAATTCATGAGAGTTTCAATGTTTGAAGTATAGTTAAAATGACCCATTGACTCATCAAAGCTCCTTTGAATGGGCCTAAGTGCGTTTCAAATCACTTACCCCCATGCAAGGGTGCTCTGCAAAGCACTTCCCGACACTTAAGGGTGTGTTGGTCTCCTGGGAGCGAAATCATCATTGTTCCAGGAATATCCACATGTCCAGTGCCTTCTAAAAGAGCTCATAGGTGTCATATTTTGAATACATGTGTTCATTCATTTCCATTGAACTTGGAAACATGTCTCATATATTATTAAAAAGCCATTCAATATCATTTATTGATAAACTACCTACAATTTCCCTATAAATTGAGCACTCATCTAAGTGCAAGGGAGGAAGAAATTTATGTAGTGTTATGATGTTGTATTCTCAATTCTTGGAGAGCTAAAATATTTTGATGTTGTTGGATTAATTCTTGGTGTGCTAAGGACGGGATGAAGTTAGAGCAGGTTGACAGCGAACTGATCGACTAGTTGTAATCTATTTCTCCTAATACTGCAATAAAGATATTTTTTATTTCTCCCATATATGCATTTGTATCTTGTGAATGAATTCTTAATATATGCATATATTCTAATATTTAGTTATTTTAATTTGGTTATGATAAATAGATATTGTATATTTGTATCGTCGTGTGTTGTATTTTGGTTTTAATTGCAGGTATTGATCTGGTGAGTTCAGTTGGATCGAAAGCGACAAAAGCGATGAAAGATGAAGAACGGGAGTGAACGATCACAAGTAAGTATCTTCATCTTCCGTTTATATGTTTATTATAGAGAGAAAATCATTTACCTTTCCTCTATTTTTCTGAGTGAAGGAACACAACACTCAGGTAAGACTAGTTTATCCGTAGATTAGAATTCCTCATAACACCCTATGTATCAAAATTATAAACTGCAAAAGAAATATATGAGAAATTGGTGGAGCTATTCTTCATGAGTACTGCTAGAGAAGTAATCTCTCTGAGACAAGAACTATACAAGATGAAATTTTCAAGAGAGGAAGGAATCACTTCATATTTAATGAGGATTTATGAAATAAAAGACCAGTTGCAGGAATTGGGAGAAGTAATGTCTGATAGTGAGATGACTACAGTGGTTTTGAATGCTCTACCGAAAGAATGGGGAAACTTCACTTCAAGTTTATACGGGAAGAAAGAAGAAAAACCATTCTAGAATCTATGGTCTCTATGTTAAATAGAGGAACAAGATTGAAATCCAAAGTTGGTACAGGATTAAGTGAGGAGAATCAAGCCTTTATAGCCATGTCCAGGAATAAAGGAAGATTCAGTAAATTTGGTCCTCAAAATAAAAGGATAAATGTGGACAAGGTATGATTTTTTGGACGTAATGAACTTGGGAATTATAAAAGGGATTCTCCTAAATCTAGAAAGGACCAGAGGAAAAAGGAAGAATCCCATGTCACAAAAGAAAGGGAAGAACCTGATGCGAATAAATATAAGAAAGAAGAATACAAATATCTCTACTATGATTGAGATCATCTTCCTCTTTAAGTGATTTCTGTCAATTGTAAAATAGTATGTTAGGAAGCATTATACATTAATGGCATCATGGAAGGAGCACTTTTCATAGGAAGATGTCCACAATACAGCTATGAAAGAATTAGCTCTTGTAAACCTCACTGATAACAACATTGATGGAAGGAATTCATCAAGATAAAGGGTCATAATTCAACAATCAATATGGAAACAAGTGATGACATTTTCTAATGGAGTCCTCTCTGGATTCACTGGTTAGAAATAAAGAAAAAGGTTTCATCGAGAATTGTATCTTGCAGAGTTCTGGGATTAGGATATGATGACATATTAATGAAACAGGTCAAGGGAATGAAGTTCTTCATTCTAAGGAAATTGTTGCAAAATGATTCAAATGGATAAGATAAGGTACATCTATGCTAACATTGGATGTTGGGAAGTCATGTCATATGGTTGCATGTAATGGGTCTCTATCTTTAGAAGTATGATCAAAGAAAGGAGGATCTCTTCCGATACACAGGTTTTCATTAACATATGATATCAAATATATCCTCATATGGAATATGAGATGGTTGTATACAAACAAGGAACTGTATACTGGAAGTTCTTTGGAATGAATGAAGTTGTGTGGAGAAAGAAAGGAAGAGATCATGAAGTGAAACCATGTCAAGAGGCAGTTATCATCAAGAAGCCAACAAGATGTGACTAGGAGATCTCCTGGGAAGATATGTAGACTCTGGTAGAAGTCTAGTAAATAAGAAGATCCTTGATGATACATATCTTTAGGAGATGTGTCAATCTGAATAAAGGATATTGATGCCTACAATAAGATGTCATGATGAAAGATCATCACTAAGGTAAATTTTTATTTAAAAGTTCACATTTATAATTAAATAATATCTTATGAGCTTATACAGGGCTTCCAAAGGGAAGCATATATCTTCCACAAGTTGATTACCATGTGGTAGGATGAAATACCTTTGAAAGAAGTATGGTCTGAAGGAAATAAACATGGCATGAAGCTAGACTAGATGAGAAGATTGAAGGATCACTTTCTAATAGAAGACACGACTCTTGGATGAAAGTGATGGACGATGTGTGCCCTATGAAGAATCCTCAACTACGAAGAAATTCGTAACATTGAAGAAAGGATTTCTTCATGAGCATCTGGGTGTTTTCATCATTGCTGTTGTAGGTCCCTGATTAAGAGGGAGCCTGATAATAAGTTTCTTACTTGGAAGAAACTTGGTAATTACTAAGCCCGAAGGGAACTTAGGTGCATTCCTTGTATAGGAATGAGTACATTCCTTTGTGGAATATGCCCTCCCTAGTTGAGATGGAGAGATATACATTTCATTATGGTCTTCATCTGGGAAGACAGAATGCAGGATTGGGTAATCATCTGGCATCCAATAATATTTAGGGGATATATTAGGGCATCCAAGATAAGAGTAGTCGTGGAAGGATTGATATTCTTTGAGGGCTAGGAATCAAATATAGGAATATTCATGGTGGACATATCTTGAGTGAACCCGGGTGGGATATGATCCAAGAGAGATAATGATGTAGGTGTCTATTCATCATTAGTCTTGCCGTCATTAGAGCTCAAAGATATCGTGGAGAGATGGAGTTTCTATTCAAGGCCTTGCACTAGGACAATGTTGGTTAATATGATGCTATACATATGTGATTACTAATATGATTCTTCTTATGATATTCTTCAGATTTAAAGTAACCATGTACCATTATGAATACCTCCCTAGTTAAGAGGGAGTGTTGGAAAGTGTAACTAGGTTCATTGTTCATATTGACTATGTAATTATGTATTTATGTAATCAATAAGAAATAGATAATAAAATGTATTTTTTTAAGCTTGCTTCATGGGTTTCATGAGAAAGGAATTTTATTATAGGTCAAATATTTCTTCCTGATTTCTTCTAGGATTTGTCATATTATCATAAATGTATTAATTAAGAGTCATGTATATGAAGTTTCAAAGTCAGCTATGTATGCCTCAAAGACCTTGCCAAATAAGCTTAAAGACATGGCTCATGAATGGTGATGATACTACCACTCAGATCAACATAATACTTGATGTAAATACTCTTCAAGATAGCCTACAATACGCTGGAATGTCTCCTCAACAAGTCGGCTTATAAAAAGAAAGCAAGTCGGCCTATAAACAGTGCACATGTTGGATCATGAACCGTCACACCCTTTCACTGGTCAGGTCGGCTTTTTTATAGCCTCGGAAAACTATATATACCCCATAATATTGCGTAGAAAATAGAGACACGAAATTCAGATTGGTCTGTCATGTTCGGACTGAATTGCAAACAGGAATTCGGATAAGTATCTGTGATATATTGCAGAGTTTCAGGGCTAAAATAAAGTGTGAGAAAAGGAGGATAGGACTACTTTTTGATGTGTAGAGGAACATATCAGTGAAGAAAGAAGTTTGGATGTCTTTGTGGTTATCGAACTAGTCTGCAATTACAATGTAGATCTTAGGGCTATCATCAAGTGAAATAAGGTGCTAGAAGGAGGTCGGAGGGAAAAGTCACTTGGAAAACTAAGGAAGAAGATTATTGAAGGACAAGGTTACTGTGTTAAGAATTTTTGAATAGAGATCGAGTTTCTCTAGGTAACAAGTGTAGAACAGTGCAGAAAGAAGGAAGAAGACATCTAGAGACCAAGATCTCTCATCCTAGTGGAGAAAGGTGCAGGATGGTGCGGAAAAGAAGGATCAGCCTGAGGAGTCAAGGAAGAAGCAGTGACAAGGTCTTGGAGGAATACAAGGGTCAAGAGTTTGTGTTATGGTCATGGTACTTGTCAACTGAAAGTCTATAAGAAGAATTTATTGTGGGTTTTCCTCTCCCAGAGGGAGAGGTTTTTGCCCTGGCTCAAAGAGCCTAACTTTGTGTCTCTTGTGTTTTGATAATTAACTTAATGGCGGACATAATAGGCTAAGAAGAGAAGACATAATTAAAAGAAGTAAGCTCACAAGTAATTATCAAGTAGAGAATTTGAATTAAACCTAGGCCTACCTAATTCTCAAAGAGATGGTCGTACAAAAATTCCAGAAAAGGCCATGCAAGTTAGCCAAAATGCAGAGTTGGAAAACAGATCAACTTCCAGTTGTCGAAGACAAGTGTAGAGGAATTGTGAGTTTTCTAGTGTGAGTAGAAAAGCGAAGAAGATTCCCAGCCAAGGACTAGGCTTGAAAGGAGATAGTGGGGCACCAAATCTAGGAAGAGGAGTGTGAGACTCTAGTGTGTCAGATGGGAAAGGTCCAGTGTAGCAACAACAAGGAGATCAATTCAATTTTTTGTTGTAGGACCATCACCTTTGCTACAGGATCCTATAGTATTAAGTAGCAGGATATCAGTGTCTACTAGTGGCAGCCAGTTACTTGGACATCAGTTGCATAACTTGGAGCAGTCATATGCATAAGAGGAAATTGCAAAGGTATTTGAGTGTAGTCAGTTACTAAAGAGGAATTTGTAGATCCAAGCGTATTCAAATCACCGAGAGACAGTTGCAGTGACACAGTAGATCAAGGAGATCGAATTTATAGTTGCATTTGCAGGAAATTTATGTGTATTGGTGGCAGTGTGAATTGTCTAGTTGCAGGTAGTAGGTGTAGTTACAGCTAAAATATTCTTGGTTTAGAACTACGTAATGCAGGAGGGAAATTCGAGTTACCATAAGGGAGCATAGAGATTTTCCATTAGGATATCGAGACTCGGAAGGTGTCTAACTTCAAAGGGAGAATCCCTGTGGAAGCTTAGTACTTAAAGATCTGACGATATTAGTTCATAGTTGTAGTGATAGTAGCAGTATAGATGTAGTACAGTGTAGTGGCAGCACAAGGGCTTCAGCAATATGGGATCATAGATAGGTTCAACTAAAATTCAATGGTATATGAATCATAGTATTTGCAATAGCATGGTGGATAATGAGAGTGATCCAAAATGGATTCAGTTTTATCTCTAGATCAAAGTCTTCAAATGCAATTGAAAATGGAATCAAGTTGAAGTGCTCGTCGACAGCTTTCCAACGGTGTGAACGGCGCGTGAAACCGACATCATATGAGGAAGTTGTGGCAAGTCAAAGTTTCAGGGAAAAGTAGGGTAAAATGGAAAAATTCAAAGTCAAACAGTGAACGGTCAAATTCAACAGTGTGATGTCAGCAGGACACGTGTCGTCTCAGGAATGCACCATTTATCCAGGCTGATGTCATCGAGCTCAGTGATGTGTCGTAATTTGATTGGTTGATACGGGCCAATCCGAAACTGACACGTGGCAGCTCGGATTTTTCCCAATGACAACTTATTTCCAAAAGTTTTGGGGTCAAGAAGAATCGAACCCCTGACCTCTTGTATTTGCTAAGTTTTCGTTGGAGCTAGTTCACCGGTTGGGTCAACACGTCATACTGTGTTGAATGCATATAATAACATTCATATGTGGAAATGTAACGAATATATTATAACAAGTTGCACATATATGAAGGCATATATATTAATGTTTTGATATATCATATATCGTAACAAATCAACGCAACATTCGGATATGACATATCAAAGGTTTAATACCATGCCACGTTATATTGTAACCGCATATATTAATGTGCTAGATATGGTTCAAAACCATATGAGATGTATCAACGTGACCACCGGAGTATGGATATGGTAAACCTTATCATAAGGTTTCAACACATGTATTTTAATAAAAGTTTTCCATGTATAGAATCAAACCGTCGGAATGTTGGAGAAGGGTAGGGCGGGGGTTTTGACCCGCCGACCTACAAAATTCTATTTAAGCAAACGCCTTCACACAAAAGGGCTAACCATTTGCACTTCAAATTGGACTTGTTAAATTCCTCCTCCCACTTGTATTTATCTTTATACAGGTGCCGAAGCCCAAACCAGCGGAGTTTCCAGAAGCGGTTTAAGCTGCAGAGAAGTGGTTTTCTTGCAGACAGAAGCGGTTTTGCAGAAATGCATAGTGGTTTTGACTTTCCAGGGGGTCTGGAAGTCACTGTGGCCAAAGATAGGCAAATGGGTACTCATTTTGACCAGAATTCCGAGCCGGTCATCATGGTGAGGTTTATTTCATCATTTGAGTCTCACTTTTTGAGTTCATGTTTGTAAATCATTTGAAGACATAATATAAAGGTCAGCACTGGAAGCTAAAGGACCAGGAGACATAGCCAGGAAGTCTGGTGAACTCCTTATTAAATTTTTCCATGTTGATATGTTTAAAATGTCTTTAATGGCTTGTGTCATTTATGTTAATTGCAATCTTTTCGATCTATTGCATAATTTAACATAAGAAAATTCACATAGATGTCAGTATTTCCTTTTTGAATAATTCAGATCAAGTGGTATCAGAGCTTCAGGTTAAATTTGTAAAGGTTTGACAGTGTCATGTGAATATTGAATGCTTACTAGGTCAAAGTCCAACCGAGGTGAAGGAGAACTTGTTGAAGCAAATCCAGAAATTGGAAGGGTGTTTTCGCAAAATAAGATGACGGAAGAAAACGTGTTGGGAATAGAAGCTCAGTTCTTGGACAACTTCATGACAATACGTGCAATGGTAGAAGAGATTTATAAAGAGTTTAAGAAGAACAAAGGTGAAGGCACTTCATCACCTAAATCAGACAAAGAAACAGGTAAAAAGCCTCTTTCGTTATTTCCACCAACTCCTCCATCGTCACCACCATCGTCATCATCGTCTTCTTCTCATGAATCTAGTTCTTCTAAAAAGAAGAAGAGTAAGAAATCCTCTTTGATCAAATTAGATGTAAAGTTTGATTTGTCGATTTATGATGGTGAACTTAACGCTGAAAAACTTGATAATTGGATAAGACAAATTGAAGTTTATAGCAGGGTACAGAAAGTTGTGTCAGAAAGAAAGAAGATCCAGCTTGCTAGCCTTCGTCTTGGAGGAACTGCACTTGTATGGTGGGAAGGTAAGACAAAATCAGATCTTCAGAAACATGGTAAAACAATTTTGACATGGAATGAATTTGTTTCTTCTATTAAAAAGCAATTTTATCCTTTGGCTTATATGCAACAAGCTATGATGAGTTGGCAAACATTGCATCAGTTAAAGGGTCAAAGTGTGAAAAGTTATACTCAGGAATTTCGTAAAAGAGCTTTGACACTAGGCATATCATTAGACTCACCAGAAACATTATTGAAATACATTGGTGGCCTACATATTTATTTGAGGCACACCATACTGATGTTAAATCTGACTAGCTTAGATGATGTATCAGTTCAAGAAACACATCTAGAAGCTAGGGGAAAAAATGTATCTCATGATGTTGTAAAGTCATCTATATCTATTGAATTCAAGAATAAAGAAAATAAGAAACAAAAATGGAAGGAAAGGAAAGCGAACACTGTAAAGAAAGAAAAGCCTACATGCACTCATTGTAAGAAAGAAGGACACGATGAGGCACGCTGCTGGGTACTACATCCAGAATTGAAGCCTAAGAAGTTTGGAAGTAAAGAGCGAAAGAATGTTGCTGCTATTCAAAATGACTTGGGATCAGATTCAGGAGACGAAACAGCAATTACAGCTACAGATATAAAAGGTAAAAATTCTCAAGCATCTACAAGTAATTTTTCGCATTATGTTGATAATGAAACCAATGAGAGGAAAAGAAATGAGCTATTCCATATTAGAGTCGTTTCCAAGCATACTAAAATTGATACTTTGTTTGATAGTGGCTCTCAAGTTAATTTAATTGTTGAATCGATTGTAAAGAAATTAGGAATTGAAACTAAACCTCATAAAAAGCCATACACATTGGGTTGGGTCTGTGATAAAACTAAACTACAGGTTACGAAACAATGCAAACTGTGTTTTGCAATTGGATCGGAGTTTGTAGATGAGGTTGAATTAGATATAGTCCCACTGGATATATGTGGAATTGTACTAGGGAGTCCATACTTGTATGATAGAGATGTTGTCTTCTATCGAAAGGCGAATAAGTATCAAGTCACTAAGGATGGAATCGAATATGTATTAAGAGCTCATAAACTCAAAGATAACTACACTCTCATAAATTCAGGATAGATGAGAAGAATTATAAATTCAAGTAAATAATTTTTACTTATGCTTGTAAAAGCAAAGGATCTTGATAAATCTGATGCTTTTCAAGGCTGTAATCCTAAACAGAAAGCAGATTTAGTGAAAGTTGTTTCTAATTATGATATTCTGTTTCAAGAGCCTAAGGGGCTTCCTCCCAAGCGACAGATAGAACATGAGATTTATTTGCAGCCAGATGCTCCTCTTCCTAACATTGGAATGTACAAGTTATCAGCTCTAGAGAATGCAGAGATAAAGAAGCAGGTACAGGAATTGCTCGATCAAGGGTTTATTCGACCAAGCACTTCACCATGCGGATCGCCTATTGTGTTGGTGCGAAAGAAAGATGGTTCGTGGAGAATGTGCATTGATTTCCGAGCATTAAATAAAGTAACAATAAAGAATCGTTATCCTCTTCCTCGTATCGACGATTTATTAGATCAGTTGAAAGATGCAGTTTACTTCACTAAGTTAGACTTGCAAAGCGGCTACCATCATATCAGAGTTTCAGAATAGGACGTATGGAAGACTTCTTTCAAAACGAAGCAAGGACTCTATGAATGGATGGTTATGCCTTTCGGCTTGACCAATGCTCCAGCTACATTCATGCGAGTCATGAATTATGTTTTTAAGCCATTTATAGATGATTTTGTAATAGTCTACTTAGATGATATTCTTGTTTTCAGTAAGAAATGGGATGAACATGTAAAGCATGTAAAGCAGGTTTTAGATGTTTTAAAAAAGAGAAAATCTCTATGTAAAACTGTCCAAATGTGAATTTGGCAGGACATCTTTAAATTATTTGGGTTATATTGTAGGGGGTGGTGAATTGAAGATAGATCCCTCTAAGGTCGAAGTCATTGTAAATTGGCCTAAGCCCAATACTGCTACAGAAGTTAGAAGTTTCTTAGGGGCAGCACAATATTGGAGAAAGTTTATTTCTAACTTTTCTTTGATTGTAGCTCCTTTGCATGCTTTGACAAGTGTGAAACAGGTGTTTCAATGGGGAGGCAAACAGCATAAAGCCTTCAACACATTGAAAGAAAGGATCAGTACAGCGCCAGTACTAGCACTGCCAGATCTTCAGCATCCATTTGAGATCGAGACAGATGCAAGTGAATATGCCATGGGGGCAGTGTTGATGCAGCACAGAAAGCCTATATGCTTTCATTCTGAGACATTCACATCAGTATTAATTAACTATTCTACATACGATAAAGAATTATATGCATTAGTACAGAGTGTTAAAAAGTGGAAACATTACACAATGGTAAAAGAAACAATCATACATACAGATCATCAACCACTACAATATTTACACTCACAAACTAAATTGCAGCAATCAAGACATTATCGTTGGATGGGTTTCTTACAGCAATTTCATCTTGTAATTAGATATAAGAAAGGCATACATAATAAGGTTGCGGACATGTTATCAAGACCAATCATAAATTCATCCACAATACTTAAGCATAATTCAGTAATGCACGAAAGCTATATTGAACAATATGCTCAAGACATATATTTTAAGGATGTATATGCAACTTTAAGTCATGGCAAGCAGGTAGAAGAATTTGATTATTTCATAAAGGACAAACTCTTATCTCATTTGGGAAAGTTATGCATTCCACAAACTGAAAGAGTTAATTTGATTCGAGAAGCACATACTTCTCTAATTTCAGGTCACTTTGGTGTAAGTAAAACAATTTCACAATTACAAAGATTCTGCTATTGGCCATGAATGAATGAAACAGTTTCAATATATATTAAAGGATGTACTATGTGTGCTACAAGCAAGCCAAGTAATAGAAAATTAGGCTTGTACAATCCACTTCCAATTCCTTCTCGTCCTTGGGAAATTTTATCCATGGATTTTGTTATGGGTTTGCCAATGTCTAGAAAAGGGCATGATTATTTGTATGTAGTTGTGGATAGGTTCAATAAGATGTGTATTTTGACTCCATGTACTAAACAGGTCACAGTTGAACAAACTGCAAATTTGTTCTTCCAAAATGTATGGGTTCACTTTGGATTACCCACTTCTATTGTATCTGATCGAGATTCTCGGGAACTTTTGGTCAATTTTATGGGAACTCATGGACACCAAATTAAAGAAGAGCACGGCTTTTCATCCGCAAACAGACGGCCAGACAGAAGTGGTCAATAGGACAGTGGTACATTTGCTTCGAGGTTATTGCAGCAAGCATCCCAAGATTTGGGATGAACATTTGTGTTATGTACATCATGCTTACAACCATGCAAAACATTCTTCTACTCAGAGATCTCCATTTGAGACTTGTTTTGGTTTTGAACCAAAGTCTCCCTTGGATTTTGTCTTTGGTAAAGACATAGCAGTTGATGGACACAACGATGTGGACAAAGCAACCAAGTTCATTGAACAGATCCAGGAAATTCACCAGGAAATATAGGAACAGCTGGAAAAGAACCAAGCAAAGTATAAAGTGAGGCACGATAAGCATAGAGTTTAGCATAGTTTTCAAGTTGGTGATCAAGTTTGGTTGTACATCAGCAAAGAAAGACTTTAAGGGGAAGGTAAAAATTTAAAACCAATTAGATATGGTCCTTTCAAGATTCTTGACAAAATTCGTGAGAATGCTTTCCGCCTTGATCTACCAGCTTATATGCAGATATATTCCGTCGTAAATGTGGAAAATTTGCGATTGTACGAACCTTCAATGATTGAATATCCAGAAGAGAAAATTCAGGTACCTTCCATCGAATATTTTTCACCAGAGTGTCTCATCGAGTTGCAGGAGGACACAATTCTCGAGAAGAAGATAAGGACATCGCGACGGGGAGAAGTTGAGTATCTTCAAGTTGGAATTAAAGGTACAAATCCAAGTAAATCAAGATGGATATAAATCGGAAAAGTGAAGGAAACATATCCTCACTTACTCGACAGCTAAAACCAACTTTTGGTGGTCCAAAATCTTTCCAATAGGGAGAAGTGATCCAAAATGGATTCAGTTTTGTCTCCATATAAAAGTCTTCAAATGCAGTTGAAAATGGAATCAAGTTGAAGTTCTCGTCGACAGCTTTGCAACGGTGCGAACGGCACATGAAACCGACTTCATATGAGGAAGTTGTGGCAAGTCAAAGTTTCAAGGCAAAGTAGGGCAAAATGGAAAAAGTCAAAGTCAAACAGTCAACGGTCAAAGTCAAAGTCAAAGTCAACAGTATGATTTTATCAGGACACGTGTCATCTCGAGAATGCACCATTTTTCTAGGCTGATGTCATCGAGCTCAATGTTGTGTCGTAATTTGATTGGTTGATATGGGCCAATCCGGAGCTGACACGTGGCAGCTCGGATTTTGCCCAATGACAACTTATTTCCAAAATTTTTGGGGTCAGGGAGGATCAAACCCCTGACCTCCTATATTTGCTAAGTCTTCGTTGGATCTAGTTCACTGGTTGGGTCAACACGTCATATTGTGTTGAATGCATATAATAACATTGATATGTGGCAATGTAACGAATATATTATAACAAGCCGCGCATATATTATGGTATCCATAGTATGTAACAGAACCATATTCAAAGGTTTTAAAGGCATATATATTAATGTTTCGATATATCATATATCGTAACAAATCAACGCAACCTTCGGATATGACATATCAAAGGTTTAATACCATGCCACGTTATTTTGTAACTGCATATATTAATGTGCTAGATATTGTTAGAAACCATATGAGATGTATCAACGTGACCGCTGGAGTATGGATATGGTAAACCTTATCATAAGGTTTCAACGCATGTATTTTAATAAATGTTTTCCATGTATAGAATCAAACTGCCGGAAGGTTGGAGAAAGGTCGGGCGGGGGTTTTGACCCGCCGACCTCCAAAATTCTATTTAAACCAACGCCTTCGCACAAGAGCGCTAACCATTTGCGCTACAAATTGGACTTGTTAATTCCATCCTCCCACTTGTATTTATCTTTATGCAGGTGTCGAAGCCCGAACCAGCGCGAAATTTTCAGAAGCGGTTTAAGCTGCAGAGAAGTGGTTTTCTTGTAGACAGAAGCGGTTTTGCAGAAAGGCAGAGTGGTTTTTGACTTCCAGGGGGTCTGGAAGTCACTGGTACTCATTTTGACCAGAATTCCAAGCCGGTCATCATGGTGAGGTCTATTTCATCATTTGAGTCTCACGTTTTGAGCTCATGTTTGTAAAGCATTTGAAGACATAATATAAAGGTCAGCACTGGAAGCTAAAGGACCAGGAGACGTAGCCAAGAATTCTAGTGAACTCCTTATTAAATTTTGTCGTGTTGATATGTTTAAAATGTGTCTTTAATGGCTTATGTCGTTTATGTTAATAGCAATATTTTTGATCTATTGCATAATTTAACATAAGCAAGTTCACATAGATGTCAGTAATTCCTTTTTGAATAATTCAGATCAGAGAGATACTTGTATCACAGATTTCAATCACCAACAGTGTGTTTAGCTCGACTACATGATGTTCTTCTGCTTAGTATAGAGTAGAGGAATATGTTGGGGAGAGAATACCTTCCTCACTAAGAGGGAGTGTTAGTTTTATATAGTTTTGGTAGCATCGCACAGGACTTCTAGTCTCTAATGATGCTAAGAGGTTAAGGAACACAATATCTCCAAAACCCATAAAATGTTTCACAAGATAAGCTTGCGAAACACTTCAATTAAATTAATTTTCCATATTTTAAATATTTCCCAAGTCTGACTTAGGAAATGTGGTAAATTAAAGGGAATTAATTAAGTATGTTCGAGATTTAGAGACTTGAAGTCTAATTAATCTTAGTCTTCAATAGAGATTAAACCATGGTCGTTGAAGACTCGACGAGAGATTATAAGAGCAAGTCGAAGGGCTTGGAGAGGGAATCAGTTGCATCAGAGTGGTGAGTATGATCAAGGAAGATTGAACTACCCAATTCACAGATTTAGGCACAATTCGAGCTAGGAAAAGCGAGTAGCGGGGTTTACAATAGGGGGAATTTCTGAGAAATTCTCAAGGGGCTTTCCAGTTTCCATATCCATGAAAGGAAGGCCAAATTATATAGTAGGAAGTCTGAAAACCTGAAGTGTGAGTTTCCCAAAAAGCGAGTCCCTAGTTCCACCTTCCATGAATTATTTTTTGATTGCTTCTCATACTAGTCACAGCCTATCCTCACTAACTTATGGAGCTTTATCTCTCTATATAAATGTATCAATAAATCTCCCAAACTACTCTGAAGGCAAAAGGAAAAGTGACAATGAGGGAACCAAATTGAACCACTCATCGGACTACAAGAAGGGTGAGTAATACTATCAAATCCCAAACAAACCTAAAATCCACTACCTGCCCCTTCTAGGGAAGTGGGTTTCCAAAAATAATGAAGGCTAAAACCAAAAATATCCATTGATTAGAGACATTCTTAAGTTTCTTACAAGGGCATCTTATCAAATGTAGATGTAAAGAGGGTACACCATCATTTCATATAATAATAATTTCCAATACTAGACTCTAGTAATAAAATTTTAGAATTTTTGGTAGCTTGGATTTGCTAAATTTATGAATATGCTTAAGGCCCCACCCCCATTCACTCTTGAACTTGGGAATAATCACTAGTTTACCAAATGAGTACCAATTTTATAACTCTTACCTTTCAATAGAAAACCATAACAAAGCCTTCTAATCTTTCCAAAATCGCCTTTATGTGTGGGCTAGGAATACCAGTACACATATACAGCGTTCAAAACATACTTAAGTAGACCTCCCACCTCCTAAAAACCACCTATTGCACAATAAGTGGATTATATTTTCTACCTTTCTAATCAACCAACCCCAATCTCTCTTTCCATATCCATTGGGCTTTAAGATAAAACCAAAATATTATAGTTGTTCCTTCAACTTCAATTGTTAGGGAAATAATGTTTTGAATTAAGACCTCAATTAACCTTCATTCTCGGGTCTTTGTAATACAATTGAAATATATCCTAAAATTTCCTACCCTCACCCATTCATCCATTTGAAAATAAAATTACATCATCAACAAAGATCAAGAGTGTCATTTCATTCCCTCCTACCTTGATCCCCTATGCGCATTTCTATCTTATAGCTTCAAGTATTGACATTCTTAAACCTTCCACGACCATAACAAATAAATATGGAAATGGTGGAAAACCCTATTTTAAAACCATATATGTTTTAAAGAACAGATAAGGTGCCCCTTTAATGATTTTTCCCACTCCCCAACCCCCCCCCCCATAATCAAATTTCCAACAAAGAGTCAAAACCCCTCATGAATCAATGATAGTCACAAATACAACCAATGTGTCTTGTCGAATTTTTTATACAAGTCTAATTTTGATCACCATCGCTATCAGCTTTGTAGTTCTAAAAGTATGTAACCCTCCTTGAGCAAAACCAATAGCTTCGTGAATTTGTTTGCCTTCGTAAAATCCAAATTGTTCTTACGAGATCACATCTAGGTTGAACATTATTTTATTATATTTTGCATATATCCATGCTTGGAGGACAAATTTTATATAAACTTACATATTGACCTAGTTATCATGCATATTCTTAAAAATACACCCTCTCTTGGAGATACTTGATGTAATCTCTTTCATATTTTTGGATGAGGACGAATTAAAAATCTTGTCTATACATGTTTTGGCATGGTTAACAATGGATTGAAGGATATAACTACAATTATATATCATTTCTTTGACTTGTCATGAAGTTAGCAAAAAATAATTCGTTATTATAATATGAGAGAAGACTCATTCTAATAATAGGAGCTCTCTCTCCACTGTAATGGTTGTTGAGGCTTGGAGGAATGAGGAGCTTGCCACTTGTTTATTTATACATCGTACGATTGGAGTTTAATGGAAGATTCAAGCATATTGCATTTTTCTATGAGGCCTTTTAGATTTGCAATGCTCTTAACATGTTGACCTTTGTTGTGAGAAATCATTGTAACATGTTATGAATTCCTTATAGTGAACCATGTGGCATTTGAATAACATTAGGATTTGATCCATTTTACAATTATTGTTGTCATGTTAGCGTTGCATCTAATAAATCTAATTTTTGCTAGATTAACATCACCTAACCTTCATAAAAATGCTTAATAATGGCACTCCTAGATTTCCAAAGATATTTTTTTGCCGCATATTTCAGCAAGTAGGGGCTAATTTGTGGCATCCATACCAACCTCTATTACCATACATTTTCATTCATTCCTCGACTCTATTTTTATAAGGTGTGAAAGGCACTTGTTATTGGGATTTCTACCATCATTTTTGCTTCTCTTACCACTCATTATTTCACACATACTAAAACTATCAGTTTTGCTTAGGCTAACACTTCAATAAATCACCTTGCGTCTCAACTGTATAGCTTTGGCAATCCCATTCATATGGAATCCATCCTTTGAGTTCAAAAAGAGCTGACCCGAATTGTGGGAAAGAGGCATTGATTTGCCTCACTGAGTTGCATAAGGCGAACCCTTTGATTCTCTAATGTTAAATTTGGAAACTAGAACCAAATTCCACCTTGGGATTGCTCATTTGATGAAGATGATGATTGTATTAAATTCCTCTTTTTGAGAGGACCAAAATTGTTGTAAAGATCATCTCATTCGAACAAGCAGAAGTGTGATTTTGAATTTATGCCCACACATGTGAAAAAATTTCAGGTCGGCCTCAGCTAAATGTAGGCTCAAGAAGCCCAATGGATGTGTCTCTTCACCCACATCGAATTGTATAAATGCAAGTGACCTCACACCTCATTTGGCATCATTATCACTCACACATTCTTCTCTCTATTCATCAAATTGGTTCGTACAACTATTGGGTAGCCTCTCTCTCTCACATGTGTGGCAAGGAGGACAAATTTTATAAACAAAAATTGCAAGTTGAAAATTTTAGATTTCGGGACAAGTGTGACCAGCATTGACCGAGGATTTTTTACTTAGTTTGACTGCGGTTTTTGGGTCAAAATTTCTATATTCTTAGGCCTCATTTTTGGGCACAAAAATCGAGGATTTTTTGGCTGGTTGACCTAAGTTGACTTCAGGGTTGACTATTGTTTAACCGCAGAAAATTACAGCAGGTTTTTTCTCTCCTTTGACCAAGATGTTTTGGGCTGAAATTGACCTCCTAACCATGCCGAGTTTGACCAAGGAAGACCAAGTTGCTTCAAGAAATAATTGTTGTTTTGACCAACGTTGACTTTCTGGTTAGGGGCTTAACATTTGACTACAGTTGACTGCATAATTTGACAGGGCTAATTTGACTTTTTTTTGTGCTAGTTAAATTGACTTTTTTACTCTCTCTCTGTTGAACTTTTGAATAATAATAAGAAGAATTGATCAAAGGGTTTTCCCTGCATTGGGGTTTTTCCCTAGAATCCGCCAAATTTGGTGTTCTCTTGTCTTTTGCATTTTGTTTTATGTTCTATATGCATTTACTATTAATGTGATTAATGGTTAATGTGATTTCTACTGGAAATAATTGGAAATTGTCAATCAGATGCTAAAAGAACGTTGAAGTAAATTGTGCTAAGCATAGAACTTACCATTGTTAATTAAAATTAACATGGAATCAGAGCCCATGTGAAGACAAATCCCAAGAAAAGGAGAGAAAATAAATCACCAAAAAATATGTGTTGCACAAGGACAAGCCTCTATGGCTTATACATCTTACTTCAAGACTGAAGATAATCTCAATGATAAATCTGACTATCGTGCATGGAAGATGTTTTTGGATTTGACTTTGGAAGAGAATGATGTTATGGACTATGTGCAGAGAAATGTGGTGGAGCCTCCTTCAAATGTATCGGTTGCTGCTAAGACAAAGTATAAGAAAGGTGAGGCCAAAGCTAAGAAGATCATCAAAGACTCTATTCAAAAACATTTGGTTGCTTACATTTATAATTTAGGCACATATAAGGAGATTTATGACAAGTTGGTTGGGATGTTCAAAGCAAACAATGCAAACCAAATTCTCTTTCTCAAGAACAAGTTGAAGGAAATCAAGATGGATAGAGGGGAGTCTATCCAATCCTACTTCATCAGGATTATCGAAATCAAGAATGATATTCTATCTATTGGAGAAGTTGCTGACAGGGATTTCACTCTTAATGCTCATGGAGGACTCACATGATTTTGGGATGTGTTCAAAACCATTATTCTTAACAATGACAGGATTCCTGGTTTTGACGAACTATTGACTAGATGCACTCAATAAGAGACGAGGATGATGGAGAGAGAAAACCCTTCAAATGGAAATGAGCCACTGCATTCTCCACTCATGCTAAGAGGAAGCACAATGATGGTCCAAAGAGACAAGGTCAAGGATTTAAGCAAGGATTCGAAGAAGGAAGAAAGGGAAGATTCTACAATTGTAACAGGTTTTGCCACTATGCTAGAAAGTGCCCTCATAAGAATGATACACCAGGAGATGACGACAACAACAACAACCGCAATAATTTCAAAGGCAATGGAAATCAAAGAAACAACAATTTCAACAATAAAGCACAGAGGAATGCTCCCGATGCTCAATATTGTAATGGTCAACCTCCCAAAAATACAAGAAACTCCATGTATGAGGAAACTAATGTTGTAGAAAAACAAAAATAATTTTATCTAATTTTTTCCCTCACTATTTCCTCTCCTCCAGACATTTTGAATAATGGTTGATTGATAGTGGTGCCTCAAGGCACTTCACTGAGTATAAGGAGGCCCTCTCTAATTTGATTTAAAATAATACTAATTTGGATATCATACTTGGATACAATTCCACCTACCTCATGAAAGGGATATGGATTGTCACTCTTCACTTGAATCAAGGTCAAATCCTTCATCTACAATATGTATTATATGTACATGATTTGAAAAAGAACCTAGTATCTATTTCTGCGATGGACGATGAAGGCTTCAAGGTAGAATTCGTTGATGGGAAGGTATGTATTTAGAAAAGGAACCTGAAAGATGCATTTACACCCGGATTTAGGGTTGAAGATCTCTATCAGATTGGAGGAAGTTCTTTGGGAGCTATGACTTTCGATACTTCTCTTCAATCTAAATTATGGCACCAGATATTTTCTCACCTTCATTAAAAATCCTTACCTGATGTAAGGAAGATGATCACAAGTATGCATGAATTCAACCTAGAACAATAATGTGGTTGTTGAAATGGCACCAAGAAAATGGGACCCAAAGAGGGCTTCTGATTTAATTTTCCCTTAATTAAATTGGAAGATAAATTGTAATTTCATCTCATAACAACTTGTAAGCGTTAACTGAGTCAGGAATATTTATTTAGCTCAGAGAATTCGAGTTGGAGGTCAAATTAAAGGCATGTAGAGTTCTTCCTAGATTTTAGTGGTTCAGTTACAGTTATTTGTGAGTTCTAATTAGTTAACTCAATTAATTGAGTTAAAATCAGTTTAACTAGTTCTAACTGAGAGATGAGCTAGTGATAGGTCCAGTTAATTAAATATGATTTAATTCACAAGTAGTGATCAATCAGTTAATTGATAACTCGCTATCAATAGTTTTTGCATGTCAGTTCTAAGGAAGGCCTAGTTGAGATTGAGGTTAAAGGGAAGATAACTATCAGTTGTATAATTAGAAAATTGTACAAGTCATGCATGAGTTCATCAGGATGCCTTGAGAGAATTTCTAAATCAATTCTTGGGAATTTCCTTAGTAATAGGGACATAATTCCTCTAATAATGTGTAAGCAAGGCTGGTCAGACATTTAAGAATTGGTTAAGTATTGGAGCAATTTTTCCTATATCAGAGTGAGACAGTCAGCAGAGTGCAGAGGTTTCTCAGTGAGGGAAATAGCATTGTATTGTTTCATGGTATTGACTTTATGTAATATACAGATATCAGGGTTTTGAGTAGTCATTTTCCCCAAATACATCTTGTGTTGTGTGATTAATAATTTATTTCTCTTACCTGTTATGTGATTGTGCGATCGTAATTGGTTTCCGCAATTTGTAGAAGGATTCAGTACTTTGTTTTAGCACATTACAATATCATACTGAATCCCTTTGGATAATTTCTACATGGGAAGGAACCACAATAGAATAGAAGAACCAGAGTTTGTTTTGAACAAATACATTGAATTTGCAGATTTATTCTTCAGGACTAGCAACAGATCAAGATGTCTTTCAATGGTTTGAGACTTGAATATGACCTTGAGGGAAATTCGAATTACATAGCATGGAAGGACAAGATGGAGGCAGTGCTCGAGGATAATGGACAAAAGAAATTCATAGACAGTATATTCCCCATCCCGCAGCAGCAAATGCTCAACTTATTGATGCATGGAATAAGAATGTAGCAAAGGCGAGAAGAATCTTATTAGAAGGAGTTAGAGATCATATTATCTCGAATCTCCATGGAAAGGTAAATCCATATGCTATGTGGAAGGCCTTGACAGATCTGTTTCATAATAGAAGAAACCACAAGAAGCTTGCGTTGAAAGACAAGCTCAAAAATATCAAGATGGAGAAGGGAAACACGATCCAAAAATACTTGACGAAGTTCACTCAATGTCGAGATGAGCTTGGAAGTGTTGGGATAACAGTGTCCCAGGATGATTTGGTGAGACTAGCACTTCTACGCTTTCCCAAGAGCTAGCATAGCTACCAAGACTCTTTGAATGGGAGGGAGAAACTACCAAAGTGGGAGCGATTGTCGTCTGACTTGGTACAAGAAGAGATTCGGCAGAGCACCAGAGATGGATCCTCATCAAAGACTGATGATGAGGAGAACTATGGCTTGGTTGGAAAGTTAAAGAAAGAGAAAGGGAAGGCATCCCATTCCAAATTGAAGTCTAGCAAGGTAGGAAAGAAGCAAGACTTTTCAAAGGTAGAATGTTTCAATTGTCATGAGCATGGACACTATGCTACAAATTGTCTGCACAAGAAGACCAACAAGAAGGCCTGAGGAGGAGCAGAAGGTGAAGCACTTTCTTCATAGTTCAAGTTAGATTTCACTCTCATCACATGCATGGTATCATTGGTGATGGTAAAGTCTGCTCCACAGTGATCAACAAAGGATTTATTTGAGACATGATTCTGACAGATGGATAACTATAGTTTTTTTAAAATTTTGGTTTATGTTGTTATGTTGGAAGACCGTGGCTATGATGTGGTATTCAGTGAAGAAAAGGCGTTCCTTTGTCAAAAATCCACGGGACAGGTGAAAGAAATATTGGGGTTCGAGTAAAGAACCTCTACGAATTGGATGTAAAACATTGTGTTCCCTTGATCACGAAAGGAGAGAAGGTGGAGAGCCGAGACATCGGTGAGTTATGGCACAAGATATTGGTCCATCTACACCATGGCACTTTGAATATCATGCAGCAAATTTCTATAGGACTTCCAAAGGGTACACTTTCACAAAGAGATACATGCAAAGGGTGTACATTCGGGAAGTATACCAAAGCCACCTTTCACAATAAGGAAAGTCAAGCAAAGGTGATCCTTGAGAGAGTTCACTCAAAGGTGTGTTGACCATTCTCGATAGCTTCCACACCAAAACATAAGTATTATGTGATTTTTTTAGATGATGTTTCACGAAAATCTTGGATTTTCTTCATGCAAAGAAAGATCGTACATTCTCCAAGTTTTGTGAGTTCAAGGCACTTGTCGAGAAATATATAGGGAAGAAGGTGAAGGCTCTGAGGAGCAACAATGGTGGAGAATATGTCTCTAACAAATTCAAGAAATTTTGTGCCTCGGAAGGAATTTAAAGAGAATTGATAGCACCTCATAACCCACAGCAGAATTGGGTTGCAAAAAGGAATAACATAACTATTGTGGGAGCAGCACAAGCTATGTTGCATGATCAGGGCCTATCGTTGCATCTGTGGGAAGAGGCATGCAATACAACAGTGTTTGTGCAAAACATAAGTCTTCATCGGATACTTGGGATGAGTACACCAGAGGAAGTTTTTCCAAGAGACCAGAAGTGTCGCATTTTAAAAATTTTGGTTCACTAGTTTATTTCCATGTGACCAGAGATGCCAAGAATAATCTAGAGCCAACAACAAAGTTGGGGATATTTTTGGGGTACATTGATACACCTCACAACTATCCGATGTACTTGCCAACACACAAGATGACAGTGGTCAGAAGATATGTGAAATTCGATGAAGAAAATGCTATGTGAATTTCCCTTGAGAGGGAGCTTCAGTTACATGTAGTTGAGGAGCTCTTGGCTCCAAAAAAAGAACTTCAAGATGTGGAGAAGCCACAAGCAAAGGAACAGAGAGTGGAAGAACCCACTCATGCATAGCCATCCACCAGAGATGGAAGGAAGCGCAACAGAGAGGCTGATATATTTTTGCTAGAAGCAAGAGAGAATGTGGGAGCACCCACATCACAACAGAGGCAGAGAAGGTCCTCAAAGCGGTACACTGGATACATGGATTTTATGAGCGAAGGTATAGAGATAGAACCATCCTCTTTCAAGGAAGCAGTGCAGCAGCCAATTTGGGTTGATTCCATGGTTGAGGAGAATGACTCCATTATCAGAAAGAGTGCATGGGAATTTGTCCCAAGACCAATGGGGAGGTCAGTTGTAGGATCCAGGTGGGTCTACAAAGTGAAGCAGGTCGCAGATGGGAGTGTGGAGAAGCACAAGGCCAGATTTTTGGCCAGAGGGTTCTCTCATGTGGAGAGGATTGATTATGATAAGACTTTTGCACCAGTCACAAGGTACTCATGAATCAAATCCATCCTTGCACTCTCATCGCAGATAGGGTGGCAGATACATCAGTTGGATGTAAATACGGCCTTCCTCCATGGGGTGATTGAGGAAGAGGTGTACATTGAGCAGTCAAAATTTTTTGAGACCATAGACAGGGAGTCGCATGTGTGCATACTCAAGAGAGCAATGTATGGGCTGAAACAAGCACCTTGTGCTTAGTACACCAGGATCGACAGCTATTTCATCGAGTTGGGCTTCACCAAGAGTGAAAAAAATGTGACCCTTTATCATATTGTAGTAGAAGGTAATCTTTTGATTATTGTACTATATTTCGATGATCTAATACTGACAGGTGATGAGCAGCTCATAAAGTCTTGGAAAGAGGATCGTGCAAGAGAATTGGAGATGAAGGACATGGGGCTCTTGCATTATTTCCTTGGATTGGAAATATGGCAAAGAGATGGGAAGATATTTGTATCAGGGAAAGTATGCCAACGAGATCCTCAGGAAGTTCCACATGGAGGGAAGCAAACCCATGGAGACTCCTCTAGCAAGACACTGGAGGGAGGAGGATGATACTTCAGGTGAAGTAGTGGATGTTATTGTTTACAAGCATCTTGAGGGTTCACTCATGTATTTGGTAAACACATGACCAGAAATATGCTACGCAGTTAACCAGCTTAGTCCAACTATGGTTAAGCCTACCAAGTTCTTTTGGAAGGTATGCAAGCATGTGTTGAGACACCTTAAAGGCACTACAAAGTATGAGCTATGGTGCAGACGGACAAAGGGAGTGAAGCTTCAAGTCTTCACCGATGTAGATTGGGAAGGGAGTCCATCTGACAGGAAGAGCACATCAAGAGGCATCTTCAGCATAGGATCAGCAGTGGTTTCCTAGTACAGCAAAAAATAGATATCAGTTGCATTCAGTTCAATAGAAGCAGAGTACATGGCAGCAAGTCAGGCAGCATGTGAGGCCATCTGGATGAGGAAGATACATGTTGGTTTGTTTGGTTGACAGTTGGATCCGACAGTGAGATATTGTGATAACCAAAGTTGCATAAAACTCTCTGTGAATCCATTTTTTCATGACAGGTCCAAACATATTGATATATGGTATCACCATCTCAGAGATTGTGTACATAGGCGGATTATGTTAAAGAGGCAGATTATGTCATTAGAGTACATTCCCACAAAGGAGCAGAATGCGGACATTTTAACAAAGGCACTAGAAAGAATCAAATTTGAGTTCCACAAAGATACGATCGGGGTAGCAGATAATCCCTTTCTTGTTGAGAGGGATTGTTGAATGGAACCAAGAAATGGCACCCAAAGGGGTTTCTGATTTAATTTTCCCTTAACTAGATTGGAAAAGAAATTATAATTTCATCTCATAACAGCGTGTAAGTGTTAACTGATTCAGGAACACTTAGCTCAGATAATTCAAGTTGTAGGTCAAACTGGAGGCACGTAGACTTCTTCCTAGATTTTAGGGGGTCCAGTTACAGTTATTTGTGAAATGTAATTATTCAACTCAATTAATTGAGTTAAAACCAGTTTAACTAGTTCTGGCTGAGAAATGAGCTAATAATAAGTCCAGTGAATTAAATATGATTTAATTCACAAGTATTGATCAATCAGTTAACAGATAATTCTCTATAAATAGTTGTTGCATGTCAGTTCTACGGAAGGCCCAGTTGATATTGAGGTTAAAGGGAAAATCATTATCAATTGTATAATTAAAAAATTGTATAGGTCATCCATGTGGTCATCGGGATGTCTTGAAAGAATTCCGCAATCAATTCTTTGGAGTTTCCTTATTAATAGGTACATAATTCCTCCATGAATGTGTAAGCAAGGCTAGTCAGACAAAGGCAGAAAATTGGTTAAGTATTGGATCAATTTTACCTAGATCAGAGTGAGGCAGTCAACAAAGTGAAAAGGTTTCTTAGTGAAGGAAATAACATTGTATTTTTTCATAATCTTGACTTTATGCAATATACAGATAGTGGGGTTTTGAGTAGTTGTTTTCCCCAGATACATCTTGTGTTGTGTGATTTGTTGAAATTTGGTTACCGGAGGACAAGTGGTTCCCTAAGGCTTTGATATTTTGCCTAGGGAAAAGTGTCCAAAGAATTTTAATTTTCTCCTAAAGTGACTTTATAAAGTTATAAAGTCAAATCTAATTTAAAAGTGACTTTAAGTGATAAAGTTACTAAGTCTAATTTTAAAGTGACTTTAATAAAGTCAATGTGAAATTAGAAGGGAAAAGTAACTTTGGAAATAAATGACTAAGTGGGCCTTTATTAAAGTGGGGTGAATTAAAAAATAGAAAGTGAGATTTAAATGAGCATTTAATCTCAGCCCTAGATCTAAAGCTATCTCAACCATTAGATTTAGGGATTCCCCAAAAATCACGTAGGGTTAGGTTAAAAGAGGAAAATGAGGGAAAAGGTCATTCATTCTTTCATGAGCAAATTGAGAGAGGAGGAGAGAAAACAAAGGAGAAATTTCTGAGAAGTAAAGAGGAGGGAAGCAGTTAGAGACTTCAACAAATCCGTACAGCAGCAAAGAGGCACGATTCCTGTTGAGCCTCAAAATTGTGCTTTCTTTCATTCCATTTTACCTCATTTTCCTTTGTCCATTGCCATCCTAGACCCAATTGATCAATGAATATAGTTAAAATTACTTCTAGAATGATTTACATGACTGACTTGCTAAGTTTTGTGATTTTTGCCATTGTAAAGCATTTTGACCGGAACTAGCTGCAGAATGCAGACATTCCGTAGCTAATCGGCGATTCTGCAACTGTCTTCACGTTTGAGTATGTTCCAGGTGGCCTCTCAAGAAAAACCGCATATGGGCATAATCCACGTCATGTCTACATGGTTCGTTGCTCATCATGGAGGAAGAAACGAATTCTGGGTACGGTTTTGGAACGTGGGAACACATTTAGGAAAGCAAACTTCTATTAGGACTGTCTCAGTCCAGATGTCTTTTTCCTCTTCACGCAGCCACTTCAAGAGTCCTAATGTGATTCCGATAAGGAAAGACAATGTTCCTAAAATTGTTGCAAGTCTTGTTATGTGCATTTGCTATATAAACACTTGGGAAACCGAGAGCTAGGCTAGATTTTATGCTAGATTTTGCTTAGATTCTGTGCTACATTTCTGAAGACGCAGAGTGCTATGTTCAAGTTATTTCATCTTTAATGAAGCAGACAGTGTTGTTTTGAAAGCGTTGATTTAATTTGGAGTTGAATTCCGTCAGGTGGTAGAGGGCCCCTGCCTCTTGCACGGATTTATTTGCGTAATTTAAATAAGTATTCTAGTTGCCTTTACGTTTCTGAAGTTGAATTTGTAGTTGTTTTTATTAGTTACTGTAGTTATACTCATTCTAACTCTTCCACAAGAAGAATCTCTTCCAAAAGATTATAATGATGAATGGGAAATGGCTATAGTATTGTAGGATTAGAAGTTGAATTCATAGTTGTTTTTAATTAGCTACTGTAGTTATACTCATTCTAACTCTTCCACAAGAAGAAGCTCTTCCAAAAGATTATAATGATGAATGGGAAATGGCTATAGAATTGTAGGATTTAGTTGTAATTTTTGTTGTTCACTATCACAATTACACTTGTTCTAATCACTCTTCCACAAGAAGAAACTCTTCCAATAAATTCTTAAGGAGTCCAAGGCATAACCGTGATAATGAATGTTTAAGTTGTGTGTTTGCACTAAGTACCATCGTTGTTCTTGCTCTTAAACGCTTGCCCAAAATATCATAATGACGAGTAGGAGATGGCTATGATATCTTAGTTTTTCACTGCTTTCAGTCTTTTTGCTTGCATTTGCACTCAATTACACAGTCATAATTGTTCTAAAATCTCTTCCAAAAGAAGAAACTCTTCCAAAATATCAATAATGATGGACAAACAGATTGTATAATTCCATAGAATAATGCATGATAGCATAGTTAGGATGCTTCGGAGTTTAATTGCACTTAACTCATGTTCAGCTACTTTGTTTTGAGTTTGATGATGACTTGTAGTTCAGCATTGTTTTAGATTAAGTGATATCTCAAGTTCATTGTTAGCCTAACTAATTGCATTTGCACTCCATATTCAGTTGCCATTCACTGCATATTAGACCCCTTCAGTTGTTAAACTTAACAAAACAGTCTTCATTATTTACAAACATCTTCTTGTTCTAAAATCTATAATTGCTTCATAACCATATGAACAGAAGACTACATCATTTTAAGGCCTGAAGTACCTCTGCAATTTCCTTATCATTTCATAAACAGAGCCCTCCCTCAAAAGACCACTTTGAAAAGAAATCAATAACTCTTGAGTAAGGTTTTGTGACATTCAATTAAATTGCAGAATAGAGTTAGGAACTAGCTTTAGAATAGAAGATCTTATAATGGTATCAATGTTTTATTCCAAACATAATTCAACAAATCTCTAATCAAGGATGAAATGTTGCATCATTATGAGTTAGTTGTTTATTTAGGAAGATTTGCATGCTTAGTTGACCATGTTTCAAGCTCTCTCTCAAATGTCTTTGATGAAAGAATTTGACAAGTTTAGTTTGTGTTTTGAATCATTTGCTTAAAAGTCATTATCAAGCCTTACTTTTGCTTAATCATAGATTAGATTTGATTCTGCTTCAGTGTTTCAAATTGCATTTGTCATTTGTCATCAACCAATTAGGATCCACTCTGTTTTTAATCATCAGCTCATTTCCATTAGCTTTCTAGCCATTTTTCTTGTGAACATAAAACCACCAAAAGACCAAAAACATCATAATCATCATAAAAAACCAAAAACATCACAAAACACTACACACAACGCATTAGGAAACAAGCACCTAGGTACATACAGTACACTTCACTTCAGCAGTTTACAAATCCTAGTTGACAATTAAATGAGCTCAATTTAGGAGACTAGATTGAGACCAAACAATTCCCAAGGCAGAAATATTTACAACAGGAGGTTGGCACATTTTTCGAGGAAGGAGGCACAGAAAAGAGGGATTCCATATAGCAGCTTCAATGCGCATTCCAAGGCATATTTTGGGCTCGAAAACCAAGGAGGAGTTTGTTGTTTTTCTAGCACATATTTCGAGGAAATCCGTACAACAAGACATCATTGTTTTCGAAGCTATTTTCAAGCACAGGAATCAAGGAGGAAGTACAGCTGTACTTTTGTACATTTCGTACAGTTGTACAGTCGTACTGTTGAAATATGGGCACGCATTTCGAGGGTGAAAGTTCATCATTTAATGCTGTAAAAATTTATGTTTTGATTGTTTTATGTTCGACACGTTTTCCAAAGCAGGGTATAAGCACAGAAATCGAGATAAGTACACTTATTAAGTTGTTGGAATTTTTGTTGTAAATTTTGTCTCATTGTAAAATCATATTCAAAAATAAAGTGAGCTTTCGAACTGGTTTTCCCCAAGAGTTGTAAGGGGTTTTTCCAGGGTCATGTTGACCAAAAATCAGCGTGTCAAAATTCTGTGTGGCTAATTTAATTTTCTGAGTTTTTATTTCTGCATTTCAGCACTGTGAAATTTCCAAAATTTGTGTTTTCAGAAAATATTTATTTTTCCAACTTGTTGAATATATGCCTATGGGAATGGGCATTTAACTTTATGGGAGAAATAAGGAGAAACTGAAAACCGGGGTTGGGTTGTCAAATTTCTACATGGCATCAGAGCTATTTTGCCGAAAATTGCAATTTGGGACAGCAAGAAGAAAAATTACAGCAAGTTGTTTTTTCACACAGAAAACAGTGCCTTTAATACAGCAGTGTTATTTTCAACTTATTTAAAACAGCGAGCATGTCTTTGGGCTTGAGGGTGAAGGATAGGTTGGATGGGCATAGTAACTACAGTGTTTGGAAGGAGATAATGCAGAGCATCTTTGAGAAGGGAGAAGTCTGGGATATCATGGTGCATACTGCACAGCACCCTGTTAATGTGCCTATTGATGTTGTTCATTTGGCATCATTTAATAAGAAGAATAACAAGGGTAAGAAACTGATTCTGGATGGAATTAAAGACCATTGCATTCCTCATGTGAGAGGAAAGAGATATGCTCATGAGATGTGGACAGCGTTGACCAATCTCTACTAGAGTACCAATGAGAACAAGAAAATGGTCTTAAGGGAGAAGTTGAAGACCATTAAGATGGGTAAGACTGATAGTGCAGCGGGATATCTCACAAAGATTACTAATGTGAGAGATGCATTGGAAGCGGTTGGAGAGGTCATTCCACCCACTGAGTTGATGCAGATTGCAGTGAATGGCCTTCTCAGTTCATGGTTGAACTTTGCTGATGGGGTTTGTGCACGTGAGACCCTTCCCTCTTGGGAGAGGTTCTGAGATGATTGCATACAGACATAAATCAGAAAGAGCCAGCTTGGGGCAGCCAAACTAGTTGAGCAGGATGAGGATGTAGCACTGTTGGCAAAAGGCAAGAAAGGCAAGGGAAAAAAACAAGTTTCCACAAGTGTTGGTGAGAGCAAAGGAAAAGGTAAAAGTAAACAGGGGAACACGCAGAAGGACTATTCCAAGGTGAAGTGTTCGAATTGTCAGAAGATGGGACACTATGCAGTTGTGTGTTTGGAGAAAAAGAAGAAGGGGAAGAACCAGAGCATGGCAGCATCAGCAGAGATAGAGGACTTTACGAATAGCTTTGACCGGGAGTTTGGTTTCATTGCTTGTGAGTCCACTAGTGCAGGATTACCTGCCACAGAGGTTGAGAGAGAGTGTGCATTTCCCTCCACTAGCGGAGCATCTTCAGGTATCTAGTATGTTGATAGTGGGGCTTCGCGTCATATGACAGGAGTACGTGAGTACTTCTCAGAGCTTTCAGAGAGTGGCACTGATATAGAGGTAGTACTTGGAGATGACAGCGTTGTTAGAGTAGTCAGTGTGGGGACATTGACATTTGATAGGGAACCCAAACCTCCCTTGAAGGTGTCAGATGTTCTATATGTTCCAGGGATGAGGAAGAACCTCATATCCGTCTTAGCATTGGAGGACAGAGGATATGAGATATTGTTCAAGAGAGGACAGGTGTTGATATATCCCAGCTAATTTAGCTAGAGTGATTGGTGTACGCCATGCAATGGTGTACAAGTTTGCATTTCAGCCCCTTTTGGCATTGACCAGTAGTACCGACAGCAGAGCTAGCAGTTCAAAGTTGTGTGAGATTTGGCACCGCGGGATGGGGCACATGTATCATGGAGCCTTGAGGAAATTGCGGGAGATCACTACAGGTGTGCCAGATTTCAGTACTGATCACCTTGATACATGCAGAGGATGTGCTATGGGCAAGTTTTCCAAATCCCCTTTTCCCAGTAGTGACAACAAATCGACAGGGATACTTGATTTGATTCATTCCAATGTGAGCGGTTGGATGTCTCATGTTTCCTTGAGTGGATATGAGTATTATGTTTTATTCATTAATGATCACTCTAGGACGACCTGGATTTATTTCTTGAAGACCAAGAGTGAGGTCTTCAAATGGTTTCAAGAGTTCAGAGCTCTTGTGGAGACTCAGACAGGTCGGAAGATCAAGTCCCTGTGGTCGGACAATGGAGGAGAGTACACCCTTGGTGAGTTTGTTGATTATTGTGCGGAGGCAAGCATTAGGAGGGAGTTCACAGTTCCTTACAACCCCCAGCATAACGAGGTTGCCGAGAGGAAGAATAGATCTATCGTTAGGGCTGCCAAAGCCATGTTACATGATCAGGGGTTACCATTTTTTTTGTGGGCAGAGGCCTGCAACACTACTGTATATTTGCAGAACAGGAGTCTGCATCGTGCCTTGGGGCATGTGACTCCGGAGGAGGCTTTTTCTAGGAAGGAAATTGATGTTGGTCATCTTCATATCTTTAGGTGTATTGCATACTCCTACGTACCCAAGGAGAAGAGGACCAAGCTAGAGCCCACCACAGAGAAGGGTGTCTTTGTGGGCTACAGTGAGAACTCGAAGGCCTTTCAGATTTATATTCCCATACAGAGGAGAGTTGTTGTCAGACGGGATGTGAAATTCGAAGAGGACAGGGCTTTCAAAAGGTCACGGGAGATAGAGTATCTGGATCGGCCAGACCCTCAGGAGCAGCTGAGTCAGGCACAGGGATCCAGTGGGCAGGGATCAAGGGGTTCCGGAGGTACATCGATTACGGTGTCAGGTCCATTAGTGGGCAGTGGCTCACAGAGTCATATGGGTGGTGCTTCGAGCAGCATGCAGAGCAGTTCGCAGAGCAGTTCACTAGGGAGTCCACTGATGGACAGTTCACACGGTACTTCAGCATCTACAGGTTCAGGTTCAGGCAAGAGGACAGCAGACAAAAAGTTAGGAGTTCAGGCTCCTGATGAGGAGGAGGAGTTTCATTCTCCAGTGGGAAAAGTGTGCTCAGGGAAGAGGAAGCCCAAGTGGCTTCAGGTTACCTTGAGAGAGACCACATTTGTTGCTGGGCCTAAGAGGTCGGTCAGAGAGAGCAGACCACCTGATAGGTTCTGTAGCTATATGACAATGGTTGCCAACATCATTGACTCGAAGTCTTCTAGCTATGAGGAGGCAGCTAGCCAGCAGGTCATTTATCCTTTCATGAAAAAGAGGGAAAAGGTCATTCATTCTTTCATGCGCAGATTGAGAGAGGAGGAGAGAAAGGAAAGGAGAAATTTCTCAGCAGTGAGGAGAAGGAGGGCAGCAACTAGAGACTTCAGCAAATCCGTACAGAAAAGAGGGACAGTTCCCAAGGCATAAATTCATACAGCAGAAAGTTGGCACATTTTTCGAGGAAGGAGGCACAAAAAAGAGAGATTCTGTATAGCAGCTTCAGCACGCATTCCAAGGCATATTTTGGGCTCGAAAACCAAGGAGTTTGTTGTTTTTTCTGTTACAAATTTTGAGGATATCCGTACAACAGGACAGCGTTGTTTTCAAGGCTATTTTCGGGCATAGGAATCGAGGAGGAAGTACAGTTGTACTTTCCGTACAATCTGTACAACCATATGTCTGAAATCTGGGCACGCATTTCGAGGGTGGAAGTTCAGCATTTAATGTTGTAATAAATGCTGTAAAAAATTATGTTTTGATTGTTTTCTGTTCGGCGCATTTTCCAAGGCAGGGTATAGGCACGAAAATCAAGATAAGTACATTTATTAAGTTGCTGAAATTTTTGTTGTAAATTCTATCTCACTGTAAAAGCATATTCAGAAATAAAGGGAGCTTTCGAACTGGTTTTCCCCAAGAGTTGTAGAGAGTTTTTCTAGGGTCATGTTGACCAAAAATCAGCGTGTCAAAGTTCTGTGTGTGGCTGATTTAATTTTTTGAGTTTTTATTTCTGCATTTCAGCACTGTGAAAGTTCCAGAATTTGTGTTTTCAAAAAATATTTATTTTTCCAGCTTGTTGAATGTATGGCTATGGGAATGGGCATTTAACTTTATGGGAGAAATAAGAAGAAACTGAAAACCGGAGTTGGGTTGTCAAATTTCTACACGATTGATAATTTCTTTCTCTTACTTGTTATGTGATTGTGTGATCGTAACTGGTTTCCACAATTTGTATAAGAATTCAACTTTTTGTTTTAGAACATTACAAGATCAGGTTGAATCCCTTTGGATAATTTCTACAGTTGTGCAATTGGAAAACATACAAGGGGAACATTCCCTCCAAGTAAAAGTAAGACTATCGACATTCTTCAATTGATCCATTATAGGGGACCATTCCATCTAAGTGAAAGTCAAACTATCGACATTCTTCAATTGATCCATTCTAATCTATCTTGTATGTTGCTCATAACATCTTTGGGAGAATACTTGTACTATACAATCCTTGTGGATGACTTTTCCTACAAAACATGGATCTATTTCTTGAAGGAGAAGAACAAAGTGTTCAAATGGTTCTGCTCTTTGAAAGCCTTAGTTGAAAATCAAACAGGGAAGAAGATCAAAATATTGAGGACCACTACTGCATATACTCCTGAGCAAAATGGAGTTGTCGAAAGGAAGAATCGAACAATCATAGAAGCTACCTGTGCTATGCTTCATGACCAACGCCTACTGAAGTTCTTATGGGAAGACGCTACCAACAATGTCGTATAAATTCAAAATAGGTGCCACATCAAGCATTGGACTTCAAGACACTCGAAGAAGTTTTCACCAATAAGAAGTTTTCAAAGCTTTAGTTGAAAATCAAATAGGGAAAAAGATCAAAATATTGAGGACCAATAATGGAACCGAATATGAATCAAATGAATTTAATTACTATTGTAGAGAAGTTGGCATTAAGAGGGAGACCACTACTACATATACTCCTGAGCAAAATAGAGTTTCCTAAGGAAGAATCGAACAATCATAAAAGCTACCTGTGCTATGCTTCATGACCAACGCCTACCGAAATTCTTATGGGAAGAAGTTGCCAACATTGTTGTATAAGTTCAAAATAGGTACCCACATCAAGCATTGGACTTCAAGACAACCGAAGAAGTTTTCACCAGTAAGAAACCTGATGTTTCTCATTTTAGGATTTTTTATTGTCCTGTGTAGTTTCATGTGCTAAAAGAGAAAATAAACAAGCTAAATGTGTCTGCGAAGAAAGGAACATTTTTGTGCTATAGTGAAACTTTAAAGGCATATAGAATCTGTGCCAGGTCAAAGAGAAGTTGAATAAGTCATGATGTCACCTTCGATGAAGATTTGTCCCTTGGGAAAGTCTAAAATCCTCCTATCACAAGGAAGGACAATGATGATGATGCAAGAAAGAAGGATGAATCTCCGATAGATGAACCGATGCCTGATGTTGGAAGGTTCAATGGATCCCATTGATCCACCTCTTGGTGATCCCTCTACCTCAAGAAAAAGACCTTTGTGGCTCAAAGATACTCTCGAAGATGTTGAAAGACATGTTGCACCAAGGGGGCATTTTGTGAAAGCAAGAAGTCGAACAAGTACCAAGGGTACTTAGTTGCTACGAGTACCATTGTTCAATCTTAGCCACGTACGTTCGAAGAAGCCGTGAAGCACGAAGTATGCAAGGATGCGATGAATGAGGAATATGAATTGATCATGAAAAATGATATTTGGGATGTGGTTCCTATACCCATGGACAAGTTCGTGGTCACTTCAAAATGGCTTTACAAAATCAAACATGGAGTTGATGGGAGTGCTGAGAAATTCAAGGCCAAGTTCATTGCTCTAGGATTCTCTCAAAAGGAAGGAGTGGACTATGACGAGATATTTGCATCGGTTGCCCAATACACGACTAACTGATCTATCATTGCTCTTGTTGCCTCTCATGCATGGAGCTTACACCAAAATGGTGTTAAAATTGCTTTCTTACATGGCTCGCTTAAGGAGGAAGTCTATGAAGAGCAACCTGAAGGGCTCAAAGTTCAATTTCAAAAGACTCATGTATGCAAGTTGAAGAAAGCCTTCTATGGGTTGAAGCAAGCCCCTAGGGCTTGGTGTGAGAGGATTGATAGCTATCTTATGAAGTTGAGATTTACAAGAAGCGAAGTTGAGATTTACAAGAAGCGAAGGTTGTAAAGGACAGGCCTCTCATTCTGGTACTTTATGAGGATGATCTCTTTATGACAGGTGTTGACCCTCTCATTCATCAATGCAAGAGGGAGTTGGCTTCTGAGTCTGAAATGAAGGACCTTAGTTTGATGCACTACTTCATAGGCTTGGAGGTCTGGCAAAAGCCGGGTTGAGATTTACTTTCTCAAGGGAAATACATTGTGTAGTTGCTTGAATGATCTGGGATATGGTGGAATGCAATTCTGTCTACTCCGATGGAACTCAACTTCAAGAAGCTATGTGGAAGTGTTGTTGAGCCCGAATTGGCAAATCCTTCCGAGTATCGACAACTTATCAGGGCCCCGATGTTCTTGGTAAACTCTCGTCCATACATATGCTTCATTGTGAATACATTGAATCAATTTATGGTCGAGCCTTGTCACATACATCATATTGCTGCCAATAATTTCTTAAGATATCTTTGTGGCACAATCAATGATAGTTTGAGATACACCGCTGAGAGCTTGAGGCTACATTGATATATTGATATTAACTAGGCTAGCACTATGGTGGATCGTAAAAGAACATCTGGATGTTGCTTCTCATTGGGGTCTACTTCAATATCTTGGATGAGCAGGAAGCGAAAATCGGTTGCTTTAAGCCCTGCCGAGGTCAAATACATTACTACTAGTATGGCATGTTGTGAAGTTGTTTGGTTGAGGAAACTCTTTAGTGAGCTATTTGAGCATGTCTTCAATACCACTGTGATCTACCACGACAAGCAAAGTGGGATTCACCTCTCAAGAATCTCGTGTCCCACGACCGCTATAAGCATATTGATATCAGGTACCACTTTATCCGAGATATGGTACAGCGAAGAGCAATAAGGCTCCAACACATCAAGACTAATGAGCAGGCTGCAAAAATTCTCACGAAGCCCTTAGGGAAGGTCAAATTCCTAGCCTTTCGTGAGACTTGAAGTTGTGGAAAGACCCTCCTATGAAGGTCTCGTATGAGTTGGACATTGAGCTCTTGGAGCTCATGGGGGCTTGGGGTACTTTTTTGAGCTATGAGCAACTATAAGGTGAATGGTTCACCTTCCCCTATAATACCCCATTATGGTTGACATGTGTGTAGGATGAGTGGTTCACCTTCCCCTACTATTGCGGACACATGTATGTCGAGTGAGTGGTTCACCTCCCCCTACGAAGGACATATGCATAGGATGAGTGGTTCACCTTTTCCTATGGCATACGAATAGGATGAGTTGTTCACCTTGTCCTGTAAATGCCCCAACATACATCCTACTAATGTAGTTCAGGACTAATGGGAAGTACCTCTCATCTCGCCAATGAGTTGGGAAACGTGGATAAAGACCATAGCACTACCAATGGACACATCGTGTACTGTCATACTTCTTATGTCTAGGATGCATGGTGTTCAACAACCTGATCTATGATCAAGGTTCTACCTCTGGACTGAATTTTGTCAGTGGAGAGTGGTAATGTCTTGTGACTCACTCTTGATCAAATCAATTCTTCTTCATTATTACATCATGGTTCAGCGGTGCATAGATGACAGAGATAACGCATGACAACAAATGCATTGGCAGGTGGAATTCTTCTTAGTTGAGAGGGGGTGTTAAAATTGGAAACTAGAGCCAAATTCCACCTTGGGACAGCTCATTTGATGAAGATGATGATTGCTTTAAATTTCTCTTTTGGAGAGGACCAAAATTGATCTAAATATCATCGCATTCGGACAAGCAGAAGTGTGATTTTTAATTCGTGCCCACACGTGCAAATTGTTTAGGTCGACCTCAGCTAAATGTAGAGAGGTTCAAGAAGCCTAATGGACGTGTCTCTCCACCCACATCGAATTGTATAAATACAAGTGACCTTACACTTCATTTAGCATCATCATCACTCACACATTCTTCTCTCTTCGTCAGATTGGTTCATACAGCTATTGGGCAACCCCTCTCTCTCACACATGGCAAGGACGACGAATTTTCTGAACAGAAATTGCAGGCCGAAAATTTCAGATTTCAAGACAGGTTTGAACAGTGTTAACCAAGGTGCTCTTCACTAAGTTTGACTGTAGTTTTTGGGTCAAAATATCAATTTTCTTAGGCCACATTGTTGGGCACAAAAATCAAGTATTTATAGGCAGGTTGACCTGCATTGGCTTCAAGGTTGGCTATTGTTTGACAACAGAAAATTACAGCAAGTTTTCTCTCTCCTTTGACCAAGTTTGACCAAGTTGTTTTGGGCTGAAATTGACGTCGTGATGAGGCTGAGTTTGACCAAGGAAGACCAAGCTGCTTCAAGGAAGAATGGCTGATGTTTTGACCAGCATTGACTTTCTGGTTAAGGCTGAAGTTTGAGTGCAGTTGACTGCAGAGTTTGACAGGTCTGATTTGACTTTGTTTTTGGCTAGTGAATTTGACTTTTGTACTCGCTTTGCTGAACTTTTGAATAGTAATAAGAATTGATCAATGGGTTTTCCCTACATTGGGGTTTTTCCCTGACATCTGCCAAATCTGGTGTTGTCTTGGCTTGGATTGTCTTCTGCATTTTGTTTTATGTTCTATCTACATTTATTGTCAATGTGATTAATGGTTAATGTGACTGCTACTGTAAATAATTGGAAATTGCCATTGGGCTGCTAAAGGAACATTGAAATAAATTGTTCTAAGCATAGTTTTAAAACCAGCCCGATTCGAATCGGACAAGGCCTGGTTGACCGAGCCGAAAGGCCTACAGGTCCGATCAGGTAGATGAAACAGTCAGTTGGCCGGTTTGTTACCGAGCCAGCTCGGTCGGCTCGGTAACAAACTAGCTGACCAAGCCTGGTCCGAGTTAACTCGACCTAGTCAATCCAGCCGACCGGTGGGCCCAAAAAATTGAAAAAAATGGACTTAAATTAATTCTCAATACCTCACATCTTTCTCATTCAATTTGCTTGAGCATTTGTGAGGGTTTTCTGAAGAGTTGTGGAGTTGGTTTTTGGAGCAGCTTCATGGTAATGTTAAATTCTTAAAGTAAAAGGATGAAATTTCATCATTTTACTTAAATTTTTAACATTACCATGAAATGACTCAGGATGTTTGAAAGTGGTTCCAACTTCATTGGATTTCATATGGAGAAAGTAGAATTTTAGATCTCATTCAAAATTCAGCAGACTTGTCAATTTTTCAGGATTTTAGGATTGGGTTATTGCAATGTTTCCATCGAATTTTGTCATGTATTAGGGTATGGAACTCGTATTTAATCAAGAGCACCAATCCCTCTATGTACCTTGATGACATGATGTTACTGACATTGGTTATGTTTTTTGTTTTGATCTCTATATCATCACCCTGTATTGGACAGTGCACTAGGTGCAATTTTGATATAATGGATATATTCATGAGCCTACTTTGATCAGATGTTGTCTTTTGTGACTTATCTATATTGTAATGCTTTGTGTTGGAAACATGAATAAAAATCTTTAAAGTTATGTTTTTGTACAAAAAAATAAATATTTAATGTATTTTTTACAAAAACCGAGTCATTGAAACCGAGTCATTACCGATTCGGAGTCCAAGTCGGAGTTGACCCTCAGCCTGGTAGCTAACCGATTCCGTTTTTTAAAACTATGGTGCTAAGCATAGAACATACCATTGTTAACAAAAATTAACATCTCACCACTCATTATTTCACACATACTACAACTATCAGCTTTGCTTAGGCTAGAACTTCAATAGATCACCTTGTGTCTCAACCATATAAACTTTGGCAGCCCTATTCATAGGGAAGCCCCACTTTGAGTTCAAAAAGAGCCGACCTAATAACATCTCACCACTCATTATTTCACACATACTACAACTATCGGCTTTGCTTAGGCTAGAACTTCAATAGATTGGCAGCCCTATTCATAGGGAAGCCCCACTTTGAGTTCAAAAAGAGCCGACCAAAATTGAGAGGAAGAGACATTGGGTGGCCTTACCGAGTTGCATAAGACTAACTCTTTGATGCTTGGAACTTCACATCGTTTGAGGGTTCCGAATTCTGTTGTAATGGTGTACACATTTAACACAGTATTGTCAAAGGTTCTTGCAAGCTTGAAGCCTCAATGGGGCTTTGACATCAGAGCAAGACTTCAAAGTTCACATCGTTTTGCTTTTATTTTATCTCATTTTGTTTTGCTTTGAACTTATTTTTTTGGGTGTGTGCTTTACATTCTACTGTGGGTTTTCAAGGATTTGTTCCCCGGCTACCTTTCTGCTCGGCTGTGAAACAACTCATCCTCACTGTAAGATAAGCAGTTGGAATAAGCCAATTGAATGATGCATTAAGAATGTATGCTATGGTTCGTGGTGTTCAAGGATTTGTTCACTGGCTACTCTTCTGCTCGGCTGTATAAGATATTCAAAGGCACGGAATGGAAGAAAAACAGACCACCAGCCGCTTTCATTTTTTCCTAGAATTATTTTCTGCATTTTTTTCATATTGAATACATTGATCTGAGGTGAGAAATCGTCTAGTGCTGTGAGTTTCAGGACAATGTCTGCTTTACTCTTTTTATGGTAGAGAATTTCCACACCCTTTGCTTTATGAGTGGCTACTTTGACTACAAGAATCCTGTAATTGAAGATCCATTGAAAAAAAAACAGAAGTCCCAAGCGAACTCCAGAACAGGGTTGGTAAATACAGCCCATTTTCTCCATGCTCATTGTGGCATAGAGCTGCTTTCGTGGATTGACAGTACAAACTTGATCTGGCCTAAAGTCATCAGAAAAACAATTAAATTCAGCTGGGAAGCAAGTACATCAGACATGTAAAAAGTCCGGGTACAAACATCTTGTTACTCTTATTTTTGGGGGTTTTCTCTACTTTGTTAAACCTGGAAGAGGCTGGAAACTTGTATTAAATTACAAATGATACAACATATTATATGACTCAGCGATTGTATCAATAAGTTGTATAGTTTCTTTAAACAAATCTGCAGCCTTAGTCTTGGTTCATTGATGTAATCGATATTCAATAACTGTTGCTATCTCTTGCCATCTTATATTGGATAATGACATCAGTGCTATCCAATCTATTTCACTCCTATAACTGTTCTTTTTGTCCACGCTGAACATCTTCGAAATATCAATTACACTCTATGATGGCCTATAAACTACTATGCTTTATGATGCTACTATAGAGACTTAATGTTCCCTGCAATTCTATATTTTATCAAATTGCTTGTGTAACACCATTGTTTGATCCTCTTGCGTTCTCAACCTGTTGTATTACTTGTCCAATTTATGCAACAAAAATAAGTGAAATCATCTTGCTGAATCCTTTGCTCTACCAAACTTTCTCCTTAATCAATGGAAATGTGTCTGAAGAACAGCAATGTGATGTCCGTAAATTCAAGATTTAAGAACGATGTGATAAAATAATAACTGCAGTAGAGTCACATCATGAAGATGCATCGAACACGATATAGGATAAATTTGAGGTAATATTAAAGGGCATATTAATTTGTTGTAATTGTGCACATGCCAGTAGAGATACTGAAGTAAGAGTTTTGCAAACAACAGTGATCACCTTTAAAGTGAAAACAAACAGGAGATGCATTTTGAAAGTTGCAGTAAAATTAAATACACAAGTTACCTTATGAAGAAGAGTAAAGTGACAATGTGGGTTCTAACACAATGATAACACTACTCTTTTGGAGATCTATTCTTTTGGAGATCGTAAGGCAATAAATTTTATGTTTTTTTCAATGGATACCGCAAGGTCACCCAACTGCATTAATCTTTCCAGTTTGACTTGGAGGAGTCCATTTTCAACTGTGAAGGCTGCACTTAATCTTCTAAATTTTAAAGCCATTGGAAAATTCATGCTGTTACATATCTGCATACAACATAATAAAAGCAAAGCAGATCTAATTATAAACAAAAAATATGAATCCCAAATATCAGAAATAATCATGTTCTAATCAACTGGCTTTGTGCAAAGGAATGACAGAAACAGGCATCATGAACGACAACCTAGAGAGACCCAAAATATGAGATGCAACTCAAGAAAAGATTGTATAAATTGTGATTTGCCATTTATTTGAGATATCTTCACATTTCAACTCCCCATATGATATTTAAAAATTCCCTAGATTTCTCGTGTCAGTTAGCCAGTGCAATTTCATGAAATTATAAAGGGATTTGGGTGGAGTAAGTGGTCTCAACACCAAATCTACATTTCTTGAGACTCCCACAACCACCCACAATGATCAGAAAGACTTACCCATGGCTGGGATAAATTATCATGGTAGAAGAGGTGGAATAAATATAGTGTCAAAGAAATTTACCAAAATAACTCCCAAACAGGTAAAGCAACTTAATTATACCATCAGTTTAGAACAATATTGCAAATATCATTTCGTGGAAAATATCACCAAGATTCCAAAAAGAAACTTGGAAATATGGGATAAAATATCCTCATGCGCAAGCCCAAGGGGCTAAATCAGTTGTCACATATGTTGCTGAGCATTTGGCTAGTTCTGTTCCATCAGGTGCCTTTTCCAAATCCCCTTGGGTGATGCACCCTAGTCTACACCAACAGGTTTACTAGGGATATGTTCCATGAATGTGGGGAAGAGGTTTTCCTCAAACCTTGGACCTGAAAGGCGCTCAGAAAATATCAGAAATATTGAGAGAATCAGAGATATTTGGCATTTGCAAGACTGTTAATAATCAAAATTCACCCACTTTATATGTTAACCTACAACATTTTGCCCATTAGCTAAAATTTGCCCCTAAATTTCTCATTGGTCCAAGATGTGAACAAGTGTTCAATTAGATTATCTTATTCCTGATATCTTCTAGCTTCTTCAATATTTCACCAGGTGAACGATCAAGCTCCTCTGCAATCTTGCGCTGCAAATCAGGTGGCAGGGTAGGAAACTGCTCACAAAGATCACCATCAATCACATCCTGCAAAAATAAATTCACTCCCATGTGAGCAATTAAAAAACAGAGCTATGATGCTTCCTTTCATACATTCGTAAATTAAGAAGCACTATCACCCTGCATTCAGGAAATGAGTCTTACCTTCACTGGAAAATAAGATGATCTATAAGCCATGTGATCTCTGCCACACAAAGGAGGGTGTTCCTGCCTCAAATGCATCTCCAAATGTGAGAAGAAGTCAACATCCTCTCTCGATGTAAATGGCAGCAGTGCCCCAATACTTCCCATCACTGTCCCATAAATGAGACATTCACCACCACCAGGTATAAGTGATGCCTTCTGTAAACTTGTTACTACATCCCCTATATGAAATTGTATTATTTCTTCAACTTTATTGGGTGCTCCATTAAGCTTACCCTGTTCCCACCTGATCCTTCCACCAGTAGGATCATCTTCAATCTCCTCTGATACATCTTGTGGTAAGCGAACAAAGTAAACATTTCCAAACTTATCTGCACCTGCCATAGTGTCAAAGTCTATATGTATTGAAGAAGTTAGCCAACGAGGCACACAATCATCAGAAAATATATACAGCTGGTTCTCATCACGCCGATACTTCACATAGTGAAATGACTGCATAAGAAAAATTGAGAGCAGTTAATAGAATCATCCAAACATGTCCGCACCTTACTAGTTTTGAATATGAGTTAATTGTACAAAATTAAAGCAAAAGATTTGCACAAAAGAAAAACAATTTAAAACTACATATGACCGCAACTATGATTGTTAATGCAATGTGTCGTTGGTTCCTTGGATGTAATTATGATTGTTAATGCAATGTTTGAGTGTACAGGACCTTTACATGGCTGTTCTGATTTTGTTTAGATTAAATTAAAAAATGGCATAAGCCTGTACATGCCAGGCTGAGGGTCAAACGATTAGCATAATCAGATAAGCATTCTTATAATCTTCCATTACAGGACATGAGAAGAAATAGAATAAGGTGTCATAATAGTTATGGACCAACAAGTAGCATGACCACATGCATAAATTCTTCCATTACGACAGATGAGAAGAAATAGAATGGGATGTCATAATAGTTACTAATACAAACAAGACAACCATACTTTGATTCTAAGAACCAACAGAATTCATCAATTAGGTCTAGCTTTGGGAGGTTGAGACTCAAGAAGTGTTATACTTCCCACCCAGGATCATGTTACAAGTTGAGATCTTAATAAGTATATTGTTGTATCAGCCTTGAACCCTGAAGAATCTGATTTACATTGTGTACCATCTTCAGAATGCGGGGACGTTCCTGGTGGGTTTCCTTGGGATATGTATTTCACAAAAAAATATATAATCCAACAAAGACAACAAAAATTATAATTAGCAGTTAAGGCAATTCCGAAACCTTGTCATGCAAGTTTTTCTTTAAATTACTTCTCCTAGTTACTTTGACTCCCCTAAACACTGACTTGAATAAAGATTATATTTTTCCTAGTTCTGAAATTTAGGATCCACAATCAGGAAAATAGTTGTTCAAAAAGGTCAATCCACCTTGTTTTTAGAATCCAGAATTAGGATAATCTGTATCTGCAATTAGAAACATGATACTAATGACTGGAAGTGTCTGAACTTAAAAACGTGGGAGTTCAGTTTAATATAGAAGAACATGAACAGAAGTATATGGTATAAGTAATTTGATATTGCAAAGTTGGTTGCAATAATATGGTTAGTAAGATGGCAAGCATTAGAACATTGACACTCTCTGAACTATGAGAAGGGAGGGTTCCCCTGAAGGATGTACTGCATGTATTACGTAATAAAGAAATGGTTTCATAACATCCCATATTGATTCTTCTTAGAGGATGCAATCACAAAAGATGCCAAAATCATCGGATTCGATGATTTTGGCTAGCCTCTGAACCTACACATCAGGGGCATCCCAGAGTCTACAACCCATATTGAAAGTAGTAGTTTCATAACACCCCGTAATGATTCTTATTAAAGCATGCAATCACAAATGATGCCAAAATCATCATATTTTTGCTAACCTCTGAACCTATGCATTAGGGACATCCCATATTGAAAGAAATGCTAAATTTTTCTAAAGCACACTAGCCTTACAAGTGAACTCCTTGAACAAGACACATAGTATACCAGACACATAGTATACAAGATACACAGTATACCAGACAAGGTAAATAGTGACTTTCCAGATATCAAATGGATGGCAGATTAGAATAACTTGAGGTACCCATGTACTAGGGCTTACTAAGGTACTTCATCTTGCACCTTGCCGATAGAGAAAAGTGCCTTGCCTAGGATGTTCATCATAGGCCCATAGCATGTAACTTCTCTGCCCTTCGATAGGTCGCCCCACTAGTTGAGCACTCTGATGTCAGACTCCTCACGAAGAAGTGGCACAAGCCTAACTCCATAATTCGGAATGAAGAGAAGTATTGCAAGTCATAGCTCCCAAAGGACTTCCTCCAACCTGATAGAGACCTTCAACCCTAAATCCAAGTGAAAATGCATCTTTCGGGTTCCTTTGCCAAACACATACCTTCTCATCAACGAATGTTCTTCCATCACAGAAATAGATACCAGGTTCTTTTTCAAATCAAGTGCATACAATACATCTTGTAGATGAAGGATTTGACCTTGATTCAAGTGAAGAGTGATAATCCCTATCCCTTTCACGGGGTAGGTGGCATTGTCTCCAAGTATGATTTCCAAATTAGTCTTCTTTTCTATCAAATTAGAAAGGGCCTCCTTGTACCTAGTGAAGTGCCCTGAGGCACCACTATCAATCAACCAATTATCCAAAGTGCAGTAGTGAGGGAAAAAATAAGATAAAATTCTTTTTGCTTTTCTACAACATTAGTTTCCTCATACCTGGAGTTTCTCGACCTTTGTGAGGTCGACCATTTCCATAAAAACCAGTCTGAGCATTCCCCTTTCCTTTGTTGTTGAACCTAATATTCCTTTGATTGACATTGCCTTTGAAATTGTTACAGTTGTTGTTGTTGTCATCCTGTGGTGTATCCTTTTTATGAGGACACTCTCTAGCATAGTGGCCAAACTTGTTACAATTGTAGCATCTTCTCTTTTTCCCTTCTTTAAATCCCTACTAGAATCCTTGACCTTGTATATTTCGACCAGCATTGTTCTTCCTCTTAGAATGGGTGGAGAATGGAGTGAGCCCATTTCCATTTGAAGGCTTATATCTCTCCATCATCCTCGTCCCTTCTTGAGTGCATCTAGTCAATAGTTCTTCAAAACCAGGAAACTTGTCATTGTTAAAAATAGTGGTATTTAACACATCCAAAGCTCGTGGGAGACCTCCAACAACAATAAGAGTGAGCTTCCTATTAGCAACAAATAGGATTGGATAGACTCCCCTCTATCCATAAGAGTGAGCTTCCTATTAACAACAATAAGAGTGAGCTTCCAATAGATAGAAGATCATTCTTGATTTCGGTAATTCACATGAAGTAGGATTGGATAGACTCCCCTCTATCCATCTTGATGTCCTTCAGCTTGTTCTTGAGAAAGAGGATTTGTTTGCATCGTTTGCTTTGAACATCCCAACCAACTTGTCATCCTTGGATGTTTCTAAATTAGAAATGTAAGCAACCAAATGTTTTTGAATGGAGTCTATGATGATCTTTTTAGCTTTGAATTCACCTTTCTCATACTTTGTCTTAGTAGCAGTCGGTGCATTTGAAGGAGGCTCTAACACATTTCTTTGCACATAATCCATGACATCATTTTCTTCCAAAGTCAAGTCCAAAGACATCTTCCATGCATGATAGTTAGATTTATCATTGAGCTTATCCTCAAATTTGAAGTAAGATGTAGAAGCCATTGAGGATTTGTCCTTGTCCAACAAATCTTTGTGATTGTTTTTCTCACTCTTGCTTGAGCTTTGTCTTCACTAAGCTCTGATGCCATGTTAAATTTAGTTAACAACGGTATGTTCTATGCTTAGCACAATTTACTTCAATGTTCCTTTAGTAGCCCAATGACAATTTCCAATTATTTCCAGTAACAATCACATTAACCATTAATCACATTGACAATCAACTCAAAAAGAACATAAGCTTATCCTCAGATTTGAAGTAAGATGTAGAAGCCATTGAGGCTTGTCCTTGTCCAACAGATCTTTGTGATTTCTTCTCTCACTCTTGCTTGAGCTTTGTCTTCACCTGAGCTCTGATACCATGTTAAATTTAGTTAACAATGGTATGTTCTATGCTTAACACAATTTACTTCAATGTTCCTTTAGTAGTCCAATGACAATTTCCAATTATTTCCAGTAACAATCACATTGACACATTTCAAATAGAACATAAAACAATATGTAGAAGACAAGAGTACAATAAATTTGGTGGATGTCAAGGAAAAACTCCAATGTGGGGAAAACCCTTTGATCAATTCTTCTTATTATTATGCAAAAGTTTAGCAGAGAGAGTACAAAAGTCAAATTGACTAGCCAAAAACAAAGTCAAATCAGCCCTATTAAATTTTGCATTCAACTGCAGTCAACCTTCAGCCCTAACCAAAAAGTCATCACTGATCAAAAAAACAGTCAAACACTTCCTTTGAAGCTTGGTCAAAGGTAGTCAAACGCAGCCTCTAGCAACGTTAAATTCAACCCAAAACAGTCATAAAAGTTGCAGTCAAACTCAGTCAACTCTACAATCAAACATGCATGTGGTCAACAAGTCAAGCAACCCAAAAAACCTCGATTTTTGTACCAGTCTATGCGGCCTAGAGAAATCGAAATTATGCCCCAAAACTACAATCAAAATTGGTCAAAATCACCTCGATCAACATTGGTCAAACTATTTGAAATTCGGCAATTTCGGTTCTGCAATTTAGCACAGAAAAACTCGTACTTCTTTGCCACATGTGGAAGAGAGAGAGGCTACCCAATAGTTGTACAAACCAATCTAATGAAGAGAGAGAAGAATGTGTGAGTGATGATGCCAAATGAGGTGTGAGGTCACTTCTATTTATACAATTCAGTGTGGGTGAAGAGACACGTCCATTAGGCTTCATAAGCCTACTTTTAGCTGACGCTGACTTGAACAATTTGCACGTGTGGGCATAAATTCAAAATCACACTTATGCTTGTCCGAACGAGATGATCTTTAGATCAATTTTGGTCCTCTCGAAAAGAGGAATTTAATGCAATCATCATCTCCATTAAATGAGTTGTCCCAAGGTGGAATTTGGCCCTAGTTGCCAATTTTAATAAGTCATCAATAAATGCCATCATGTATTTATTGCCATTTACAAAAGGAACAGGTATAGGACCACATAAATCAAAATGAATGAGTTCAAGCTTTCTATGTGCTCTAGAATGAGAATCATAAAAAGACTGTTTGTTGTGCTTTCCTAAGATACAAGCATCACATTGCTTAAGTTTCCTAGGAATTGTAGGCAAACCAATAACACCATTTTTCTTCAACAATCAAAGGTTGTCATAGTTCAAAACTCCAAATCTAGCATGCCATAAAACATTGGCTAGAAGTGTACCTTCATCATAATGAGAATTATATGAAAAGTTTTGTACAAGAGCAAAGGTTCCTAGCAGCTTCAGAAGTCTTTCTTCTTCTATCCCAGTGATGACAAGTGAGTTATGTGATGCTTTTTTAACCTCAACCTTGCCATCAAATATGTGAATGGAGTGTCTTTGCTGGCAAATGTGAACCAAAGATAGCAAGTTTCTCCACAACTCTAGGAATAAATGTGAACCAAAGATAGCTAGTTTCTCCAAAGATAGCTTGAGTTTTGACTTGTCTACACTGCACCCTCAACATTGTCAGTGAATTCTTCAAAGAAATCTCTTCTAAAATTCATGTGGCAAGTTGCTCCTAAATCAAGCAACCAAGCATCTTTCCATGAAGCAAGTGAAGCGTTAAATAAGTCTTCAGTTACTCCAATGTTGCAATGTGCCACAACATAATGATGAGCAGATTTGGGTGCTTTACCTTTCCCTTTATCAAATGATTTTCCTTTCTATTGATCCCTTTCGTGTCTAATCCTATCCCCATGAGAACTTACATGTAGAAGCATCATGCCCATTTCTATTACACCTTATGCAATGAAAATCAAGTCTTTCTCCTTCGAAATGTCTGCTCCCTGTTGACGATTGAAGATCACTTGAAGACTCTATGCCCGAGGATATGTCAAAGAGTTCATGTACCATCAGAGTTTAGGTATCGTCAAGGCTTTTAAGCTTTAACTTCTTCTTCTCATTTTTCTTCTATGTTGTACTCAAATTCCGCAAGCCCTATAGGGATGTTGTAAAGTGATGCTAGTATGATGAATTGAGTCATGTAACAGGCCTAGGTAGCTTGAGACATTGTCATCAAGTGAGTTTACTCTAGGGAGTTTTTCTTTACTTGGTTAATTATTGATACTTTTTAGCACTTAATAATTAATTGAGTTTTTTTCTCTCAACTATAACCCCAAAAGCCTTGGGTGAGCTTAGTGTCTAGAGTCATTGTATATTACCATATTAAATCACTCGTAAAGTTTTTCGGAATTTGATTAGGTTTAGAGGTCATTTTTAAATTTGTAAAATTTCCCGCAAAACGGAAATTTTAATAAATTCTTATTGTAAATTGTAATAAGTGATGTCTAGAGAAATTGTGTGGGGTGTGTGTGCTCAAAATTGCACCTCTCCTACCACTCCACTCCCACATCCACCTGTCCCTCTCTCATCCCAACGTGTCCCTCTTCAAGAAATGTGTGGAGCCTCAAGGAGATTCAATTTGCATGAAGTTTGGTTTTGGGATCATCCATTGTGACACATGGATTTAGGCTCTCATTGGGATTTGCTCCCATTCTCTTATTAAGTTATTTATGAGTCGTTGGCTCTCACATTGTATCATAGTAACGAGCTATTGTGCTTGTGGAGGTTCAACCATTTTGTATTCTTTCAATGAAATAACAAGACTTTGGGATTCATATGTGATCTCTTGCCTATACTTTGATGGTATGATTTTGTGATTTAATGCTTATGTTACACTTGCTCTAATTTCTATATGTTATTTTCCATAAGCTTCATTGATTTACTAGTGTTGAGCTATCTTTCACTAGTATTTCGATTAGAGAATTAATCTAGAATGGGACATCTTAGTTAATTTTTGGTAGAATTGTTATAATTTTCTCTTCATTTTATTATATAATCCCATATGGAAACTAACAAATCGTGTTGAGCATGTGTATAAATTTTTGTAGATCATAGCTCAAGCGTGAAGGGAAATCCTTGTTTGGATTATCCCACACTTGAGAATAAAGTGGAAGCATCTCGCAAATTTGTTCTTCCCCAAGTCTTCATCATTTGGATTCTTATGCAAGGATCTCCCAAGATTTGATAGCAACCTACTTCAAAACTATCTTTCCAAAGTTATTTGAGCTTTTATTGATATATATCAGCTAGCATAGAGCGTGTGGTTGATTAGTCAAGGATAGAAGTAATACTCTAAAACCTTGACGTAATACTTGTACACTATTTGTGAATCATTTTGCACACTTTCTCTCACTATTGCCCTCTCACTTTGGTGATATTTTGCAGGAGTTTAAGAGCTGATATAAGAGTTATATTTCGCTGATTTTTTTAGTGGTTTTGCAGAAAAAATCAGATTTATTAGAGGATTGTGCTTATCCCTTTTGTGTTAATTTTAGATAACCATGGTATGCTCTATGCTTAATACAGTTTACTTCAATCTTTCTTATTAGCCCAATTCAGATTTGAAATCACATAAACATTGAAAGTAAATGCTAATAGAACATAAAAATAAATCGACAAAAGACAAGCCAATACAAGATACAAGAATTTGTAATTCTTCTTATTTAGCAAAGATAAAGAAAAATGTTTGTTACAGCAGTCAACATGATGCCCTAGCCAGCAAAGACTTTACTAGTCAAACCAGCCCTTTCAACCTCCAAATAGGTTCAATCAAACTCGATAAAAGTTAGCTTTCCTTCAAAGTCAAACTCACCCAAAAAACCAGTCCACAAAATAGTCAACGCACCAGTGAAATTTGTGGTCAAATCAGTCAATGTTGCAGTCAACGCTGCGGTCAAAGGTCAATAGTTGACCTCAATTGTTGTGCCCTCCAAAGTGGCCTTCCAAAATCGGAATTCCTGAGCAGAAAACGCAATCAAACAATGAGGGGTGACCCAAAGTCAACGCTGCCAGAAAAATCCCAAAACAGTCCGAATATTGCAGCTTCCAGTTTCACACAGGTGGAGGAGAGAGAAGCCTCTTCAAGGTTGTACTAACCAATCAAATGAGATAGAGATACGTGAGATGAGTTGATGATGAAATGAGCATCATGTCTCTCCAATTTATATCCATGACTGGGGGTGAGTGACACATCCTTCGGGGATTGTGAGCCTACGTTACAAATCTGGCCAACCTTGACAATTTACACGTGTGGAAAATAAATTCAAAAATATAAGTTTTGCACATCCAAACAAGATGATCTTTAGATCAATCTTGCACGTCTTCGAAAGAGGAATCCAACAAAAATATCATCTCCATCATATGAGCAATGCAACATGGATTTTGGACCTAGTTGCCCAAAAATTAACACTCCCTCTCAACTAGGGAGAACTCCATCTGTCCACATGTCCAATCCTTTCATCCAGTACCATCATATATCATCATCATCATGCAATCCTGTGTCACCCTGTTGTAACTGCTTTGTTGGCTCTTCTCTGTGAGAGTGAGTCATAAAGACATCACTTTCCACTAAACTGAAGTCAGTCTAGAGGTAAAAACCTCATCCAGACTCAAGAGTGAGTCACATACTGATCCGAACTCAGTTTAGAGGTAAGAAACTCATCTAGACTTGAACCCAAATCAAGTTGTTGGACACACCCGTCCTAGACATAGAGAATGCAACAATCCCCGATGCATCCATCGGTTATGCTATCGGTCTCTATCCTTATTTCCCAACTCATTGACCAAATGAGAGGTACTTCCCATGAGCCCCAGACTCAATGGGTAGGATGCATGTGGGGCATAGATCAAAGAGAGAGTGAACCAACTCAATATCATAACAATGGGGAAGAATCACACCAACAAGGTAAGGTGAACCTCACCCTATGGTTGCTTATAGTTCCAAGAAGTTATCCCCAAGCCCCCTGGGGCTCGTAGAGCTCATAGTCCAACTCAGTCGAGACCCTTAGGATAGGTTTTGTCCACGATACCAAGCTTCTCACGAAAAGTTAAGAATTTGACCTTCACCAAGGACCTCATGAGAATATCTACGACCTGCTCATCAATCCCAATGTGATGGAGCCTCGTTGTACTATCAATATCAATATCTAAAATCAATATGCTTGGATCGATCGTGGAACACGAGATTCTTAGAAAGACGAATCCCACTTTAGTTATAGCAAAGGAAAACGGTGGTATTCAACACATGTCCAAAATAGCTCACTGAAGAGCATTCTCAACCAAACAGCTTCACAACAGGCCATACTCGATGCAATGTATTCAGCCTCGGTGGTGCTCAAAGCAACCGATTCCTGCTTCCTACTCATCCAAGATATCGAAGCAGAACCTAGAGTGAAGCAACATCCAGATGTGCTCTTACGATCCACCACACTGCCTGCCCAATCATCATCGGTATATCCATGGAGCCTCATACTCCTGGCAGTGTATCCCAACCCATGGTTGATTGTGCCCCGAAGATATCTCAAGGGATTCTTAGCACCAATCCAGTGAATGTGATGAAGCTCGGCCATATATTGACTCAACATATTCACTACAAAACATATGTCCAAACGAGAGTTCACTAAGAACATCAAGACCCCCAGGCAGCTTCACGACATATTTTCCTTGAGAAAGGAAAATCTCACCTGGCTTTTGCCAGACCTCCAAGCCTAGGAAATAGTGCATCAGTCCTAGGTCCTTCATCTCAAATTCGGAAGCTAGCTCCCTCTTACATTGATGAATGAGAGGGTCAGCACCTGTCAAGAAGAGATCGTCCACATAGAGAACCAAAATGCTTGTCATTATCAACCTTTAAATAAAGGTTTCGATCAGCATCACTTTGAGTGAAGCCCAGCTTCATCAAGTAGCTATCGATCCTCTCATACCAAGCCCTGGGGGCTTGCTTCAACCCATAGAGGGCTTTCTTCAACCTACATACATATGTGTCTCTATCTTGGACTTCGAAACCCAGAATTTGTTCCACATAGACTTCTTCTTGATTAAACCATGTAAAAGGGGCAATCTTTACATCCATCTAATGGAGACTCCATCCTTGCGTTGCAACAAGGGCAATGATTGAACGGATGGTAGTATAGCAGGCAACAGGTGCAAATATATCATCATAATCTATGCCTTCCTTTAAGAGAAGCCTCGAGCAACAAATCTTGCCTTGTACTTTTCAGCGCTTCCATCGGCTCCATGCTTGATCTTATAGAGACATTTCGAGGTGACAACAAAATTTGTCCTTCGATCTAGGGACCACATCCTAGACATCATTCTTCATGATTGATTCATATTCCTCATGCATAGCATCCTTCCAAACTTGATGCTTTACGGCTTCTTCAAAAGTTCCAGGATCAAATTGTACAATAGTACTCATGGTTGCTAGGTACCCTTGGTACCTATCCGGCTTCTTACGTTCACAGAATGTTCCCCTTGGAGCAGTATGTCCCTCAGCATCTTCGAGAGTGTCTCTAAGCCATGAAGGTATTCTTTTAATTGAAGAAGGTGGATCTATAGGATCCATCGGTCGTTCAACATCAGGCATTGGTTCAACCTTCAATTCTTCCTGCCTTCCAACTTCTTCTTCTTCTTCTTTGTCTTCCTTTGAGATAGGAATATCCCTAACTTTCCTAAGGGCAGTATCTTCGTCGAAGGTGACATCATGGCATATCTCCACTTCTCCTTGACCAGGCACATAGATTCTATATGCCTCTGAGGTTTCATTATAGCCCAAAAACATTCCCCTCTTCCCAGAAGCATCCAACTTGCTACTCTTTTCTTTCGGTACATGTAAATAAATGAGACTTCCAAAAACTCTAAAATCAGAGACATTGGGCATCTTACCAGAGGAGACTTCTTCGGGAGTTTTGGAGTCCAATGCGGAATGTGAGCATCTATTTTGAACATACACAGCGGTGTTGGCATTCTCCCCATAGAAACTTTGAAAGACCTTGATCATAAAGCATGGCATAGGCAGCATCCAAAATGGTTCTATTCTTCCTTTCAGCGACACCATTTTGTTCGAGAGTATACACAGCAGTGGTCTCCCTCTTAATGCTAGCTTCCCCGCAATGGTCATTGAATTCATTCGACTCATATTCGGTTCCATTATTGGTCCTCAAAATTTTGATCTCCTTTCCTGTTTGATTTTCAACCAAGGCCTTGAAGGTACGAAACCACTTGAATGCTTCGTCCTTCTTCAAAAAATATATCCAAGTCTTGCGAGAGAAGGTATCTATAAAACTGATATAATATAAGCATCCTCCCAAAGATGTTACGAGCAGCATACCAGATTGATCAGAATGTATCAATTGCAAAATATCAGATGTCTTCATGACACTTGAGGGGAATGGTCCCCTTGTATGCTTTCCTTCAGCACAACCCTGACATACACCTTCGTGATCATCTTTGAAATCGGGCATCCCTGATCCACCTTCCTTTCTTCAAGAAGAACTTTGTAATGAAGGTGTGCAAACCTCCGGTGCCATAGCTCAGATTGAAGGGTTGTGTCACATGTCATGGCCCCAGCGAACTTTGTGCAACCTGATAGAGTGTATCAACTCTAAAACCAAGAGTGAATGCTTCTTTGAAGTTCCTCTTCCAAATGCGTACATTTCCCTCAATGAATGCCACCTTGAATCCTTTGTCTTCCTTTTCCAAGATAGATACTAGATTCTTCTTTAAGTCGGTACGTACAACACATCTTGCAAACGTAGGATTTGACATTGATTTCGATGAAGGGTTGCAGTCCCTATCCCTTTCACGGGATAGGTGGCATTGTATAAGGATAATTTCCAAATTAGTATCCTTTTCAATCAAATTAGAGAGGGCTTCCTTATATCCAATGAAGTGCCTTGAGGCACCACTATCAACAACCAATTGTTCAGGGTGTCAGAAGAAGATGCAGCACAGAGGGCAGATATAAGAATATATTCATTTTTCCTATCAACAACATTAGATTCATCATACCTGAAATTCCTTGACCTCTTGAAAGGTTGACCATTTCCACTTTGATCAGAGAGAGCCTTCGTCTTTCCTTTGAACCTGTTGTTCCTTTGATTTCCATTCCCCCTGAAGTTGTTGTTGTCATCATCTCTGGGAGAGTCCCTTCTATTAGGGTACTCTCTTGCATAGTGACCAAACTTGTTACAAGTGTAACATCTTCCTCTTCTTCCTCCTTTGGGACCCGCTCTTCCATAATTTTGATTTTTCGGACCAGCATTGTTCCTCTTCTTTGGATGAGTGGTGAAGGCAATAGGATCACTTCCATTTCCATTCGAGGGCTTGTCTCTCTCCATCATCTTTGTCTTCTCTTGAGTGCATCTCGTCAACAATACATCAAAATCAAGAATCACATTATTATTAAGAATAGTGGTATTGAATACATACCATTCTCGAGGGAGTCCTCCAAGGGCAATGAGAGCGAGCTCTCGATCAACTATGACTTCTCCAATAGCTAAGAGACCATTCTTGATTTCGGTGAGCCTCATGAAATTTGATTGGATGGATTCTCTTTTGCCCTTCTTGATATCCTTCAACTTGTTCTTCAAAAATAGAAATTCATTAGCATTGCTAGCCCTGAACATGCTAACCAACTTCTCATACATATGTGTCCAGCTCAGAGATATAAGCAACCAAGTGCTTATGAATAGAATCCCTGATGATCTTCTTCGCCTTGACTTCCCCTTTCTTGTACTTTGTCTTAGTGGCAACCGGTGCTTTTGATGGAGGCTCATTGATCTTCCCCTGCACATAATACATAACATCTTGGTCTTCCAATGTCAAATGCAAAGACATTTTCCAAGCATGATAATCAGACTTGTCAGTCAGCTTATCATCAGATTTGAAACCCTTGTATGATGAGGAGGCCATTGATCTCGGTAGTTGATTATTCAACTTCTTTGGTGATTGCTTTTTCACACTTGCTTGAGCTTTGTCTTCACCTTAGCTCTGATACCATGTTAATTTTAGATAACCATGGTATGTTCTAATCTTAATGCAATTTACTTCAACCTTTCTTATTAGCTCATTTCAGATGTGCAATCACATAACCATTGAAAGTAAACGCTGATAGAACATAAAATTAAATTGATACAAGACAAGCCAATACAAGATACAAGAATTTGTAATTCTTCTTATTCAGCAAAGATAGAGAAAAATGTTTGTTACAATAGTGAACAAGATGCCCTAGCCAAAAAAGACTGTGTTGGTCAAACCAACCCTTTCGACCTCCAAATAGGTTCAGTCAAACTCGATCAAAGTCAAACTCACCCCAAAAACCAGTCCACAAAACATTCAACGCACCAGTCAAATCAATCAACATTGTTGTCAACGCTACGGTCAAAGGTCAACAGTTGACCTCAATTTTTGTGCCCTCCAATGCGGCCTTCCAAAATCAAAATTTTTGAGCAAAAACCGAAGTCAAACAATAGGGTTGACCCAAAGTCAACGCTGCCAAAAAAAAAACCTAAAACAGTCCAAAAATTGCAACTTCTTGTTTCACACGTGTGGAGGAGAAAGAAGCCTCTTCAAGGCTATACAAACCAACCAGATGAGAGAGAGATGTGTAAGATGAGTTGATGATGAAATGAGCATCATGTCTCTCCAATTTATATCCATGACTTGGGATAAGTGATACATCTTTTAGGGCTTGTGAGCCTACATTACAAATCTGGCCGACCTTGACAATTTGCACGTGTGGAAAATAAACTTAAAATATAAGATCTGTTCATCCAAACAAGATGATCTTTAGATAAATCTTGCACCTCTCCGAAAGAGGAATCCAACAAAAATATCATATCCATCATATGAGCAATGCAACATGGAGTTTGGACCTAGTTTCCCAAAAATTAACATTTTGTTGACAAGATTAAGGAAGCAAAGGCTTAAAACTACTTACTATTTGTTTGCAGGACCTTAGCATTATTTGTGAGCTGACCTTCTGGGTCGAGAGCATTGGAAGACTATTTTTTGATCTAGGTCAAAAGTTTGTTTAAGGCAGCCTTCCTCCCTTGACAAGGTCAGGGGCAAAAGGACTAGTTTCTCTTCTCATTTTATCATGGTATCAGAGCTCCAGGGACGATTCATAGCTGAAGCATTGTGATACTTGCGAGTATCCAGGTGGCAAAGGAGAAGCACCTGATGACTGAGTGGAAAAAAAAAATTCTAGCTCATTTCCACTATAACGCATCTCGATGTGAAAGATAGAAGGTCCTCACTGCAAAGGGCCGCATTAATCATCCCACAGTTACTAGTTTTTGCGTACACATGGGCAAATCTTCAATTTCGGTGCATTAAGGCACTAACGCGGGTGAAGTAGCTTATGGGTTGCGTTAGCACACTGTTGTGCTTCACATTGGTCGCGTTAGTCAACTCGCATTAAATTTTTTGAGCGTTGAGAATTTTCGTTTGAGAATTTTTAATACGAGTGCTTTTGAAGGCTCATACACAAATAGCATTCCCATACGAGTGATTTGAGAGATCTCTTCCTTACGTGCAACATTGGTTAAAGGAATTTCTCATACAAAAAAATTTCATCCGTTACATACCATACGTGAAACCTTTTTAAAAGGAATTTCTCATACGTTGATTTCTTCATACATGGAAATTGAAAAGTGCGCATGATTTCATGTTTTAAAAGGGAATTTTTTAATAGTTCTTTTTATGAGTGGAAATCCTTTTTAAAGATTCTTTTCATGAGTGGAGTTTTTTAAAGGTTCTTAAAAAGTGCATTTTTAAAAAGTGTTTTTTTTTTAAGTTTTTTTTCAAAAAAAAAGAGGATGATTGCTGATTCGCTTAAGAAGAAAGGTAATTTTTTAAGCGTTGAAGAGATTTGAGATAGATCTGAGCTAGTGGACACCACTGATGAAGAAGGAAATCCGGTGAAAATTCCCTGATGAAGGAGGAGATCTAAAGCAGATCTTGTTGGTGCAGAGGATTCGAAAGCCTGTCACACAGCGTGAAAAACAACCTGTTGAATTGATCGCAGATCAGGTAGATCTATATCGTAACATTGCTTTCTGTAAAGATCTAAGGTAGATCTATTATTTTTTCCTGTCAAATATTTTATTTGAATCGTCAAGATGAATAATCAAATAATCGAAGCATACTTGAATGAGAGTAAAAAACTTGAAGGCTCCAATTACTCAAATTGGAAATTCAAGATGCAGACTGTGCTTGAAGTGCAAAGTGCTTGGACGATTGCAAATGGGGATGAACTGAAGCCAGCAGCGGGAGCAGATTGGGAAAAGAGAGAAGGCAAAGCAAAGACATTGTTGAAGATGTCAGTGAAAGACTGCATCATACTACATATCAGAGAATGCAAATCAATGAACAAAATCTGGACAGTATTGAAGGATTTGTATGAGATCGGGGATACAAATCGTCTTTTGTTCTTGAAGAACAAGATTCTATCCATAAAGATGGAGGAGAATGAAACAGTTGCTTCTTTCATATCGCGGATTAAAGATCTGAAGAACAAATTGGCAGATATCAGTGAGATAGTTGCAGATGCAGACTTGGTCACGATTACCATGAATGGTATGACTGATGATAACCAAATGTTTATCACTGGGATAAGTGCGAGAGAGAAAATCCCAAAGTTAGAAGAACTGACAAGTATATTAATGCAAGAAGAAGAAATAATATTGACTCTGAAACCCCAGAGTGCAGATCTTGCGCTAATAGCAAAGAAGAAATTCTTCAAAGTAAAAGGAAATCCATCACACCGAAACGGAGGAAATCCATAGAAAAGACCGAATCAAACTCAAGGTATGTATCCCAATAAAAACGACTCTATAATTAAATGTTTTTATTGCGGAAAACTCGGTCATATGGCTAAGGAGTGCAAGAAGAAGAAATTTCATGAAGAACAGCAGAGGCATAAAAGACATGCAAGTCATTTCACAAATGACGACCATGTTTAGGATTTCAGATTGTTCATGGCAGACTTTGATGATAAAGTCGATGCAGACATCTGGTATGTAGATTCGAGAGCATCCACACATATGACGGGGAACAGACAATGGTTCGAAGATTTTAAAGAAATCAACAACGGAGCACAAATCTACCTTGGTGATGATAGAAGTCATTAGATAAAAGGGTGCGGGAAAAATTCTGTTATTTTACCTAATGGTAATGTTAGATATATTCATAATGTAATGTATGTCCCCGGAGTGACAAAGAAACTCAATTTTGTATCCATGATTTCAGACCAGAATCTCAAGGTAGAGTTTTTTAAATCTAACTATTATATTTAAGATTTGTTGGATGGCATGAAGACTATTGCTTCAGGAATTCGAACAAGAGGTCTGTACAAATTGGATGCGAGAACAGCGCCAGAACGAGCTTTGACAGCATCGAGTTTAACTACAGAAGAGCTATGGCACTAGAGACTTGGTCATATCAACTACAACAATTTGTTGTTACTTCAGAAAAAGGAAATGGTAAGAGATCTTCCTACATTAAAACAAGTGCATAATGATTGTGATGCTTGTGCATTAGGAAAGATGCATAGAGAAGAATTCCTTGTTCGAGTAGAACGGAAAAAGAGAGACATACTTGAATTAGTGCACACTGACCTATGTGGACCCATGCAAACAAAGTAATTAGGAGGTGCACTGTATTTTCTACTGTTTGTTGATGACTGTACAAAGTTTTCTTAAGTGTATTTTATGAGTAAGAAAAGCCACAAATTTGAATACTTTAAGCAGTTCAGATACATGATTGAAAAGCAAACAGGGAAGCACATAAAGATTCTCCCCTCTGATCAAGGGGGAGAATATAGGAAGGAGGAGCTTACCAAGTATTGTAAAAACCATGGAATATTATAGCAATTCACAGTACCCCATACTCCTCAGCAGAACGGAGTAGCAAAGAGAAAGAACAGAACATTGGTGGAGTGTACTAGGAGCATGTTGAAAGGTAAGGATCTTTCGAATGGTTTTTGGGCTGAAGCTTTGAATACTGTAGTTTATTTAAAAAATAGGAGTCCTACAAGAAGTCTCGAGTTTAAAACTCCTTTTGAAGCATTATATGGATTCCAGCCTGCAGTAAAACATTTAAGAGTATTTGGGTCTAAAGCATTTGCCCACATTCCAAAGGAGGACAGAAGAAAACTAGATTCAAAAGCCATCAGATGTACCTTTGTAGGGCATTGTTCACAATTTAAAGCTTATAGATTATTTAATCCCTCTACTCACAAGATTTTTGTTAGTAGAGGTGTCATGTTCCATGAGCAGGTTCATGATGAATTTGATAAGCGCAATGAGGAATGGGATACTCCGTTCTTGGTGGAAGGAAGTGAAGAAACAGGTAACAGCCATGATCAGCAGAAAAAGGCAGAAGCAGAGGATTCAGATACAACAATCAAGCCGAGTCCGTCAAAGGAAATTCAGAATGGGTTGGAAGCTACACCAACGCTCAGAAGATCAGGTAGGCAAATTCAATTGCCTGCTAGATATAGGGAAAATGACTGTATAACTCGTATGATGAATGTTGTTGAACCTTCTAGTTATAGAGAAGCAAATCAATGTAAAACAGGAATATGAATCTATTCTCAAAAACAACACTTGGGAGTTGGTTGAACTTCCTAAAGGGAAACAACCCATATGTTGTAAATGGTTGTATAAACCCAAGATTAATGCAGATGGAACCATAGATAAATTAAAAGCTAGATTGGTAGCAAAGGGGTATTCACAAAAAGAAGGTATTGACTATGAGGAAACCTTCGCCCCTGTAGCTAAACTAAGTATTATCAGAATGATGATTTCTTTAACTACTAAGAAACATTGGATGATTCACCAACTAGATGTAAAATCAACATTTTTAAATGGGGAATTAAAAGAGGAGGTTTATTTAGAGCAACCTGAGGGGTTTGTCCAAAAAGAGAAAAAACATTTAGTTTACAGATTAAAGAAAGCTTTGTATGGGTTGAATCAAGCACCCAGGTCATGGTATGAAAAGATTGATTCATTTTTTCTACAACACAGTTACAACAGAAGTAAAAACGACCCTAATCTGTATACTATAAAAAATGAAAAAGGGCGCACAGTGTTGATTTCTTTGTATGTAGATGATCTAATTATTACAGGTGATGCTGTTGATCTAATCAAAGAAATCAAGCAGCAAATGTCACAAATGTTTGAAATGAAAGACCTTGGTGAACTAAGATATTGTTTAGGTCTCGAGATCTAGAGAGATTCAAGACAAACTTTTCTATCCGAGGGTAAGTATGTCAAAGGTCTACTGGAAAGATGCAGGATGGATCAGTGCAAGGCTGCAGCGGTACCACTACAGCAAAATATTAAACTTCAGAGTGAGGATGGCTCTAAAGAGGCAGATGCGACACTTTATAGACAACTAGTTGGGAGTTTAATCTACCTAACCACTACTAGACCAGATTTGGCTTATGCAGTCAGTGTGCTAAGTCAATACATGTCCAAACCACTTAAGAGTCATTGGAATGCAGCGAAAGGTGTTTTAAGGTATCTACAAGGAACTGTAGATTATGGTATTATTCATACTGATTCTTCTGATGTTAGATGTAAAGGATTTACAAATTCCGGCTGGGCTGGAAATAGAGACGACCAAAGATCCATAACAGGCTATGCATTCAGCATTGGATCCGGGGTGATTACATGGAGCAGCAAGAAACAGAACACAATTTCCTTGTCTTCAGCGTAAGCAAGTATCAAGCTATGTGTGCAGCAACATGTGAGGCAGTTTGGTTGCGGGGTCTTCTCCAAAATGTCGGTGAAAAACAAAAAGATGCAACAATTATCATATGAGACAACCAAAGCTCAATCAAACTTGCTAATAATCAGGTGTTTCACAAGAACACTAAACACATTGATACACAATTCCACTTTGTCAGGGAGAAAGTTCAATCAAAAGAAATCCATCTTGTATATTGTAAAACATGTGATAATGTTGCTAACATTTTCACCAAGCCTCTTGGCAAAATTAAGTTTGAAATGTTTAGGGAGATGTTAGGCATATTTGTGAACCCCTTCTCCATTAAAGGGGAGTGTTGAAGATAATGGAGAATCCTATATTAGTGTGAGTTGGTTCACGAGACCTTAGGATAGGAATTAGTTTCGATTTCTTAGGATATGGTTCTAACTTCCCTAAAACCTTGTATGCTATATAATGCTTGAAGTGTATTGAGAATGTAGAGCATTCTGCAGAGCCAGACTCTCCTGGTACAGACTCTCTTTCGCAAAGCTGACCAGTGGGTTTTATTTTATCAATTCAAACATCTCATTTTATCACATTCACCCCCTTGGATGCTGATTTTTTGGATGCAAAAATACCTTTAACATTTTCAGATTCGAAGAGCCTTCTTATTGTACTTCCTTAGCTATCAATTTTGTTTTTCAAAAAGAAGATCTAGTGTTTAGAAACAACAAACTTTGTAAAGATTCTCCCTGAAGTCTATTTGAGACCTTTTGAAGGTTTCTCATCTTTGTAACAAGTTAATAAAAGATCTAATTTTCTTGAGAGAGCTTGGGAGATTTCTCTCATGGTATCCATCCTCATTTAGAGGGGGGATCTTTGCTTATGGGAGGATTTTTGCATATATTGAGTTTGGCTTAATTTGCCATTTCTTTTACTTGTATACTTGTATTGTGCAATCTACTACAACACATGCAATATTTCTTTTCAGCAAGCAAGTATTTTACATTTAATTGGCAAGCTTAGATTAGTTTAATTTATCCATCTACTTGGTTTCACAAGTCTCGTGAATACATTGCTTCATCATCTTGTTGTCAACCCATGTTGATGTGATATTTTGATTATTGTTGATTATCTCTTAAATCATTCTTGTGCCACTTCATTTGAAGCAATTTGGCATCTATCTCATTTACTTGCAAGCAATCTATTTGGAACTTGTGGAGCTACATTGAGCTAACTCCCACTTTCACTTTCACTTTCCATTGAAGATATTGATACCGTTGACTTGATCATTGTTTTTTATTTTTAAAAGCACTAATATAAATGACTTTTCTTTGGAAGCAATAGCATTCACTCAAGCATCTCATTTAGGCATTTTAGTATTAACTTGCATCTCTAAAACTCACCTCTAAGCATAAGCTTGGTTGTATAGATAACTAGGACTAAGTTTTCCTTGAAATTTCTTCCATCTAGTATGGAGTAAGATAAAGTGTGTGACCCTGCAGTTATGTAAGTGGCTTTGTCCCCTTGTAGGAACGATGGCATTCATGACTTGTAAGGACTTGGGGAAGGGTATCATTAACGACAGACTCAGCGCCTCCTCAGCCCCTCTTCCTTGCAAGTCACCCCAATGCTTACCCACTGGTGAGAGCTTGAAGGGAAAACTTCTCACTTTAGGATACGCATATAGATTAAAACTAACCAAGATAATTGCATAACACATAGATTGGTTGCACATCATTTTAATCATCTTGTGAGCATTTTAAGTTTACTTGCAATTTCTCACAACATGCATATGCAATGCATCTACAGCATGTAATTTTCAAACTTAATGAAAATTATGATTTTTTCATGGGAAAAAAAGTTTACTTACAATTTCATTATCTCATGTACTTGTTATTTTGATGATTATTTAGCTCGTCGTTATTTTGATGCCATTATGTTAAAATTGGCAACTAGGGCCAAACTCCACCTTGGATAGCTCATATTGTTGAAGATTGCAACAAGAAACAGTGAAGGAGGCATCCTGAAACATCTTTCATGATCCTAGTTGGAAAGTGATCACCAAAACTAGGTGAGGGCCACACAGGTGATTTTTGTCGCAAAGTCTATTTTTAGACAATGTCTATTTTTAGACATATGGAGCATATTCTATAAGTTGCGGGATGTTATTTGTGGATGGTTGGTCAAGTTGGAAAAATAGATGGATTTCTATTTTTAGACATATTGGGCGGAATCTATTTTTAGATTGCCAGTCTAAAAATAGATATGTCGAATATTATTAGCTCTTAATAATATTTGGACTATAAACATTATCTTATTCTCTTGGAGCACTTCAGTTAAGTGCACGGATGTGGCACAGGAGCTGACAGAAGGAATTACGCTATTCCTAAGGGTTAAGTGGAGCTATTGCATGGATACTTCAGTTAGAACTCATGTGAGAGAGTTTGGTGGAGTTGATTGAGGAAGTTGATGGAGTTGTGTTCAGTTTAACTAATCTAAACATAGTTGAGCTAGTTGTATCTAGTCTAACTGATTGATACACTAGTGTGAGTGGTGTGAATTAATTATTAATTAATTCACTAATTATAAACTCATTAATCAACTAAAGAATACATCAGTTAACTTCAGTGCATGGACAGTTTCAGTGGAGACCAGTGCAAAGATAGGTGAAAGGGCAAGTGTGACTATCAGTTGTGACTATAAGTGATGCATGATTTGCATCCAACACTTAGTAGAGATGCCTATAAAGATTGCGTGAGCAAGGCTGGGGTAATACATTCTCATCAAGAGGCATTCTTCAGTAGGGATTGCGCAGTAGAGGCAGGCTAAAGGCTAGCAAAGATCGGTGCATGTGTTTTGCAAGATCCAGCCTAATTAGTGTGTAGCAAGTGGAGATTATACTGAGAGCTTGTGAGGAGCTTTGTATGATGATTGTTACATGATCTCTATGACATATATAATATACAGATGGTTGGGGGTTTTCAGCTTTAAAGTTTCCCATTACATACTGTGTTCATATGTGTGAATTTTTATGGTTTTAATGTGTGCATGCAATTGATTTTATTTCCGCATGTAATGATCAATGGTAGAAGAGATTTTGTATTGTGCATGAAGATAAAATAGTGTGTGATCAGGTGAATCTCGGTGGATAACATATCAGTTATTATAATTTCTACACATATGGTGGAGATGATATTTTTGTTGGATTCCTCTTTCCGAGAGGTGCAAGATTGATCTAAAGATCATCTTGTTTGGATGAGCAAAAGTGAGATTTTGAATTTAATCTCTCACGTGTGTGCAAAATGTCAAGGTCAGCCGAAAGTCTAATGTAGGCTCATAAGCCCCAATTGATGTGTCTCCACTCTCAACGAAGGGATATAAATATGAGAGACCTATTCCTCATTTTGGACATCATCACTCATCACATTTCTCTCTCCTCTCTTCATTGGTTCGTACAAGGAGCTGCCTCTATTCTTCAGACGTGTGGCAAAGTGATTAGGCAAGTCTGAAATTTTTAGATCTATTTTAGGGCAGAATTGCAGAGCGTTGACCAAGGTTGACAGAGGGTGAACCCTACTTGTTTTGCTACGTTTTTCAGGCAGGAAATTCAATCTCCCCAGGCTGCATCCTCCAGCACAAAAATCGAGAAATTTTGAGCACGTTGACCGTAGCAACATTGACCGCAACGTTGGCTTTCTATTGACCAAGCTTGACTAAGATTTTCATATCTATTTTGGGCTGATTTGGACTACCTTTAGAGGCCACATTGATTGGGTTTGACCGAGCTAATTTGGAGGAGTTTTCTTGTTGGTTTGACCAACGTTGACTTTCTAGTTAGGGCATCTTGTTCACTATTGTTTGACTGGACTATTGGGCAAGTGTATTTTGTATATTGTACTCTCTCTCTCTCTCTCTGTTGAATTTTTGAAGAATAATAAGAAGATTTGATCAAAGGGTTTTCCCCGCATTGGGGTTTTTCCCTGACATCCACCAAATTTTGTGTCCTCTTCTCTTGGCTTGTCTTTTGCTTATTGTTTATGTTCTATCAACATTTACTATCAATGTTAATGTGATTGCTAATCTGGAAATTGATATTGGGCTAAGAAGAAAATATTGAAGTAAATTGCTCTAAAGCATAGAACATACCATTATTATCTAAAATTAACATATTATCTATTGATACTTGAGTATTTCTATTGCAAGTACTATTTCTTTTTATATTTCTATTGCAAGTGCTATTTATTTGCTCATCTTGATCCAACATTGGTTTTGCAAGATTGCTTATCATTGTAATTTGAATTTCCTTTTGAGCAAGCACTGGTTTATACTCCTAATCTTTTGAATATACCATTGCTTATGTATTTATATGCTCATTTACATCTTGAAATCAAGTTATCATTGATAAGTATCTCCATTCACCTTAGTCTCCAAGAACCTCACATTTCACTAACCTTCTTTGGGGACCACCCCCCTTAGCTTAACTAGGAAAGAGCTTTAACGAAGAGAGTTGGGATTAGGTGACAACCCCTTCTCTTAGTTTTCCACCAAAATCACACCATATGGGGTTGAGGATTTTTCCCACACTAACCTGGGTGTGCAAGTGATACAACAACACCCCCTGCCTCTGTTATTCTTCCCTCTGATTCTTCTATTTTTGTGCAAGGCACACAACTTCTTCAAGAGACTAAGAAGTTGTCTTCTTCTTCCCAAAAGCCTTCTCTCTTTTGGCAAACTTCTCCACAAGAGAGCCAAAGGAAATCTCCTTAAGTTTGCCACTAGATTGTAAGGACTCAAGATAATTGGATAAGTGGGATACAATGTCTTCAAAGCAATGAGAGGAACATCGATTTTAACACTGGCGGCTTCTATGCCATGCATAATGGCTTCTAAGTTAAGGCAAGGGGATCATCTCCCTTCAATTCTAAATCAAAAAGTTTAATCATAAGCTGGACTACTTCAAGCTCAGAGTGAGAGTCATATAATTCTTTCAACTTCTTTGAAGCACCAAAAGCATCTATAAATGACATAATATGACGATTCCCCTCTTCATTGATTGATGCCACAATCAAGGCATAGGTCTTGTTTTTTTTGTTTTCCCATAAGGCAAGCTCCTTGTCAAAAGTGGGCTTCTCAAGAGGATTGCCTCCCCCTCCTTCACAAACTCCTTTCCACAACTCATTAAAAATCAAGGTGAGTTTTATCTTCCTTTGACCACTCATGGTTGACAAAGAGAACTACTACAACTATGGAGATGAGTGAATGCATCATCACAAAAGACTATATGTCTTTAATAAAATAATCACAGCCTTAGCCTTACTTTAATATCTTCTATTTAGGTAAAAGACTAATTTAATATGCAAATAACAAAACTTTAATCTACTATGTCAATACTTTTAAAGTATCATGGCTCCACCATTTATAATACTTCTACATATGCATTCACCATACCATGTTTATATATATCAAATACCATATGCATTCCCCATACCATATATATATATCAAATACATTCAACACACATGGATTTACCATACCATGGCCACCATATAAAAAAGAAAAGAATGCAACTACCATACAGCTTTCATGATTCATCAACCATCTATGTAACAACTATTCACCATAAGCCATTTACAAACACACTCAACCATACCATACATCCCTTAAAGGGTTTTCAACTATTAAACAAAATAAATAAGGTATCTCTCATGTTTACAGCCTTCAAAAGGCTATCCATAAAAAACTTCAATGTAGAGCTTAAATTTGCACAACACCAGCACTCAAATCAACGCAGAACCATCAAGAATATTCAACGCATACCAGTCTCTCATTCACGGACAGGAATGAACGTAGTTCACGGTATTTAATAGGGATTAACGCACCAACCACAACAGCAATTACCCAATACACCATAATGCAAATCAGCGTTCGATGAAACACAGCACCAGGAGTCACAGTTTGCAGAGCTTCGCACCATTAAAAAACATGCAGCATCAAAACAGTCCAACACTTCAACAAATTAATTTATTTTCAAAAGGAGCTCAATGCACATTCTTCAACGCAGAATACAACTGCAACAATCGGCTATGGTGTTTCAACGGGACTGATACCAACACAGCTTCAACGCAGAGAGCAGAGAAAACAGATAGTCGAGGATAGCAGAGATTTGACAAATAAGACATACTGCAAAAAAATAGTAGAAGGGAGTTACAAGGGCAGAAAGGGAAGCCAAAAATTGAGTTGGGCTCTGATACCATGTCAGGCCAGGCATTGCTAACTCCACAATGCGACTTGTTTCATTGCATTAACCAAATCATGAATATATACATGAGTGTAGAGACTTTTGGGATTCCAATTCCAAGGTCTCTTGGTTTTCTCAAATTCATAACTGAAATATTATACTATTTACAATAACCCAATCCTTTAAGATTAGGTGTCAACAACATATATATACATGAGTGGACTCACCAACATCCCTTTAGTGGGGGAATGTTGACACCTAATCCGAAAGGATTGGGATTATTGTAAATGGTTTAATATTTCAGTTATGAATTGGAGAAAACAAAGAGACCTTGGAATTGGAATCCCAAGAGTCTCTCCACTCGTATATATTCATGATTTGGTGAATGCAATGAAACAAGTTGCATTGGTCACATTGTGGAGTTACAAATGCTTGGCCTGACATTTTTAAAAGAGTTGAGGGTGGCCGCTGGATTGTCTTGAAAACACATTTACTTTCTAGCTTTACTGTGTTTTCTTGTACATGTATGCTGCCATCTTCATATTTAACTAGAGTATTTTATGTGCTTTTAGCTAGTAAGGGATTGTTTTGAATTCAGGCAAGTTAATTGCAATCTGGTGTGTGAGATTTAGAACAACACAAGGCAAGATTTCCAAAAGAAAAGAATTAAAACATGACTAAAAATTAGATAAAGGCATCTGAAAGCCAATTAACATTTTTCAAAGGAGATCTACTACTAAAGAATTGGACAAATGTCTCCCACTACTGTAAACTGGTAACCCTTCTTCACCCATCAGATTATGACATGACCAAACAGAATGGCTATCATCTTATCAGATACACAAATAGAGACCTTCTGAAGAATTATTCAGAAGAGAGAAGTTCCTATCAGGGTATAGGAAGATGTTTAGAGATGACCATTGTCATCAAGGGAATTCACAGTAAGGCAGGGTTACTAAACATACCTTTTAGAAGAAGTGAATCTCCAAAAATCCAGACTTCAGTCAAAAATTTAGCATCCAAAGTGCTGGATTAGGTGGCAACCTTCTATTGCAACATGAGAGAGAAAAATCCTTTCAGGAGAAGCTCTAAGGCACACAGGTATCCACAGTCCTACATATTCAAGGGTCTCATAAGAAAGTGGAGTTAAAAAAAGTGCCAATGATGAATATAGCCCAGCAAAGGCCTGCTTGATAAACAAGACAGCGCTGCCGCTCATAACCTCCCCCAGTGCCCATTTGGAAGACATTCGGGAGTGTTAGGAAAGTTTCTTGGGGAAAGTACTCCTATGGTAAATGTGACTCCTGTTATTTAGAGTGGCAGAAGGGCCTTTGGAAACCCTCAAACGTGATTTCCCTATAGCAAACGGCCCCTGCTTATGTCTTCAGGTTCTTGTGAAAAACCCAATTGCCAGAACTCTCAAAGGAAAACTCTACACCGCTGAACAGGTTTGGGTCCAGATAAAATCAGCTTTGGTTGAATCAGTCAAAATGCCTGTGGCTAAAATATGCAAAGAACCAAAGGAGTCAGATCTTTTGAAGTCTTTAAACCCCCCTAACAGTCAACCCCCTTCTAAAAGCAGTGACAATTACTTAGGACCCCCGCCCCCCCCCATCTTTTGAAGTCTTTAAACCCCCCTACCAGTCAACCCCCTTCTAAAAGCAGTGACCATTACTTAGGACCCCCGCACCCCCCCCCCCCCGGCCACAGAGGCAAAGATAAATTCTGATGGGGCATCCAGAAACAATTCCAGGGTATCACGGGCTGGCTGTGTATGATAATGAGATTTTCTTACAGGCCAAGTTGGTTTCTTAGGACAATGTTCACATAACTCATCTGAGACAATGATTTAGGCCATTTTATTGACTCTTCAGGTAGGTTATAACAGAGTTATCTTGTAAGGAAACTCAAAACTCATTGACCTTGTAACAAGTTAGGGGTCTGCAGGTGGGAACTGAACTACTTGATTTGGAAAGGTCTGCAGTTAGGAAACCAGTTACAATCCCAATTTATTCATATTCTTAGAGGGTATAATCAGATGGCAGATACAGTATTATGTCTCAATCTGAAATCTGAATGAGATACTGTTGTCAGAAGTATCCGATTGGAGAGGATCTATTTCAAGAGCAACAGCTTGTCAATCAGAATCTACTACCCCTAAGGGAGGAGTTGGACAACCCCAACTTCCCTCCAATGCCACCAGTCTGGGACCTTAAGATCTCTCACAAGGTATTCCAGGATTCTGCTCATCTTCAAGTTTCCTCCAACTCAAAGATCGGCCATTTCTCCAAGATCCAGATCATGGGATTAGATACACCTATCCATGCATATAAGGATCCAGATCTTGCCTGATTACAGAAAACTTGGAGAAGGGAGTGCTCTCTATATCAAGAACAGAAGTATTCCAATTTACAACTATTCTCATCTTCTTTCAATTCCTGCCAATCTTGCTCTTGATTCTTCTCTCTCCTGTAAAATATGGGTAATTGAAGTGGCTCTTGTTCTGACTCTGAACCTATTCCAATCTCAGAGAGGGTGGAAGAAAAGATTCAGGATATTGCAGAACAAATTGCCACTGTTGCAAACATTGGCATCAGGATAAAATCGGCAAGGGTCCGGAAAACCAAAAATCGTAAAAATCGGGAAATTATCAGTAAAAATTGGCAAACATCAGCAAAATCAAGATACCATCAAAATATCAGTAAACATCAGGAAACATTGGCTAGGCTAAAAAATTGTGATTTCGAGATAAATCAGGATGTTATCGAGATGTTCGCAACACTACCCAGTGGTTGACATAAAACATTCTAGACTGATGAATAACTGATCATTCTAGACAGGTGATCTTGCAGAAGGAGAGGGAGACAAGCAAACAGCTCTCAGATGTGTTTCATGCAATGGTGGGTCCTGGAACTCCAGTGGTGGAGGAGAAGCCAGATCCCAAGACTTGAGGCAGGCCTGTGGCTCATGAAAACTGCAAGCTTACGCTCTGAAATCTGTTTATGACTGGACTTATTTCCTAAGGGACAGTAATAGTTGCTAATCTTGCACTTTTGGTTTTAATGTCATCTACATCTGGGAGTATCAGGAAGGCCATGTATGGCATCCTCTACCCTAGTATTTTGATTACATATATCAGTAAGTCACGGCACTGCATGGCTTTCAGTCCTCTAGTAGTTGGCTTTAGTAGTAGCTATTAGGTTGTTGGAGATATTGCAATTCTAATTTAAACTAGAAGCTATGAAGCTATAGGGCATTCTGTGTCTATGTCTGGTTTCAGACTTCTGCTAATATAAATCTCTTTTTTGAACCAAGAAAACAAAAAACAATTATCATCTCTTCTTGCATCTTAGCTCTCATTAAAAGTGTGGAAAGAAATAGAGAAAAAGCTGACACATACCTCTTGAATATCTCCAACATAAATCCGATCACCATAAGTGTGAATAGACACAATCGTATTGGGAAAGAGCTTATTCTCACATTTCCGCAGCAATTTCTTTTTGCCCAAGTCATATATTCTCAGCACCTGTCCAATCCCAACTAATAAGCGGCCTTGAAATTGACATAATCCAAGAGGTACTCCATCAACTGCTGTTTTATGCAAAAGCTCCAGGGATTTGCCATCATCCACAGATCTATAAATATGAATAAAACCTCCTGAACAATGCCTCTTTGGCCAAAATTCTAAATCCTTTGCAGTTCCAATGGCCACAAGTGTTCCCAATTCTTTATCATGAAAAGTAACAGAACAAATGCTAAATGCGGCTTCATTATCCTGCAGTGCCAAGAGGCATGTAGTTTCACCAGTTTTGGGATCTAGAACTCTAACACAAGATGCCCACTTCTTTGACTCTGCTTTTGGATAACCATACTGCTCATCAGGAAGAGGATCCTCTTTCTCTTCATCGTCGCCATTCTGCTGTTCTACTTCCATGTTCCCACTCTCCCCTAAACCAGCAGCTTCTAAGCATTCTTTCTTTGCAGCTTCACGTTCTTCTGCAGTGAATGCACCCTGATCACTTTCAATAATAATCAATGATTTCTGCTTTGGATGCAAAATGAACTTTCTCGGGGTATATCTAAGAGGCATAACGGTCTGATTGAATGTTTCTCCCAACCTTTCAATCGTAAAAACCCTAAGCGCATCCCCAGCAACTGCAACCACACCTTCAGCACACTGATCAGAAGAAAATGATGCTGCATATTCAAGAGTCTCGTAAGAAAGTGGAGTTAAAAGAAAGTGCCCCTGATGAATATAGCCCAGCCAGGGCCTACTTGATAAACAAAGAGTTGCCCGACGGCCTCTCACTAAAGCAGAAAAAAGTTTTGGTGCTCTTAAACCCAAGAATCTGGTCCGGGTGTCTGAAAGGCCACCATTTGCCATATCTACCTCAGTTCTAAGAAGAACCCCATTCTGCAAACCAGCATTCAAAAACACACTTGCTGGATGATCTGCACCATCCTCCCCTCCAACAGAAGCCTGAACTTCAAGTAAGAGAAGAGATTCTGGAGGAGAAGATACAGCCTGCACACTCAGAGCAACCAAACAATCATCAGGATCCAAAGAATATATGCGAATTGTGCTGTCATATAATCCTACAGCCAGGAATCTAGACCTTTGTCTGCCTTCGGGAACTGGAGCAATATCCAGACAAGCCACATCTCCAGGCATTTCACACTTTTCCACCTCCATCAGTTGACCTGTCATATCCATCTCAAAATAAATAAGCTCTCCCCCACTCAGAGCAATTATGACCTGCAATCTGTTGCAGCCCACCTTCACAATTGTTTTTTTCCCAGGGGTTTTCCATTCATTTATACGCCCATCTGCTCTTATATGCCGAATTCCATTGGGGTGGACCTGCATTAAGGAATCTTCTCCCAGAAGAGAAACAGCCAGTGAAGGAGTAGTATCCAGAAATCCACTATCACTAACTTCTTCAACCGTTTCACCAATGGACAGCACCAAAGTAGCATTTGCAAAGGACACAACAATGTATGCATCAAATTCATCATTTATACTTTTCTTCACTGTCCAAACTGCACTAGGAATACCTGGTAACTGTGAAACAGCCATTTCAGTGACAGCAAGACCAGGCCTCAGTATCCGTAAGGAGGAGCGAGGTCCTCTACCACAAAGAGAAAAGATTTGTGGGGTTTCTTCCTCAAAGAGATTGCTAACTTTCATGTCCATGACTGGCATAAGACTCTCTATATCATCAATCTTAACAAGGTTTTTCAGGCCCCTGGGCTGGAAGAAAACTGGTTGAAATCCCTCTTCAGTTTCCATGAGAGTAGCGGAAGATGATTCAACATCTGCATCATCTCCAATACCCTGGAACTGGTAGAGCGCGTGATTCCCAAATTCTGAGGCAGCAAAGAGGAAACCAGACTTAAGAACACACATTGCTGATGTTACAGGAATTGTATCAAAATACTTGATCTTCAGTTCAGTCACCTGCAAGAGAAAAAAATTACGATTAATTTAAATATAGCTGATGCCCTTTCATATTTATTCTATGAGAGTGCATCCAGCATTTTGTAGCCTGTCTATATAGTTGGATTAAATGCTTATAGTGATAACTTTAAGCAAGGAAAACTAGGACATTCATAATTTTGAGAATGCATCCAGCATTTTCCAGCCATGTGTATATACTTGGATTTAATATTTATATTGATAAATAGAAGCAAATTATACTCAAACATGGTTTACAACAGGAGGTTATGCAACGAGCATTCTCTTAGAAACCTATGGAGATCTGGTTGGTTAAGGCTATGGAAGTGTTCGAATATATTCTCAGCAGTGATCTATTTGTGTAGTTGCATGCCTTTGACAATTATTGTAATTGTCAAAGGCATGCAACTACACAAATAGACCACTGCTGAGAATACGGGATATATGCACTGTAACAACAAGGATTCCAAAACTGGATATTTTTCCCTCAAAGAATGAGATTTGAACAAATTTAGGATCTTGGCATTGTTTAAGACGTTCTGATAAAAACATCAAAAATAATGCTGGAAGGCGCTGAATGAGTTTCAAGGGGAATCTGCCACGACTGTGGGCACAGGAATTTAACCGTTCCCCATTTGTTGAATGAAACGAAGCATTTTTATAAAATAGAATGTCTGTGGAAGCATGCCAGTGAAAAATGCGGTAGGTCTAATAGAAACATTAGCATAAAGGGGAAATGCATTAGACACCAATTGAAGTAAAATATTATTTTCCTTTTCATGGTAGGCAATTAGGGCATAGAATTTAGCAGATATGAGTTAGCTGCATATGTTGGTATGCTGGTATAGTTTTTGGATGTATAAATGACAAAATATTATTGTGTAAAATGCCGGACTTGTGTTCTCGGAGAATTTATTAATCGCAAGCGAATTTATTAATCACAAGCTATATTTTGACAGAAGAATGGAACATTGTGGAACAAATAATTAAACTATTGACCTTTCCCTGCTTACCCGATCATTCTCGTGCTCTAAAGTAACCTTGAAGATGTCCCCATATTCAGTTTGCAACAAGAAGAAAAACATAGCCTTCTGTTTGTGAGTCGCGGTAGATACTATCAAGACGCCACGCTCAGCCGGTAAATCTGCTCTCCGTGGGATGACCGCACGAATATCTGGATGGCCCTGGTTCTTATAAATCACAAAATTCTCAGCGCATACGAGTACACCACTAGGACCATCTCCACCTCCTGGCACTGTGACGAGCAAATTCGCACCATTGTCAATAGGCCCAGACCACTTACGCGCAACATGGTTAAGTCCAAGATCGAGTTCGTAAAAGGTAAGATGTTTCTGTGCTTCATTCGCAGCTTGCCCAGTGGAATCCTGATCAGCTTCTGAATAATCAAGCTCTATTGCAGCAAAAACGGGGTTATCGAAACCACAATCAACCCCGGCTATTGAATACACTATCGTGTGAGACTTATGGGCTTCCAAAGGAGAAGAAATGGTGAGTCTCGCAGCATTGTCTCGGTTGAGAACATAAACAAGCTTCTGCTTCTCGCAAGCCCCAATCATCACAGCTCGGCCCTTGGGATCCACTGCCAAATACTGCCCTGGAACTATTCTCCTGCGAGATTAAAAATCTTATATAAATTTCCTATCGTAATAAACATATATTATTGCTATCCTTCTGTAATACAAAATGTACGTGCCCTACCTGCATCCCGACTTGCCGAAAGTCTCCTGATGAACCTTCTCGAACATGTTCTTCTCTTTGTTGTATTCCAGTATAACAATCCGTCCGGAATCAGAGCCGACCACAATGTAATCCTTCTGCGACCCCGTCAGTCTGAATTGCACCAGAGAACGTATAGCCCCAAACACTTCGACGGAAAGAATGGTCTGAAGTTTTCCGTTATCGTCCGGCCGTAATAAGTCCAGAACCTTGCCCCTGGCTACGACGATTTCCTGCGTTTTTCCGCCCAAAAAGTTTCCATAAGTTGCACAGACCACGCCCGTGGCCTGTTGCAGAGTTAAACTATAGAGAAACATGGTTCGGTTCCAGCTCTCAGCTGCTCAAACGGTGAAGGTGTCAACTCTGTTCCGGCTACTGGGACTCAGAGCCAAGTTCTGAATCGCTCCCTGCATTAAAGGTCTAAATTTAGGCTCCTACTGAACGTTAAAACCTCGAACTAGGGTTTAGTTGCAATCGTCCGAACCAAATGAGACAGTTTCAGGGTTCGCTTCAAGCCTGGCCACGGAAATTGAAAGAGAAATGATGAAATAAGGGCCAAACTATTCTATAAAAATTTATATTTGATTTGGGGCAACAAAAAAAATTAAAATGATGAAATACGGGCCTATAAAAATTTATATTTGATTTTAAAAAAAAGGGTTCCTCCTTTGAGGAGTATAGTTGGTTGGGTTGGAATATGTTTGTAACTATTTTTGATTGGTTAAGGGTTTGTTTTCTTTGAATATAAGAAATTGGGTTAATGGTCGACCCATATGTATTTGGAAATTTGTCTTAATTGGTCTTCTCACTTACTACAATTTTAAATTGAAAACCACTCTAGTGCATTAAAGGTGTCATTACATGGAAGGTATTCTATGAAGTGTGAGAATATATTTTATTTAGTAATAAATTTTGTTTGTTGGATACGTTGGCACTCACTGGGCCCCATGCCACCTGTATTGTCACGCGTGCGTACGACAGCTGGTCATCCGTAGTGGGCACGTGTTTGGCGTACGGGGAACCTGCTTCACTAGTTGACAACCACTCCAGCTGGTGGCTTCCTGCATTTTCCTGGAGGCTTCTTGATGAAGCTACCATTTTCACTTTGGGGTTGGTTTGTGTGCGTTTTGTTGTCTGGTAGTTGCACTCTTCCTACTCCAATGCCCGACGCATCCACCTTCGTCCTTCAGGCGCTTCATCTTGGGTTATGGAGCATATGCGCTCCTGGTTCGAGCGCCTGTGGTCCTGGTTAGAGCGCGGAGTTTGAACTTGGTGGTTATACCTCGGCTTTGTGGTGGTTATACTCGGCTTTGTGGTGGTCATACCTCAGCTTTGTGGTAGTCATACCTCAGCTCTGTGGTGGTTTTACCTGTGTTCGGCTCTGCATTGTTTTATCTGCGTTCAACTTTGCGTCGTTTTATCTGCGTTCGGCTTTGTGGTGGTTATAACTCGGCAGACTTGGTGGACTACAATGGTTCAGGTTTGGATGGTCATAATTGTGTTTTCAGGTGCGTTTTTCAGTGTGGGTTTTCATTTTTTCTAATGTTTGTGTTGCCTCCTCTGTGAATGGTTGTATTTTGATGGGTTTTTGCATTATTTGCAGGTCAATGCAGTTGGCAAGGAGGAAGGCGAGGAGAGGAATCCGAGGAGAGCAGTCGTTAGGTAGGACAGGACTTTGCCCTACCAGTCATATGCATGTGTTTTATGTGGTTGTTATAATTAACTCTATGGTGGTTATACCTCGGCTTTGTGGTGGTTATACTCTACTCTGTGGTGGTCATACCTCGGCTCTGTGGTGGTCATACCTTGGCTATGTGGTGGATATATCTCGGCTCTGTGGTGATTTTACCTTGGCTCTATGGTGGTTTTACCTGCGTTCAACTCTGTGTCGTTTTATATGCGTTCGACTCTGTGGTGGTTAAACCTCAGCGGACTTGGTGGACTACAATGGTTCAGGTCTGGATGCTAAGAGTTGTGTTTTCATGTGCGTTTTTCAATGTGGATTTTCAATTTTTTTTATGTTTGTGTTGCCTTCTCTGTGAATGGTTGTATTTTGATGGGTTTTTGCATTGTTTGCAGGTCAATGCAGTTGGCAAGGAGGAAGGCGAGGAGAGCAGTCGTAAGGTACAACTATGTCCTACCAGTCATATGCATGTGTTTTTTAACACATTTAACTTGAAGGATATGTTTCTCTGTTAAGCTTGTTTACTCTGTTTTTAAACACTTGGGTTTTTTTGTAAATTGACTGGTTTTTTTAACACATTTAACTTGAAGGATATGTTTCTTTGTTGAGCTTGTTTCCTGTGTTTTTAAACACTTGGGTTTTGTGTAAATTAACTAGTTTTTTAACACATTTAGGGTAGGGTTTTGTGTAAATTGATTGATTTTGTGTAACTTGACTAGTTGTGTAAATTGACTGGTTTAGGGTAGGGTTTTTGTATAAATTAAAAGGAATCATATAGTTCCACCTCTATGGGAGTAATAGAAGCATGACTTGTTTTTTATCACATTTAGGGTTTAGGGTTTTGTTTTTTAACATATTTAGGGTTTAGGGTTTTGTGTAAATTGAGATTTTGATGTTGAAATATTTTTATCCACCACAGAGCCAAGGTATAACCACCACAGAGCCGAAGTATGTTAATAATGTTTTATATTTTGTACATGTTTTCAATTAATTTGATGACATTTTCTCAAACTGTGTTAATAATGTTTTATGTTTTGTACATGTTTTCAATTAATTTGATGACATTTTCTCATACTGTGTTAATAATGTTTTATATTCTATACATGTTTTCAATTAATTTGATGACATTTTCTCATATTGCTTCACTCGAACAAGGTGCCACTAATTTTCCAAATGAAGTTATCTAAATTCCATCAATCTAAGAATTTAAGTTACATTGATATATGCACATGTAAAGCAAATGAAGTTGTCTTTATTCAATAACCTTAATTTTACAATCACTTCCATAGAGGTATTTTACCTTTGTTCCTGGTTTCTCTTAAGGGTTTTGACTTGCATGTGAAGTTTCGGTCTTGCATTCTTGTTTCACTCCAACAAGGTATTACCACCTTTGTTCCTAGTTTCTCTTAAGGGTTTTGACTTGCATGTAAAGTCTCTGTCTTTCATTCTTATTTCACTCCAACAAGGTATAACCACCTTTGTTCCCGGTTTCTCTTAAGGGTTTGACTTGCATGTGAAGTCTCGGTCTTGCATTCTTGTTTCACTCCAAAAAGGTATAATCACCTTTGTTCCTGGTTTCTCTTAAGGGTTTTGACTTGCATGTGAAGTCTCGATCTTGCATTCTTGTTTCAGAGTCGAGGTATTAATTTTACGGTCACTTCCATAGAGGTATTTTACCTTTGTTCTTGGTTTCTCTTAAGGGTTTTGACTTGCATGTGAAGCCTCGGTCTTGCATTCTTGTTTCACTCCAACAAGGTATAACCACCTTTGTTCCTGGTTTCTCTTAAGGGTTTTGACTTGCATGTGAAGTCTCGGTCTTGCATTCTTGCTTCACCCCAACAAGGTATAACCACATTTGTTCTTGGTTTCTCTTAAGGGTTTTGACTTACATGTGAAGTCTCGGTCTTGCATTCTTGTTTCACAGAGTCGAGGTATTAATTTGACAGTCACTTCATAGAGGTATTTTACCTTTGTTCCTAGCTTCTCTTAAGGGCTTTGACTTGCATGTGAAGTCTCGGTCTTGCATTCTTGTTTCACTCCAACAAGGTATAACCACCTTTGTTCTTGGTTTCTCTTAAGGGTTTTGACTTGCATGTGAAGTCTCGGTCTTGCATTCTTTTTTCACAGAGTCGAGGTATAACCACCACAGAGCCCAAGTATGTTAATAATGTTTTGTATTTTGTACATGTTTTCAATTAATTTGATGACATTTTCTCATATTGTGTTAATAATGTTTTATATTTTGTACATGTTTTCAATTAATTTGATGACATTTTCTCATATTGTGTTAATAATGTTTTATATTTTGTACATGTTTTCAATTAATTTGATGACATTTTCTCATATTGTGTTAATAATGTTTTATATTTTGTACATATTTCCAATTAATTTGATGACATTTTCTCATACTGTTTCACTCGAACAAGGTACCACTAATTTGTTCGATACCACTAATTTCCAAATGAAGTTGCCTAATTCCATCAATCTAAGAATTCAAGTCACATTGATATATTTATTTACATTGATATATGCACATGTAAAGCAAATGAAGTTGTCTCTATTCAATAAATTGAAGCTAAATTGACACATTTATTCACATCTATAGATGCAAATGTAAAGCTTTGTTCCTAATTTTCCTCTCAGTCTTGATTTGCATTTGGTATAAGAGTATAATTTATGATCGCTTTGTTCCTAGTTTCTCTTAAGGGTTTTGACTTGCATGTGAAGTCTCCATCTTGCATCTTGTTTCACTCCAACAAGGTATAACAACCTTTGTTCCTGGTTTCTCTTAAGGGTTTTGACTTGCATGTGAAGTCTCGGTCTTGCATTCTTGTTTCACAGAGTCGAGGTATAACCACCACAAAGCCCAAGTATGTTAATAATGTTTTATATTCTGTACATGTTTTCAATTAATTTGATGACATTTTCTTATACTGTGTTAATAATGTTTTATATTCTGTACATGTTTTCAATTAATTTGATGACATTTTCTCATACTGTGTTAATAATGTTTTATATTCTGTACATGTTTTCAATTAATTTGATGACATTTTCTCATACTGTTTCACTCAAACAAGGTACCACTGGTTTCCAAATGAAGTTGTCTAAATTCCATCAATCTAAGAATTTAAGTTACATATAAAGCAAATGAAGTTGTCTCTATTCAATAAATCAAAATTAAATTGATACATTTATTCACATCTATGGATGCAAATGTAAAGCTTTGTTCCTAATTTTCCTCTCGATCTTGATTTTCATTTGGTAGAAGAGTATAATTTATGATTGTTTTGTTCCTAGTTTCTCTTAAGGGTTTTGACTTGCATGTGAAGTCTCGATCTTGCATTCTTGTTTCACTCCATCTTGTTTCATTTGTTATTTCATTGCAACCTTTCAACAGTCTCATACTTATGTTGTTTCATTGTAACCTTTCTGTTCATTGAGCATACCAAGTCTATCAAATGACTACTTTAAATCCTCGTTTTCCAACAATATGTGCTTATTTTATTCTCTCAACTTTTTATTTAGAGTTGTGCAATGGGCCATAATGCTTTGGAGATGCAGTGAAACTGGTTTTTTTCAATGTCTTATATCAACTTGGGGTTTGAAGTTGTTGGGATGGGGAGCATGTACATAGAATAAGATGTTTTTGTTTCATTTGTCGATTGGGAACCTTTTTCACAATTTCAATGTCCTAGATTAAAGAAGGCAAGTATTAATCTAAGCTTATTTTGTTTAATGGTGCCATTGATGATTGGGATTATGCCTTTGCAAGTGAGCAAGTTAGAAATGGCTTACATTGTCAATTTGTTAACTCCCAAGGAATCCAAAATATATTTTTGTAGAAATTACAAATTGTTTGATACATACTAATTAAAAATTAAAAATTATGATATAGGCCATGGCAAGTGTTGTGTTCTTTTAAATAAGCAATTATAACTTCAACATATTAACAAACTTGTAGCAATTAGAAATTGTTTGATACATATTAATTTCATGAGGCAACCCAAAAGGATGCTTCCCGACATCCATGGATGCTATCCTTAGCAAACCTATTTCATCCTTACCAAAATCACAGTGTGTTGTGGTTATAAAAAATAAGTCATGCCACCCCTATGCTTGATGGCTTCCATCTCTTGCATTGCCCAAAAATGTTGAGTTGACTTCCTGACCCAAGTATGGTGGACTGCCCAAGATTGGATGATTAGGATGTGCCTAAATGTTTCCATATGCTTGACTCCAATTTTCTCCTTGTAGCCATGGTGGGACTGAGTAGCCCAAGTGTCCACTTGTGTTATGAACCCCAACACTAACTACAGGTGTCATATAAACACAGTTAGGATTCAAACTTGCACTAGTAGGGGTATAAGAGGTGGGCCTAACTCCTGCCTGATAGCTGGGGACTTGGATGTTAATCAGGTCTTCGTATGATGGTGTCTGCTCTGCAATGTGGTCCAGCGTGTTAGACATCAACCCATTTTCCTCAAAATGGCTTGAACCATGGTATTTCCTATTTGTCACCTATCCTCCTTTTTCCAACTCTTGTTGAACCTTTCTTTCCTCTCTCTCTTGCCTTGCCAATTGTTTTTGATGTTCCTTATCTTCCCTTTCTTTTTATCTTTCCAAACTTTCCTTTGCTCGAGTTTCTGTTGTTGCAATCCTTGCAGCCCTCTTTTCATTGGCTAACTCCTTCTTTCTCTTTTTAGCTTCATGAATTTCATTCTTTTTACGTTCAGACTCGAACATTAAATTCATATAATCTTCAATTGTGAGCAATTGTGAACTCCTCCCTAAACAAAGATAATCTGATGTTGAGTTCCTTGATGAGGCCTTCACTCTCTCTACTGGTAGCTTTAGGAATGCACCAAGTAATCTCTGCTTTTTTGTTGCCCCATGCTCCTTCGGACCTAACACTTGGATTTCATCCTCCGGGACAACTGATTAGCCCCCATTGTTGTCTTCTTCAGGTACTTCATGTTGAATAGGCTCCTCTTCTAGTGATCCATTGCCCACAAAATAATGAACAAGTTAGGTGTTCAACCCTGATGGCTGTGAAGGCATGTCCATGCTTTTCTTATTAGTGGTAGATACATTATTTCCAGTGATATTCATCATGACCTCTGCCAACCATGATGGTGCACTTACTTGGGTTGGCATGGTCAATTGCTCATTGTTAGTTGCATCACATGGAATATCACATGCATAATTCACAGGTGGTTCAGTGGGTGTGACAGCCTCATTGATATTTTTATTTGGTTCATGACTGAATTGTGTCTCACTGGCATGCTCATCATCATCACCATAGAACAACCCTTCAGAAAGGGACATTATACCTTCAACAACAGCTACATATTCTTGGGCATCGACATGGTCTTGTAAGTTCTCTGCTTCTTGATCTTCCACTTCAAATGCTTGGCTACAACTGGTATCATGCATAAGAGCATAAAAATTAAGTGGCCATATACCAGTCCTCCTAAATCCAACCTTGATATTAGAAGGTGTGAGAGCCCTTTTAAATGCTTTACTTGCAAGTTCATCTAGCTCAAACCTCTTTACTTCCACCCCTGTATGGTTTTTCATCCATGAAGCTCGCTCAACCTTGAAATAGTTCTTGAAAGGCCCAAACATGCTCACATCAAGGGGCTGCATTCTGTGAGTGGTACGAGCCGGCAATGTTAACAGGTCAATGCCCAATTTGTAATGACCCAACCCGAATTATATGGAACATAGAAATATTAGCATGCATACGAGACCTGCATATGATAGCTACATATGCATGTATCATGTGTACGACACTAGTACTTGCACTAAGCAATTATGAAAAGAAACTCGGTGTAGAGTAAGGAGTGAACTGTTGAAGTATTGAGTAACTCCCTAACTCACCATAATTTAATGAAAACTAATACTTTATTCAAATAAAATTAAAAGCATTGACTTATGCAAATAAATGATGATATTTTAATAAATCCAAGATATTTAATAAATAATAATATTCTAATAAATCTAAGATATTTAATAAATAATATTATTTTAATAAAACCAAGATATTTATTAAATAATAATATTTTAATAAATATGAGATATTTATTAAAATATAATATTTTTAAGATATTTTTCAAAGATATTTATTAAAAGATCATATTCTAATAAATATCAAGAATGGAGTTTGTGTATAAAAGGAAAAGAGGGGTAAACTTGATGAGCATGGGTAGTGAATGGGAAAACTGACCCGGATGCTGTCAAAGGAGTTCTAACTACGTGGTTCATGAGCAGTGAGTTCAAGAGTTCTAACAGAGTTATGGAATGCTCTCGATTGTTATTGGATTTTTGGGCACGGGGGCCAGAAGACTTGTCTTCTGGATCTGGAGACCGGAGAGGTTGACCTCAGATAGGCTGGGAGGAAAACGGTGGTTTGGTAATGGGAGCTGGAGCCATGAAAAATCAGGAACACCTTCTAACACAGTTCCAGGTAAGTATTAATTAGTCAATTGATATATATTCTGTTTCAAAAAATCTCACTTTGAATTTTGTAGTATGAATTTTGTGAATGATTGTTAGATTCTGGAAAATTAAGAGCTTTACACTTATGTATTTTGAGATTGATGGTTAAATTCTGAAAGTTAAAGTTTAAGGTTCTTACAGATGGTATCAGAGCACTGTTCAAACACTTTGGGACCTTATAGGCAAGTACCCTGCACCCGGGATGAAGAGCAAACAAAACATGAAATTTAAGTAAATTTAACAATTATATGGCCTGCTTAATGCCTGGTAAATGTCTCTGTGCTGAATGGTATAAATAGGAAATCATCCATGGGGAGACAATACCCTAGGTTGTCAATTAGATGGTTTCTTAAGCTGAGGATCTAATAAATCTAGTCTAGCTTTAGGAACATCCTTCTCTTGTGCCTCATTTGTGCCTCATTTTTTTTCAACTGTAGGTTGAAATAAATCCCAGTGTGTCTCATTTTCATGTAATTCAAATTCCATTATCTTTAATGACTAAAAACAGTGCGGAGCTGTATAAAAAAAGAAGGGATAGGCAGATTGAATTCTTTCATCACACTAGGCGACCATTTATAGCAATGGGTAGATTGCACCCCATGACATGCCTTCCTTTTTATCTATTGATCCCAGAAAGGGATGCTATTAGATTTTCTCTTTGAATTCTAGTGCTGAAAGTGAAACAGACTGCGAGCTTGAGTTCTAGACCAATTCAGGCCAGCGTTGTGGATACTTTTACGGAAGAATTCTTCCAGTTTAGCTGTTTTTATGAGATTCCTTGTCATGGGAGATAGTCAAAGAGTCATCCTGATTTTGTGAGTCTGAAGAAGTCAAATTTGACTCAGAATCATTCGTATATAAACTATCAGGAGGTGAGATCCATGAGTCTTCATCACCTTGTAGCATAAGTTCTTCATCTATTACCGACTCTTCATTATTTTCATCATTGTCTACCACTGCTTCCAGAATATTATCACTTGATCTGCAAGTTTAAGATATTAGAAATACTCCTTATTTGCACCTTATGATCTGCAATTCAAAATGAAATTCGTTAAAACTTAGGAAGTGTTGGTTGCAGCAATTGTTAACGCTATTCAAGACTATTTGGCTATGCCTTGATAAATGGCTTTGTTTGCCTGTCGTCAAGCTTTTCTGTTAAGTGTAAGTCTAAACGATTGCTTCTAAAATTGCGCGGGTTTTAAAATTAATCAATGGCCGACTTTGAGAAATTTAGGGTCATTCACATAGGCTGATAACCCATATGCAATCAAAGTGAAATAGCTACAGTAAAAATGGTTGAAATCGGTAAGTTGTAGTTGACCGACGTTAGCCGTAAAAGAAATATGAATTTGATGCTTTGTGAAAGGATAAACTCTGGGTAAGAGCTTACAATGTTCAAAGATGATAATACCTTTAAATATGTCGTTTAACCTTTACAATTCCAACTATAGGTATCGATTGTTGCAATCTAGGAACCTGGTATGGATTGCCGCAATATGGTAATGTAAAAACAAATAATAAATTTCCGTAAAATTCCAAATAAATGTTGCAGATTGACACCACTGTGTATTTACACCCTGTTTCGCTTTCAATTAGTCCTTGGGAAGGTAGATATTTATTCTGAGTAAGATCGTCTCATCAGATTAAATATTTTGAGTCCTGCTTGGCCATTTGTCCGAGCTATTCAGACATCAACGCTGCCTTGTAGTTAGCCTAAAAAAAGAAGAAGATGAATGTAGTCTTTTTGAACTGACAAAGACACTCTAGCCAGTGGTAAGAAAATGCCTCCTTCACTGGCCACGAAAGATATGTCGGAAATGCCATTCAACTCCATGCAAGTCGTTGGCCACCAGATCTTGAGATGGAGGTTGCTGACTTATATCCAGAGGTAGAAGACATTCATCAGCATATCTCCTGAGAACAGAAAACCCTCCATGGGTACTGGTATCGGATGCAGTGAGGGTCTTATAGAAAGAGTACACTAAAGGCTTGGGAGGTGGTAGGATTAGAGGCTCCTTGTCAACAGAAGACTCATCCTGGTCTTCCTCTGGGAGCAAGTTAATTTGAGAAAATACTTCATCTGTATCAAGTTCAGCCTTCGGGTTGGACATGGATTACGCGGCAAAGGATCTTGTAGGGCAGGTTAAACAAATGCATATGCTGGTCAACCCCTAGTTGTGAATGCTTCAACCTGCTGCATATAACCGTGGGGGAAATAAAACACCTGCTTCCCGATCATGGGCAGCGTAACAAGAGGGCTGGCATAGGGATTCCCCAGCTCCTCGTACAGTGCATCTGAGCACTTAGTGAAGAATTTTGGTAGCCTTGTGAACCGCCAATCTGTCCCATAACAAGCCCTCCCTCATTGGGCATCGAAGAATAACCATCTACACCCCATTACTGCTATTGCCCTGATTAGAACCACCATTATTAGCTCCCAAACCAAAATTCCTAAAATTTTCAACATAAGCCATAACCACCACTAAACTTGCGTAGCGAAGTATCCATTTGTGTTCAGAAAAATCTAAAAATGTAGCAGGTAAGGGAAACTCCATATTGACGGATTCTGCCTCTTCACCTATTTTCTCTAAATAAAAGAACCTCACTTTGGAGGAGAAGCGCAATAACCATCCGATTCTGTAAATATAGATTCCGAGAAATCCAATAATGGAAATAAATCCCAAAATGGCCTATGCAGGTTGGGACCGACTGAACTTTGCCCACAAAACACAGTCGAAATATGAACACGGAGAATATCCATATTTTCATCGCCATCGCTTTCAAAACCCGACAAAGTCATAAGGGACAAATTATTAAATATGAATAAAAGTCGTGGTTTTATGTTGTCCGAGTCAGCCTTGTAGGCAGATTAGGCACCTGATATCAATATCACTGATTTATCAATTATTTTCAGTGCACAAATAAGTCAGAATGCTTGATTGTGGAAACCTTGCACGAGTCCCTATGTGAAATTTCTTGCCTTGTTGCCAAGTTGAGATGCCAGACTTCAGTGACGTTTTCACTAACTAAGTTGAGGCGGTGCGATTCACCACAGCTTCGCATTCCTTACTGTAATTTCGGCTTCCTTCCTTACGGTGGTTAGATTGAAATATGAATGTCAACTAAATTACAAATTCATTTCGCATGCATTTATCAAAATAGAGAGAACATACTGGGCATAGGGGTGGCATTCGAAATTCCACCTTGTCCCAACACTGTTGTCAAAGATGGGACCCTCGACCCGCATATATATCTGGCCCTTCAATGAGGTCTGCTACAGTAGGTGTTTTTCTATCAGCTTCCTACTTTTGATATTATTAATCATGATTTGAATTTCAAGGTTAAACTCGAGGCCTTTGTGCCATGGCGGTGTAATAGTATTATTTTGCATTTCTTGGTTCAAACATTCTTTCTTTATGACAGTCATCTATTACAATGGATGAGGTGTAGGCATTAGCCAAGCATTGTGACAGTCCCAATGTTGCAAGATTTAGAGAACAGGTTTAGACTACATATTTATGTCAAAGAATGAAATAAGTAAATCGGGTCTAATAATTAAAATGCCAGCCTCATGTAAAAGTATGATTCTTTCTCTCTCTAACCCACTATATGGTTTTTATTATTATTATAAGTAGATTTTAAAAATAAAATAAAACTATAAATAAATAAATATATGTTATTATATAAGTATGATATTGAAAGTTGGGAAAGGGATTAAAGTAGAATATGAAAAATAATGGGAAAAAGTACAAACCAAATTTTATTTGATACGTAATTTGGTAGAGATGCCAGTTTGATAATAGCAGGATGTCAATTCATCAAAATGAAACTTAAATTTATTAAATTCCAGTTATTAGTTGTAGTCATAAGTAAAATAAAGACTACATCAACCTACAATCACCATACTTACATATCTTCATCTCTCCAAAGGTTGAGTTACGTGCTGCTTTATTCCTTAGAAAACTGGTTGGCTTTTAACTGGTTTTGGTTTATTGGATTTCGAGCTCCTTTACTTTTAGTAAGTTGTGAACTTGGATGTTAAAGGGCATATGTTATAATGGCAGCTAGTGTTTAATGGGTTACCACACAATCTTGCACCTTAGTGCGAAGCTTTCATAAGGTACAAAATAGATGGAATATAGAAGTGTTAACTTTATTACCTAGAATATTCTCTCGTTTTAGTAAAGGTGGACCCATCACATGGAAGGCTTCCCTAGTAGCCTTTAGGTTTACCAAGACAAGAAACAATCAAGTCTAAGGTCTTTTAGATATCACCAACTAATTTATCAAACAAATGATGGATTAGGTAGTTATTCAAAGTAAATTCCAAATCTGAGTCTTATTGACTTTAAGGGTGGTTTTAGAGGGCTAATTAAGTGAATATATATATATATATATATATTCCAAAATAGTCCAGGTCTAAAAATTACAAAAGGCGGCTAAAAAAAAATTGTGATTTTGAGATAAAATCGGGATGTTATCAAGATGTTCGTATCACTGGAAATTGAAGCTTTTAAATGATAAAATGAAATTTTATATAATTTAATGTTCGAAAGCTATGAACCCTAGAATGATACATTTTATTAGAAGAGATGAGATCATTAATGCTAATCTATGTATCAAAGACATATATCAAGCTCAATCCCACTTGATTCTTAAATCCATTACTTTTACTTTACATTCCATCCGACAAAGGAGTTGAGATAACTCATGGATATCAACTACCAATTTTTCCACAATGAAGTGTAAGATTTTGTATATCATGCAAGTAGAGTTTGAAGTACATTCAAATTATTATAAATTAGGCACATTAACATCACTTTAAACATCAAACTTTTTCTGTAAACTTTTGGGACGTTAGAATGGAGACTATCATGATTGTTTTATGCAATTCAAACATTCCATTCTCCAAGTGACGTTGAGATTTCCATGTATATATCTTACTAGCTGATAACTATATCCATTGATGATATGAATTTATGCAAATATCTTTTATACCGTTTTTTTATGTTAATGCTTTGATTAATATCCAAGTATATGTATAAGTGGTCTAAGGAGTAGAGTGAAGGCTAAAATTAGTATCGCTGATTATTCACTAAATTGAACATTTTGAGATTCAACCATTATGTCATTGTTAAGATAGATAATTAGCCATTTACAATCATATGGGTATATCGATGTCCAAAACAAAATAATATGGAAACATACATATTGATGGAAAGGAAAACAATGTGGTTTAGGAAAGAGACATTAGGGGCATTATGACACTATATATAAGATGATTCATGGTATTTATTTAGATTAGTTGGCGTAGTTGCTCCAAAGAAGTTAACTCTTGAAGCAAGGAAAAATGGTGATGAAAGCATGACTAGGGACCTTATGACAAGACTGTTAAATGTAACGTAAGATACAACCACATAAAAGGCTAAGCCAGTTTGAGGTAAATTGATGAATAAAACATATGTTAAAAGGGTAAGGAACCATCTTGTAAGGTAGTAAACACTATTAGAACAAGGCGATATAGTTACCAAGAAAGTGCAGCGGAAAATTTCAAAGTTTGATCTCCATTGTTACCATAATATAATCAATATAGTACCTAGGGAGGACGAGAAAAGAACGAAATGGAAAACTTCTAATGATGATAATAAATGTTAGTTATCGTAATCAACTTAGAATATTGAGATCGACAAAATGGCACCAAAGGTGAGTGAGTGGAAGTCTCACAAAGCAATATAAGAAGTCAATGAAATTAGATTAAAGAGTGAATCTACAATAACGTCGATCAATTATAGGATAATTTATGTGCATAGGCGACATCTATGATAATTTCTCCCTCTAAATAGGAGAGTCACCATATAAAATTTTCCTTAAGCGACTAACTATACCCATGGATGATGGACATCATGAGATATGATTGGGAAATTCTATCCCGTAATGCCTTAAAACCTGAAATGATAAATATATTACATTCGATTTCCACGTTATTGAATTTATTTATAGGGTCTTACCCAAGTTGAGAAATAGTAATGGCATTTTCTAGTAAATAATTGTATGCATTAAGAGAAGAAAAGAAAACCATGATGACTAGAGGCGAGAAAACAAGGTCAGTTTGATACTATGTTTTTCAAGTTAAAGTAAATTTGGGATATTAGGAGTAAAGGGTATGAGAAAAAAAAAAGGGTGTTTCTTTCAAGAAAAATCTTCTTAAAAATATGTGCAACATGATGTGGTAAAGGTCAAAGAAATGACCTATAAGGAGTTGTGAATACTCCTAATTTGTTAAGAATAACAAGTAACAAACTGGGAAAAGTGACAAAGGATAATAATTGTGCACCGTTAGAAAATAAGATACATTTGGCGATGAGGGGAGGCCTAAGGACTAATAAGAAAACGATTGATGTGAATAAAAGAAGAGGGTATACCAGTGATGTGATATGTGTTTGGATTAAATGAGTCAATAAAATAAAAATGAAACATGGTTTACGGAATGTTGGTAAAGCTAGTAATGTCCTAGCTAGAGTTAAGACTCTAAATGGTGAAACTTGAAAGTAAAGAGACTATGTTGAAACTGTAACATACTAATAATGTGACTATGCATATCTTGTAAATTGTGAATTTCTTATTGAAAGAGGAAATTATTATTTTGCCAACAATTGACATCTTGTTGAAAACATGACACTCTTAGTAAACCAAGTATAAATGCAAAGTGAATAATGCATTTTAAGCAATGACAAATTCCTTCCATGAAAATAAACCTCTTACTAAGGGATCTTTAGTGTAGTCAATTAACTCTTCCTCCATCGCCAGCATAACCCTAATGATTAGTCTTGCAAAACCCTATTCCTTGGCTTCTAGATTTAAGTTGAAGACGAGCTGAAATAACATGATAAAGAAGTTAATGTTATTTGGGATCCAAATTACAGATCAAAGATAATTAGACTTAAAAGACAAGTAAGTAACAAGAATTAAAAATATTAGTTGGATCCATATGTAGTTTTGTGTTTTAGAGTTCTTAATCAGCCTGTATCAAGAAATTAGACCATGTTTTGACTAAACAGTAAGTGTTTTGTGCTCTTGTTTCTATATGAAATCATAAATATTGGAGCATCTCTCCATTTAGATTAGAACCTCAACCTGTGACTTTTATCAGGTTAATCGGTTAATAGAGTATAGAAAATAGTGACTACATCCTTATTTGTATATCCATGTTCGATTATTCTATATGACAATTATAATTGTGGGTTATATTTATAAGCCTTTAAAACTTATTTTTGTATAATCTTACCTTGTTTTGGATGGATACTTAAGACTATCAGTTTGTACTATGACATGTGAGAATATGTTAAACTGCTTAAACCTTGCTGGTACATGGATACCAATATGAAGAAAGTTTTGACTAAACATTGCTGATACTGGGATAGTAATATAAATTATGAATCATGTTATGGATATGATATCTATAAATTTACATATCAGCCTAAAATGATGAGGTTGAAATAAAAGAGTGATGGCACTTGACTATTCAGGGCGAAAATGAATTTACAGACCTATTTAGAATGTGTAGAAATTGTTATATGGGTAACAATTTGTTTTGAACATATTGATACATATGTGGACAAGTGTTTTAACCAAGTATGTTATATGAACTCAAGGATCAGTATCATAGATAGCAACATATTTGGAATATGTAGAAATTGTTAGATAGGTAAGAATTTGTTTAGAACATATTGATGCATATATTATAATTTGTGGACAAGTGTTTTACATTGCAGATGATATTGTTACCAAACCGACCGCGTGATGACAAAACTCCAAGAACAATTGAGATGCACTAAGATTCCCTAATAGGGTGTTGACCCTGGTCCTACTAGGAGGGGTGGAGGTGTTGCCCACAATTTATCCTCCAATACCTGGAGTCATGGGAGAACTGTGCGAGTCACGCTCCCCTAGACGTGTGATGATGACTGCCGGATGCCTGCAAATAAATCAGGTCAACGTAATCGACACTGCTACCCTTAAGGACTATGGATGGATCAGTAAAACTGATGCCATGGCATATTCCTGTAGAGGATGGATAGGATGGGAGCAGAAGAAATTAAGAAGGATAGGATGATTCTAGAATAGTTTGGGGACACTGTTGGGGAAAAAACGTAATTATTAAATTGGTAAACCAATAAATGATCAAAACATAAATGTTAAAAGTGTTCACACATTAAACGAAAATTCAACTATGATACACCAACCTTATATATACTAATCATTGATATAATTAATGATATACGACATAAAACTTAACTTCGGGACAAAGTTTTCTAAAGGGGGGGTGTATTTAACATACATATGAGACCTACATATGATAGCTACATATGCATGTATCACGTGTACGACACTAGTACTTGCACTAAGCAATTATGAAAAGAAACTCGATGTAGAGTAAGGAGTGAATTATTGAAGTATTGAGTAACTCCCTAACTCACCACAATATAATGAAAACTAACACTTTGTTCAAAGAAAATTAAAAGCATTGACTTATGCAAATAAATGATGATATTTTAATAAATCCAAGATATTTAATAAATAATAATATTTTAATAAATCTAAGATTTTTAATAAATAATATTATTTAATAAAACCAAGATATTTATTAAATAATAATATTTTAATAAATCTGAGATATTTATTAAAATATAATATTTTTAAGATATTTTTCAAAGATATTTATTAAAAGATCATATTCTAATAAATATCATGAATGGAGTTTGTGTATAAAAGGAGAAGAGGGGTAAATTTGATGAGCATGGGTAGTGAATGGGAAAACTGATCCGGATGTTGTCAGAGGAGTTCTAACTACATGGTTCATGAGCAGTGAGTTCGAGAGTTCTAACAGAGTTATGGAATGCTCTCGATTGTTATTGGAGTTTTGGGCACGGGGGCTAGAAGACTTGTCTTCTGGATTTGGGGACCGGAGAGGTTGACCTTAGATAGGCTGGGAGGAAAACGACGGTTTGGTAACGGGAGCTGGAGCCATGACAAATCAGGAACACCTTCTAACACGGTTCTAGGTTAGTATTAATTAGTTAATTGATATATATTCTGTTTCAAAAAATCTCACTCTGAATTCTGTAGTATGAATTTTGTGAATGATTGTTAGATTCTGAAAAATTAAGAGCTTTACACTTATGTATTTTGAGATTGATGGTTAAATTCTAAAAGTTAAAGTTTAAGGTTCTTACACAATTTATTGACCTCCTCGATTGTCTGCACAACCATGTGGCTTCCATGGCCATAAAAAATTAGTAAGTGTGTGTTTTCAGGAGAGACGCCACCTGGTATAGAGTTAGCAAAGTGACAAAGCCAATTCAGGAATATTTCCTTTGTCATCCATGCATGTGGATATGCAGCCATGCATGCACCTAGTTCACAATTATGTATATAGTTTTTTAGTTGAGTTTTACCTTTAAATAGATAAGATTCAGGTATTGATGAACCAATTGCATTAACACAGGCAAGAATTGTGATCCACTCCCTGCTCTTAGGCAATATCTTAGGCACATTTCTACTCCCTCCCTTGGAAATTACCCGCATACCACAATTCCTTCCTATCTGTAACCTTGTTTCATCACAGTTCCATATATGGTCTAGGGCATATGAGTGTTGCTCATATGCAACAGAAAGAATGTTATAAAACTTGGAAACAATTGCAGGGCGTATATTTAAATACCTATCTCTGTCAAGGCCCTCCGTTGTACGTAACACGAGGTATGGATGCCTCTTTTTAAATCCACTCCAACATGATTTACCAGGAAAACCATCTTTAAAGGGGTTTGGCCTCCCTTGACAGATTTGAGCTATAGTGGATTTAATTTGTATAAGCTCTAACCCATGTCCCAATTGGGCCATCTCGTTACACCACTTGACCACCTCATCCTCCTCCTCTTCAATCATAACTGTAACAGGGCCTTTACGCTTTGTATTAGTCAACTCATTTATCCAATAATATATGTTAGAGGCAGCAATACCATGTTTTTTTGCAAATGCATGGATTGAATATCCCTTAAAGTCGATGTCATCAATTGCAATGGGCGTGTCTTGCTTTGTCCAGCCTCTGATGGCACTGATTTTCTTTGTTGAACTTGCACCTTGCACTGTGGTTGAAGGTGGCTTTGTGGTTGATGGTGGCTTTGTGGTTGATGGTGGGTTGGGATGATCTGCTACCACAAAGTCCTTTTCAACGACATTGTTGGGAGCATTGGGAGCATTGACATCCTCATATGATGAAATGCTCAGCAGTCGGGCCCCCCTTGTCCCTCGCCTCTTGTTCCTTATCTATTCTGCAATAGAAACTCTTGGTATGGCTCCAACAACCTGCAAATTTACCACTAAATTTTGATTTAAAATTGTATTCGAGTACAACATGAGTAAGAAATTTGATAAGTATTACAGCACAACTGTATAGAGTAAACTATATTTATGTATGAATTCAAATATTAGCATGAGAAAGATAAGTAATACCTATTGACTATTAACAACATGGCATCTTCTGTTGTTTGTTGTGAACTCTTGAATTTGTGTAGGCAACTTGGTATTTTACTCAAAAGAGTTCAGGTTGCATCTGAGTGTATACTATGTTATCAACAAGGATTTTATCTCAATGAATAATTTTGTGAATTAATTGACATTGAAGTGGAACAGACATGGTTTACCTGAACAATTGAATTTGGATTACATTGTTACTTTGAATTATTGAATGATTTTCACTATATTGTATTTCAATTACGTATGACTTCTAAAATCAGCATGAGAAATATAAGTGATACCTATTAACTGTTAACAACATGGCTGTAAGCAACATGGCATCTTCTATTGTTTGTTGTGAACTCTTGCATTGGTGTAGGCAACTTGTGCATTTTGTATTTTGAAGTTAACAGGGTTGTAAGCAACATGGCATATTCTAAGTTAACATGGTTCTAAGAAACATGGCATCTTCTAAGTTAACATGGCTGTAAGCTAACATGGCTGTAAGCAACATGGTTGTAAGTTAACATGGTATCTTCTATTGTTAACATGGTTGTAAGCAACATACTTTCTGGCTTCATTAAGACAAGTTTGGTGACTTTGTTAAATTCCATCTATTGGGGGCAAGGGTTGAATGTTTTATGCAACTCTTTACACACAAGTTCTCTAACGCTTAATTTTACAGTCACTTCCATAGAGGTATTGACTTGGAAAGAAAAACTAACTAGATAGGACATTCGATATGACATTCATAGTTTCTGGTTAAGTTCATATTGAATCCTTTGTACTGGTGCAGAGGTATTGACTAACAGGACATTCATAGTTTCTGGTTAAGTTCATATTGAAGCCTTTGTACTGGTGTAGAGGTATTGACTAACAGGACATTCATAGTTTCTGGTTAAGTTCATATTGAAGCCTTTGTACTGGAATGGAGGTATTGACTAACAAGACATTCATATTTTCTGGTTAAGTTCATATGGAAGCCTTTGTACTCGTGTAGAGGTATTGACTTGGCAAGAAAATCTAACTAGACAAGACATTCATAGTCTCTGGTTAAGTTCATATTGAAGCTTGTCCTATGTGCTTCTCCTTTGAATGGTGCTAGATCTAGATGCTCTGGAACTTGGTCTAAACCAGGTGAATCAACTCCTTTTGCTATATTACCTTCGAGAACTAGAACTCTCCTTACAAGCACCCTTCAGACCAAGACAACAAACCTTGAGCTTCAGGATTTAGATGCTTTTGCAGTATGCCAACACCACACCATTGAGCATTATTAGTCTCCATGTGATATTACAATCACACCAACTTGAGGCTCTCTCCCCACAAAATCAATCCAATCCATCTGGTAGTGAAAGATATAAGCTAAAGGGACTCTATGAGTAAATTGACTATCCCCACCATCCTACCAAGTAAATCTACTTCATGGGAAAAAAAAAAACCACTTCTAGTTCATGAAGTTCAACTAAGAAACATTCGGTAAGCAACAAGTCAGGGTGGGTAGCAGAGGACAACTAGACTCTAGCACAACTAGGTTCCTCTAAAAGAACTTCTAAACAATGTTTCTGAGGAACTCTAAATAGTGCTTCTTAGGCTCTTCATGATCTCAGCCTCTTAGCGTAGGTTTAACTATGCTGAAGCCTTGATTTACTATCTTGTTGAAGCCTTGATTTAATCTTCTAAAACATAAACTAGAAGTTGACTTATTGTATTGTAAATGGACTTCTAAGAGTGTTTGCATGAGCTCGGTTTTATTCACGATCCTTCTATTAAGACCTTAATTATAACTTCCTAACAAAGATAGGTCTTAGAAAGAGAAGCTAAAACGGGTCTTAGAAACAGAAGCTGAAACAAAGACAATTACATAAAGAAAGTTTTTAAGTTGAGCAACTTCTTTTTAAATTGAGCAGCGTCTTAATTTATGGACGAGTGCAGTCTGTGTCGAGCTATCTATCTATCTGTGGAATTATGATACCTGCCTTCTTTGTCAACACTTCAGCTTTTTACATTGTTTCTAGCTTTCTCTTGCATGATTGTGGGATTTCCTTGATTGATTTGTCTAGGTTGATTTGTCTAGGCTGTGAGGATAGAAGCCATAAAGTCACTGAAAGCTCCAATAAGTAGATACTAGCAGGTATACGATCTATAACTTATAATCTTAACATGGCTTCTCAACTAAAATAATGATAAATTACTCAATATAATAACATTATTCAACAAAAACCAAAAACCTATATGTCTCCAGCAACCGATGAAGACAATGAATGTGACACTGTGGACACACTCTGTCTGGAATGTAACACTGAGCACACACTCTATCTGTATGTCTCCAGCAGCTGATGAATATAATGAATGGAACACTATCTGAAAAGTTTGATTGTATGTGAACACTCTGATTGTATGTCAACATCAGCTGATGAGTAGAATGAATGCTTCAAATGAACAACAGTAAGGGTTGATGTTTTATAGTTTTATGATATAGAATTTAATTGGTAGGGAAGATTGGTATGGGTTGCCATCTCCCAAATTCAAATATGTGTTATGGATTGATTTGTACATGATCCAATGGTTGATAAGCTTTCATGGTTGATCCTTGTGTTTTCTTGTGCTTTCCTGAATTTAATTCATGAATTGAAATGCTTTCCTGAATTGAAAGGGTTGTTGTGTTTAATTCTTGAATCGAAAGGTTGGGTGAACTATTTCCTTAATTGAATGGTGTCATTTAATGTCTTCAGTAGGTTGGATGGTTAAACAAACACGTACATATGGATGACACACATTTCACCTATTCTTGTGCAGGTGTTACCCAACAATGGGATGTGTTTCCCCAATGCAAAATTAGTGGGTGACTGTTTGATGGGATAACCGTACTTTTGGACGGAAAGCATTGTAATGTTTTGCAGTGCATTTTGACTTAGTTGGTAATTCAGAACTGGAGGTACCTGAGACAATAGGCCTTGTCAACTTGTGATTTTAAGGCTTGGTGTTTGACAATTATTGGTCCAATCAAAATTTGGGGCCATTCTGGACATATTTATATAACTTAATATAAATTATTTATGTGCATATTTTAGTGAGTTTATGATTTTTTTTAATTTTTAATTTTAATTTTTTTTATGGATGTGGGGGACCAGTACTATAACTACTACTGGTCCTTGCACAACAATAGAAGCCTCTCCCCTAGGAGTTTCATAGTTAATAAGAAGTGGGTTTTTTCCATCGGTGTCCATATGACAAAATGTGATTTCACTCAAATCAAAATGTTTTCTACCAAATGCACAATGCCTATCCTCCCAGCCATTCATTACAAGCATTCTTCATACACTTAACTTGTGTCGATGAGAATAATAATTTGGAAATCAATAACAATTAGTGTAAGGTTAAACATTAATCCAAGTTGTTACAGAGTTTTTTCATTTGAATAAACAAGGTTTATGATATCTATACTCATGTTAAGAAGTGTTCGATCCAAAAGGTCTCCATGCTTATTCCCCACATTACAATAAGAGTCATAAGAATGCACCACGATCAAAATCACTAAATAATTGCAACATGCAGAGTGTTATAGTAGGATAACTAAAGGGAAGAATGTGAAAGATACCATCACTTTCATCACAATTTAAAGTAGCAGTTTAGATCATTGTAGCAAGGTCTCGTTCATCTCATCCCCATAAAACTCAGTGTGCTTTAAATCGAATGTTGCCTCCTTGCATGAAAATCACAATAATAACATACACAACACACAATAGGTTGCAATTACATCCACATAGAGATTGCACACCAATAACCTACAATGCTCACCACATTGCAGATCTTAATCAATTTATATACCTCTTGACATGTCACTGCCATATGCCTCTTGGCATGACCATTAATTAATCTAACCATAAGAGACGATTTGGTAGTCAACCTGCAAACTACATAATCCATAATTTTGAGGATTTGTGCAATTTGTGATAACCATGGAAATGTGAGGGTATTCCATTCAATATAGTTAATGTTGGAATTATTAGCATGCACAAGGGCATGATGTAAAAAGTTAGAGGTTTCACGACAGATTGCGGCCCATGAGCACCATGAGGGGAAAACATTCCATTGGGGTGGAGGAATGAATAAGATTTCTAAAAGATCATGTTTTACAAATATTTCATGCCATTTATGTAACTGTCATTAGCACTTTGGCCACCCATTTATTCTCTAAACCCATCAACACACTATAGTTAGAAACCATAGGTATTTTCTGTCAATGTGTTAAACAGAAATGAGTCTTTATTTGAAAGTGAAAGTACTTCTCTTATAAATTATTATTTTTACAATACAATAAATTTGTTTGTTTGAGAAAGGGTGACACAATCTAGACAACCAAATTGGAATAGAGTTAGCATCATAATGAATCACATACACATAATTCTCTGCAACTTATACAATAGTCTTCCTAAACCTAGGAACTTGAAGAGGAAGATGGTAATAATGTGTCCTAGCCTAGCCAACGCACAAATTTAAGGTTATAAAACACCAATTTTTATTATTTCAATGGACAATTAGAAAACTCTTAGATAGAATCATGAAAGTCTTATTACATGTAGATATTAGAAAACATATAATGAGAAAAATATAGTGATGCACCCTTATGTGTTGATTGCACCATTGTGATTACTGCATTTGTATTTTTTAAGACATCTATAATTGGGTCATGTAGTTTTTTGGTCAAGTTTTTTGTATTATCCAAAATTAAATTAAAACTAATGTATGGGACTAATTGGGTTGGTTAATTTGTCGATTGTTGTATTGTGTGGCTAAGTAGAGACCCATGACAAGACTCAATGTATGAGGTACATGTAATTTTGCCTCCTTTGATGTCCTTCTCTAATGGAATCACCTCTATAATGAATGCATGCACACATCTTGACATCCAAGTCATTGTAATTATATCCAAAATTCACTAATTATATTATGATGTTAATATATTAAGCTATGTTAAAAATTGTTTGGAATTGGCCTTACAATTAGTGCTCACTATGTGTGTATATGTATGTGTTGAGTCTCAAATCTGCATCTTTTCCATACACCTTTCTATCCCTTTTTCATTCACCTGAACCTCCCAAGTTGTCAATATCATTGTATATTAATTGCAAAAGAGCATCTAAAATGGTTTTTAACTATATTTTTGTGTCTGCTGTTTGATTTAGATTTTGCTCATTTAGCTACGGAATCTTGCCACTTTTCGCAGCTGCTGCAACTTTCCGCAGCCATTTTGTGAAACTCTATGTTACAGGTGTCTTCAGGTAAAACGAGCCACATGGGCAAGTCAGAAATGATGTGGACATGGATCGTGTCCTATTGGCTCGAGCAAATTCACCTAAGGAGGCTACGGTCAAAGGTGGCCAAGTGGAAGTCAACCGTAGAGTCCCACGGTGACATGACTTTGTTTCTCGTCATGTGGAGATTTCTATGGCCGTTTCTGAATTACGGGAGACAAATCAACATCTGTACATGGCTCCATAAGCTGAATTCAAACATCCACTCTTCATAAATTTACTCCTCAACGCGGCCATGATCCTAGATCTCTGGACGTAATGGTTTACGTGTTTTGTATCAGCATAAAATTTAGGAAATTAGTTACACCACCTCCAGTTATAAATAACGCGTTTGCATACGCATAAGAGTTAGTTTTTATTAGTCTCCATTAGCCTCCAGATAGCTCTGTAATGTAATTACGTTGCCACTGTGCCGTAATATCACCTTGTTGTTATGACTGCATTTTAATATATAAGAAGACTCTGTTTCCAAGCGTAATTCGTACTTGAAGTCTGTTGCCAAGGCTGGTGTAGAGGGCCCTTGCACAGCTGAGGTTTTGTGCATTATTGTATAGTTCTTGTTTTATTTCTTTAAGCTCATTGTGCCATAATTCATTCATATGTTTATACATTGCATCTTTCATAGTATATATGCTTCATTTCTGTTTATAATCTTTCATGCTTTACATTTTACTTCTGTCTTTCATGTTTTGTGTTATTGTTAACTGATTAGTGTTCTTGTTTCAAGTTATAAATAGGCAGCCCGGGCATTTGCATAACTTTTTGACTAATGACATGGAATTAATATTGTTCTGCTGCTAATTTACTTTTCCTAGTTTCTGTTTAATTTCAGTACTGCTTTGTTTATTTCAATCTTGCATATTTGTTTCAGTAGTTAGATTTAGATATATCAAATTGTTCATATCATTTTCAGTTACCTCTGAAAGCCATAGCTGGACTGATGGTGAAGGATTGAATTATGAATGTGTAGTTTGATATTAGTTTACTTTTCATAAGTGATATTAAATGTTCAAGACATCTTCGCTACCTCCGAAAGCCAAATCGGACTGATGGTGAGGGATTGAATGGTGAATGTGTGTTTGGATATTAGTTTACTTTCTCGTGTTGGGATATATTAAATTTCTCATGACATCTTCAGTTACCTCCGAAAGCCACAGCTTGACTGATGGTGAGGGATTGAATTATGAATGTGTAGTTTGATATTAGTTTACTTTCTGCAAGTTAGAAATATTAAATTGCTCATGACATCTTCAGTTACCTCCGAAAGCCACAGCTGGACTGATGGTGAGGGATTGAATTATGAATATGTAGTTTGATATTAGTTTACTTTCTGCAAGTTAGATATCAGGTTACTCAAGTTGTTTATGGTTACCTCCGAAAATCATAGCTGGACTAATGATGAGGGATCAAAAGATAAGTTGATGTAATTTGATTTAGATTTACTTTGTTGCAACTTTTGGATTTCTTTCAGCATAGTTTCTTTTGTGTTTGAACAGCAGCAAGAATAATGAGTTTCATGATCAGTAGTTCATTGTTTGATTTATTAGACTAGCAGCACATTTTCATTTCAGCAGCACATTTTCATTTCCTTTCAATTTTTGTCATTGTATGTTTCAAATTCCTTTTTAAGTTTTAAAGTTGGTAAATCATTATAGAGGATATCATTTCCTTGAACAATCATAACCATACTTGTTTTTATTTTAGAATTTCCATCTCACATTAGAAAACCAAAAACGAAAAAAAGTTAAGAAATAGGTTATCTTGCACATATAGTGCGCCGCACTTCATCAGCTTACGAATCCCGGATTGACAAATTAAATGCAGCAATTTAGGACACACTAAATTGACCAAATATTTTGGCGCCGTTGCCGGGGAAGTGTAACTAGGTAGCCAATTTCTTAAAAAAAAAAACATAAAATCATAAAAGAAGGGAAAACTTGATAACTTCTTGAAGTATGCTCTCCTCGTGCACCTAGTGTGATCTGGAGGATCAGAAAAGAGAGTTATTGGTTTAGTAATTTCTTAAGTATGCTCTCTTCTTGCACCTAGTGTGACCTGGAAGATCAGAAAGAGAATTATTAGCCCAACTTTTAAAAAATAAAAAAATGACATGCATAGAGCAAGAGATTCTAGGGGAAGGTTTATAGCTAAAGCCAAGAGTTTGATTTTCACAACTCCATCTTCTTCAAGGCATAGACAAGAATCACCACCATCTACCCCTAGCCTTAAGATTTTTGGAATTCAAGGAGTAGCTGAATTAGAGGATTCTCCTATACCACCTACTAAATCCCATTTAGAAAACAAAGAGACTCTCTCTCATCCTCCCTTGATAGAAAAACTAGAGGACTTTAAAGACTCTAAAGAAACTATCATGGCAGAGGAAATAATAGATGGATTTGGAGGGAGAGGTAGAGGTAGAGGAGGAGGAAACAATGGAGACAACAATGGTGAAGATAATAATGGAAGAAATAGGGAAGGAGATAACTTGTTTGGATTCCCTATAGTTGATGAGGAAACTCATACAACAATGAAAAATATCTCACCATCTGTCCTCCCTAACTTTTATGGATTGCGAAGTGAGGATCTTGAAACATTTCTGTTTGAGTTTGAAGTCGTGTGCCGAACCTATGACTATATGGAAGACTCTCAAAAACTCAAACTGTTTCCTTCAACTTTGAAGGGAGCTGCTTTGAAATGGTTCATGGGATTAGCTACTCAATCTATTAGGACTTGCAATGATATGAAACAAACATTTTTGGATAGATACTTGGACTATTGTATGCCCACCAATCACAAGGATGAGGTATTCAAAATGATGCAAAAAGAAGACGAAAATTTGGAAGATTTACTTGAAATATTTCAATACAACTTGAAAAGAGCAAAGATGAGCAACTTAGATGATGAAACCTTGAAATCCCTCATATTAAAAGCCATTAGAGATGTGTTAGCCACCTATAATATTTTTGTTATACCAAAAGGTGGCTAAGATCTTTTTTGAGCCTCCAAGGAACAAATTTTATCACTAAAAATTGTTGGCTCTTGAAGTCTCTTTAAGGCCTCATGCCTCTGTCCAAAATCCTCATTTGCTGTCCCATTTTTTATACTCAGGAATTTCTGCTGACTCCAACTGAAAGACTGCTGAAAGATCGCCATTTCTCCTCTTCTCAAAACCCTTCATCTGCTCCCCTTTTTCTCCATTAAAACTACCTTGTTTTCATAAGTCCTCTTCTTTCCATTTATGAAATTTTCCCCTTTCATAGTTAAAAACTCACTTTTTTAACTATTTCGGAACCCCCAAATCCATTAAAACCTTGAAATTTTTCATAAAAAATAGAGTTTCATTGCTATGGACCTAAGCCCCTTGGGCTAAGTCCTAAAACCACTTCCCCTCACATGCCCATGTGTTAAAACCAAACGCCAAGACTTTCGGCGCTAATCGCAAATATCCAACGGGTGCATGACTTTGAACCTTTACAAAACTCATTTTCCTTTGTAAAGCCCAAAAAACCCACTTTCCGAAAGTTCTAAGTTAAAAACTTAAAACCACGTGCTGAATATAAATGGGTTGATTGAAAAGAGCCGATTGCGCAATCGCAATCGGAAACAATACAAATGGGTTGATCGGAAAGACCAGGCTCAATGGCCCGATTGCGATTAGCCCTTGTCTTTATAACTCCCGAGCATATTACATTCCGTGAAAACCCCGGCCCCGCAATCGGGCGCCTTTTTCCTTTACCTGTATGTTTTCCGCCCAATCCGTTAAACTTTGTTTTATTCACAAAAACTTTGATTTTTCATGTGTTTAAAGGTTTTTCCGCCGGTGCATAGGTCGTAGCAATCCTGACCGTTGATCTAGTCCTTTGATCCAACGGCCTGCGCTCAATCGCACCATTCCTCTCGATCGCAATCGCAACACCCATCATGCACCTCCCGATTGCGTGCCCCGATTAAATCTCCACCGTCCATTCTCCCCGCAGATCAACGGTCTGCGCTCAATCGCATTGTCCCTCCGATCGCAATCGCAAGTCCTTCTGTCCGCCTCCCGATTGCATCGCAGCCGTCCATTTCCTGCCTATCCAACGGCCCTTATTCCTTCCGATCACAAGTCCTACCGCCATTTCAAAACTTGCCGATTCGTTTCCCGCCGTCGATCTGATCTGCAGATCAACGGCCAGCGCTTAATCGCACTGGAAGTTCAATCGCATCCCATTTTGTGCCACCCCCGATTGAGACCCTCCGATTAGATCTGGACCGTCCACGTGTCCAGATCGGACGGTCCAAAACCGCTCCTCCTTATTCTTCTCCCGCTATCCGTTTTGCCTTCCTATGCAGATCTCCGCCGTTGGTTGCCTTCATCCGACGGTTTCGCTCCTCCCCCGCCATCCGAAACAGTTTAACCTATTTCCGCAGGATTTCTTAACTATTCTTGTGTTTTGCAGGCAATCTAATGGTTTTCCATTGTTTAATGAAAGAAAGCCGAGGCTCGGGAAAGACGTTTCCTACGCCTTCGAGTTGTTAAAGGGAACCATCTGCGGGATTTCGCTTCATTGTTTTCTCAATGCTGCATGGACATTGATGCCTTTGAAAGCCCAGTGCGGCCTGCACATCAACAAGACACTGTTTTAATTCAAAAAACAGTTAAAGAGTATCAGTTTGGAGACAGAGCACAACGGATGAAGATTGAAGACAGTTTTTATGAGGATTACGGCTAAGACAGTTATCAAAAGCCTAATCCCCAATCTAAAACATAGTTTAAAAACAAAATCATAAATGTTTTGATGACAGAGAGGTTTCCACCGCTTCAAATGAGGCAAATTGATTCCTCAGCTACTACAAAGAGCCACCTGTTGCCTCAAACCTTTCAAACAGAGGCCGAAGTTATTGCTTAAAGAAATATCTACCTTCAGCGCAGCCAGGGAATTAATTCCGCCACAGGAAACTGATGCACCAACTGTCTGCGGAGTTATTCCACACAACATATGAGCCTCAAAGTCAAATAAAACTCACTTCGAGTTTTAAATCATAAATATAAAGGTTAATGCAGCACTTCCACCTGTAATTTCTCCAATCGATGCCTCTTAAAGGGCCGAGAAGTCTTCACTCTGCATTAACTGTCCTTGAGATATTTTGTTAAAATCTCACCTCCTCATCTTCCTATAAGTACTTCTACAGAAGATAAGAAATTGTTGGTTGCAGAATTTTGAAATACACTTGAGCTTGAGACTTCTATTTGTACATAGTATTCACTGGCCCTTGAAGCTCTGTTTGTGCTAGAGTAGTTAGGTTGAATAGTGAAGATGATTGCTTAACTGAAACATTGGACTTGAAGTTTGTAGCTGGTTTGACATCAATATAAAATCTGTTTCATGGGATCCTGATCTATATTGACGGTGATGTTATTCTCATTTGTAACTTGTTATTTTACTACTGTTTTCATGTTGTTTCATTTTCCACTGTAAAGAACAGTTTAAACAGGGTTAGGACCTGCTGTATATCAGTAACCTTCTCTAGCTGAGAAATCTTTATTTGAATGTTTTCTTCCAATATGTGTTATTTAGGAATGACTTAATTCAGCTTTAGGCATGAGAATGCTGGTGTTCCCTCATTTTATCGTCCTAGCTGAATATTATTTCTGAATGTTACTTTCAGTATGTGTTATGTGATGATGAACTGAAGGAAGATATGGTTAGCCCTGGTCCCAGACTTGTCTGCATAACTAACAGATTGTTTTCCCTTGGAATGTGTTAAAAGCTGGCTAGTTTAGAAGCACTTGCTAGATCTTAGACCATTCCGTGTTATCTTTGTGTTTCCCCTTCTTTTGTATTGTTTTCTATTGGAAGTGTGTCAAAGGCTGGTTGGTTTAAAAGCACTTACCAGATCCTAGTCTGCTTTCGTGTCCTCCTTAAGTGTTTGCCAAAGGCTGACTGGTTTAAAAGTACTTATCAGATCCTAGGCTGCTCTTCGTTCTGCATCTGTTTAATTCCCCTTCTTAATGTATCACTCCATTCCATAAATCAAAACTTAAAGAAATCCTTAGGTATAGATAACTTGCCCCTTGGATCACACTTGATGTTGTTATTCAATTAAAGCCCAGATATGACTCCATAGCCCAATGGACTAAAAACCAACGTTATATCTATCTATCTGCTGAATCTGTTCTATTTGCTTGCAACTTCTCACTTTTGAAACTCTTTGCACTTAGGACTTTCCCCTCAAGTAACATTTCATGCTCAACCATCCAAAACAAAACAAAACCCGTGGCCTTCATAACTAGCCTAATAACATTACCCTAAACTTCAAAGACAATATCCATCTTTGTACATATTGGAGAGATCCCTCTCCGGATTCAGGAGGGCTAGATCCTAGAATCCCAAAGTTGGTTGAAATGATGTTAACTCTGTGATTGGACTCTCCCAATCTTGCTAATAAATTACAGAGACCTAACATTTCTGGCGACTCCGCTGGGGACTGAGTGTTTCTAATACCTCAGAAAACCCTTTATTCAAGAACACTTTGAGAGTAAAAAGCAGCCTTTTCAAGCACTGCCTAATATTGGTAATTATGATGAAACTTGTTTGAATCAGTGACAAACTAGGTAAACCCCAGGTTTCTCTTAAGACTTCATCTAACCTTGAAAAATCAGCTGGCTTAGCCATAAGAGTAGACTGCCTTTGTCTCGCAACCTTAGCTAAGTTTTGAAACAAAGTTAGGATATTCTTAACAACCACAAAACTGAAAAATGATTTAGAAAAACCTAAAAATATTTCAGATTGGAATTAAATAAACATGTGGTGGACCATAAGACCTTTTACCTTTTAAAGGAGCTAAAAATTTCCACTTGGTGACTCCACAATCCTTGAACAGACCTTAAGACTCCACTGGGAAGAACCCTTATCATTATAAAATCATTCAAACTCAGTTAGAGGACTGTAGGATTAAGATTTGTGTAAACAGTCTAGTTGACCTTTCAAAGATTGTCATATCTGGTTGAACTTTTCTTGTTTACTTGGGTCTTAAAACTTAGCATAGTGGCTTCCAAAAAGATTCACACTAGAGCCCCATCCAGCCCTAACCCACCGAGATAGTTGATAATCCGGGAAAGTATCCTTTGGAAGTCTCCTAAAGGTTAAATTATTAAGCGTTTTCGGATCACCCTTGAGAGCTAATTCGGTCCCCTGAAAATCTTTTCGATCTCTCGCAACAATCACAAGCGACTTAGTGAACCCCTTTTAGGACTAGGTCATTAGATGATATAATCCGGCTTGGACTGCGAATTTTCACTTTCATCTCCTGAAACAAGTGAACATCCTACAGTAGCGAGGAAACAACACCCTCCCGATTTACATTTCCTTCACAATCTAGGGTGTCTCTTCATCCAAGATCATCTCAGCGATCTACTCCTGGTCCATCCACTTCTACTCACCCCTACATCCCATCGTTCAAACCACTTCACCTCAGCCCACTTTCCCTCAGTAAATCCACCTCCACCTCACCTTCGCCATGGCAACATGGTATGCTCCCTTAGTCCTTCCCGTACCATTGAGTCAATCTTCCACGGGACTATCGGTCCAAAATTCCATTATATGATGCTAGCAATACCATAACGAGATCTTCAACATGTGGACAAGATGAATGACTGCTTTGACGAAATGAAATTGATAATGACTCGCTCAAGTTGAGACTATTTGCTCAAAGTTTGAAGTAAGAAAATGGTTTAAAGGTTTAACCTCCCATAGTATTAACGATCTCCAAGCCTTCCATCAAGCATTCTTAAACAAATAGGGAAGTGAGGAAGAATCCTCTCAAGTCATCGCCGAGCTATAGCAATCTCCATAGGAACCACCGGGAAAGTGTACAATCTTATTGTACCGCATTTAACAACATCTATAATGCACTTTCCCCCGAACATAAAACCTCCTCGAGCTCGACTTTAAACAAATTTCACAAAGGGTTTGATCCCGGACATGACCCTATTCACTTAGAGAAAGAGTCTTTGCAACTCTTGAAGACATGCAAAGAGGTGCTCTTTACGCGGAAGTAAACTTGATGGAGAAAAAGAAGCAAGAATGAAGAGCGAGAAGAGAGTATCTTTTAGAGAGGAATCCACCCCTTCCACTTCAAGCTCAAAGATGGAGATAATGATGGAAGAAATGATGAAAAGAGATGAGCATAATTAAGAGAGCACAAGCAAATCAAAATCAAGCTGCTCCTCAAAATAGAAACGAATCGAGAATGTTAGAAGGAACCAACCTCCAAACAGCAGAGACCCAAGGAAGATGATCAACGGATCACTCACTCCCCTTTCATCAAAACTATGTAAGTGAGGTTGAACAAACAGAAGACGTTATAGCGAGAGGGAAGAGGATATCAACATGTTTGGGGAAGAGGATGATGACTTTGAGGGTTCATTATGATAATAATAAGGTCTTTATACACCTTACGATCGACAAAAGGAATGATAACGAAAATTATTATCGTGACATGGAAAATGTCGTCATAGAACCTCAAAGAGAATATGACCTTAGAAGTAAGACCGATCAACAAACCCCCAACACCAAAACCTCGACAAATCCTCTCAGCAACACAGCATTATAAACCCAAAACAGCACCAAACAAAAAAGACAAAATAGTGAGTGTTCAATGTATACGATAAGGATAAGGAGAAAAAACACTAAAAAACTACGAAAAACGAGTGAAGACATCACAGCGAGTACTAACGCTTCGGCTAGTACTACTTCTACAATAGTTGTGTCAAGTGAAAACAAATCGAAAACAGCCGCAATTGTTGATAGAGTGACGATGACTAATAAGGTTAAACAAGTGCTTCAAAGAATCAAACCCCTTTCTGACCTTGAACAGAAATCTTAAAGATCAAGATCTGCTGTCCATTAATCCAGTTCGTTTGCCAACATGTATATAGGAACCAAATTTTGAAGGTTTTAAATATAGAGGAAAATGGAGATACGAGTTAATCTTAGTGACGACCTACCGAGAGTTGATTTTTGGCCCTAAGATTGAAGGGAAGTTTCAAGAAGGACTGGGTCCTCCCTTTTATGTGAGTTTGAACATTCATGACAAAATTCTACACAACGCTATGCATGATTCCAGGGCTTCTCATAATTTAATGCCTAAAGTCGTGATGGAGAGCCTTGGTTTAGAAATTACCGGACCCTACAGACCTATACTCCTTTGACTCCAAACGAGGTAAAATGTCTCAGGATTGATCAAAGACCTGCGTGTTAACCTAGCCGGATTCCGACCAAATGTTTACTCATGGACATTGTCGTGGTCGATGTTCCCCTAAAGTATGGAATGTTATTATCAAGATCCTGAGAGCTAAGTTACGAGGGGACTATGCGGATGGACATGACATATGCGACCATCCCGGTTTTCAATCAAACCGGAAGACTTTACGAGGGGAGTCTCATATGCAATACACGGTTACTGGTCGAAAGACAGTATCACAAAACTCTCCTATATATTACGTCAATACGGAGCTCCTGATTCTTTTATCATGTTTATGATGAAACTCCTAGTGAGCAAGTCACTTTAACGTGAAATTAAAGGTCGACGGTGAAGAAGAGTATAATAACGCTGAAGTGTCGAAACGAGCTTTGCTACATACGAAAAAACATTAGTAAACAAAGCATAGGTCTTGATTTACCCAGGTTATGAGTCCATTGTTTTTAGGACTTAGCAACCCGAAAGAAAATACCCCTAACGTTTCTGCATCATCCCTCAATCTATTGAAGAATTTGAGGAGTCAAAACAGATTCAATTGGGTGTCGCTAACCACGAAACGAGTCGAGAAAGCACCATAGTTAAAAAGGACAATCGCCCAAACGGGCACGAAACCAAAGACAAGTCCTTTATGGAGTATGTATTTTGATGGGTCATGCACTAGAAATAATGTCGGTGCGGGTTTGGATCATTAACACGAGAACAACCACACGAATACATCTCATGCAAATTAAACTTTCGGTGTTCCAACAACATAGCGTAATATGAATCCCTTCTCTTAGGCTTTCGCATCTCTTGAAGAAATTAGGAGCCGGAAGAGTTAAGGTGTACGAGGGATTACGAGTTAATCATTAGGCAAGTCAATGGGGAGTATAATGCTGAATCATCCCGTGACTTAGAGCCTACTCGGAATGATGTCATGGATCTATTGACAACTTTTGAGGATTCAAACTCTGAGTTTCATCCCAAGGAAAAAACAACATTATGGCCCACAATTTAGCTTTTGCGGCGTAACATGTCTAACGCCATATGAGACTCGGAGACAACTACAACTCCGATAAAAATTTAGACCGGCGATGCACTGACAACGAAAAATATTGGCAAGTGCTTTTGACAATGACAAACAAATAGAAGACTTCATGCAATTCGGGAAATGAGTTCGAGCGCACAGATTCGATTCGGATTATGATACGGACTGCGGTGGAAGAAAACTTTCTTGGTGAAGAAGAATCGTCTCCTCAACTGCCAATACTAACCTATTGTCTAGCGAACTTAGGAGCAAAAAACGAGAAATTAAGTGTAGAGTTAGAAACGGAAGAATTACAAAATTCTGCATTCTAAAGATGAAAACGCGCCAAGTGGTCTAACGCCTTTAGAGGAGTTGTTCGATTTTAACGATGTGGCCAATAAACCAAAACTGGAACCTAGAAACCGAAGTAGAGAGTGCAATATAGCGGTGAGGAAAAACCGAAAATGATCAAGTCTGTCCAAAAACTTTGCTGACTCACATTAAACTCAAATACTTAGAGACATTTCAAAGAATTTTCCAAGTGTTTTTGCTTGGAGTTACGAAGATCTCAAATCCTATGACCTTTGAAATAATACGACACAAAATCCCTCTTAAAGAAAAACCAAAAAACCATTCAAACAGAAACGCATGGAATAAACCTCGTCCCGCTTGCCATTGGTTAAGAAGGAAATCATGAAGATGCACGATGTTGGCATTATTGTCCCTATTAGATATTCAAGTGGGTATCTAATCTGTGTCCGTTAGGGAAGAAGACTGGAGAAATCGAGCTTTGTATAGACTTTAGAGACTTAAACAAAGCTTCGTTAAAAGACAACTACCCTTTACCAAAAATGGATCACATTTTCACAAAGGGTGGTAGGGGTCTAAAAAGGATTTCGTTGCTTGATGGCTATCTCGTGGTATAATCGATTTTGAGTTCACCCTGCTTGATCAATTAAAGACGACTTTTCTCTACTCCATGGGGCACTTTCATGTATGTGAAGATGCCTTTTGGTCTAATGAGCACCTGGAGCAACCTTTCGAGAGCCATGGACATAGCATTCTCGGAAGAATTGGGTTTCTTCATCATTATCTATCTGGATGATGTCACCGTGTTTTAAAAAACGAGATGAAGAACATTTAGAACATTTTGAGAAAAGTTTTTGAGAAATGCAAAAGGTTTGGAATATCTTTAAACCCTAAGAAGACACTATTTGGTCTCCCAGAAGGTAAGCTTCTTGGACACATTATTTCGAAGCGGGTATAAAGATAGATCCAAAGAGGATTGAGAGCTATATTGCAAATCTCTCATCCTCGAAATATCAAAGAGTTACGGTCTTTCATTGGAAAGATTAACTTTTAAGAAGGTTCATCCCTAATTTGGCGAGCTCTTAGAAATATCACAAACATGTTGAAGAAGGAACGAGGGATAAAATGGACCTTGGAAGCAAAGACATCCTTTTGAGTCAGTGAAACAAGCATTAACCAAAACACCGGTTCTCATAAGCCCCAGATTTTTCAAAAAGATTTTTATATCTTCTCATTTGCATCGTAACATACCATTGCTCAGTCCTTTTACAGAAAAAATCCACAAGGACAAGAGCGACCTATTGCATTTTTAGCAAGGCATTGAGGGATGCCCCTTTGAAGTATAATATTATGGAAAAGCAAGCTTTTGCTTTGGTTAAAGCATTAAAAGACTTCAGTATACATCCTTCACTCACACATCATTGCCTTTGTCCCAAATTCGATTGTGAAAGATATTCGACACGGAGACCCGGATGGTAAGAGAGGTAAGTGGATTGCTGTTATTCTCGAATATGATCTAGAGATAAAACCCACTAAACTCATCAAAGGCCAAGGTCTAGCTAGATTAATGGTCAAGATCCAATTTTGAAGTTCTTGATATTAATGTGATTAATGCTTTGGACGACCAAGAAAGAATTCTCAACTCCTATTGTTGAAAAACCATTTTTCGAATTCTCCTTGGTATGCCGATATCGTTTATGTTTTGCTTAATTTAAACACGCCTCCTGGTTTATCGAAAACGAAGGCAAGGTTTTTAAAGTCAAAAGCGATAAACTATTGCATTGTAGATAGGTGTCTTTATTGGAAAAAATGCTAGTGGTATATTGCTTAAATGTTTGCTCGAGTTTGATGCGAGAAGATTAAGTAGAATTTCATGAAGGAGAGTGTGGAGGCCATTTGTATTGAAGTCAACGACCAACAAAATTTTGAGGGTCGGTTTCTTTTAGCCCACCCTTTTTCTCGATGTTCACAAAAATGACAACTACTTGCCATAAATGCCAATTGTTTGAGGGCAAGAAAATTATTACCCCTTCCTCTCGCATCCAATCACCGTTGAAGCTCTTTTCAACAGTGGGGACTTGATTTCATAGGTGAAATCCATCCCTCATCTTACGCGACATAGATGGATCCTTACTCGCCACAGAACTATTTCACTAAATGGATAGAAAGCCATTCCTTGTAGGCAAGCCAATGATTCGATTATTATAAAGTTCATAGAAACCAATATCCTTTCCAGATTTGGTCGCCCTACCAAGATCATCACTGGATAATGCAAAGACAGTTCGAAGCAAGAAAATGGTGGAATTACTGTCATAAGTACCGGATAACATTGGGACACTCCACGACTCTATTATCCTCGAGGTAATGGACTCGCAGTCTTCCAACAAAAGCTTAGTGAACATAATAAAGAAAGCTGCCCATGGAAGACAACAAGAAGTCTTGGCACACAAAGCTCGATCCATGCACTTTGGGTCGAGCCAGTTAACTGAAGAAATCCATTGGTATGTCACCTTTCCGACTTGTATATGGTACGGATACAATTTTTTCTAACGACACAGGTGTACCCGATTTATGAAGTTAATTCAAGAGTTGCGGATCGATGATAATGACATGATCGAGGAAGAATAAATCGGACCATTCATCTTCGACAAATCGAGAGGAAGTGTACAACAAAACATTGCGTGAAACGAGGACGACATTAAGAGGCTTTTTGACGTAGAAGAACAAAGGCCAACAATTTCAAGATTGGGGACAAAGTTTTAAAGTGGGATTCAAAGAGAGAAGATAAGGGAAAGCATGGTAAATTTGACAATCTATGGCTTGAGTCCTTACTCTATTCATTCGATTCTGTGAAACAATGTATTCTTCTTACGGAGATTTCGGATGGAACATATTTGTTTGGGGGTCCCGTCAATGGCGGGATGCTCAAGCATTACTTCTCTTGATTCATGATATGTTTTTAAGCCTTCTTTTTCTTTTTTCCATTGTAAACATTTCATCCATCATTGCATTCAAAGTTATGAAAAATCAAAAAATACAAAAACAAAGAAAAAATAAAAGAGAGGCAGACGAAAAACAAGAAAGGCAAAGCCCCATGCCAAAAGAGAAATAAATCTAAAAGTGTGCAGCTTAAATCCCACTCCTACAAAACACACATCTAGTTAGTCAAACAGACCTAATCTTGACTAATTAGCTTTCAATTTTCTGCACGATAGGGTAGTGAATTTGATTTGCCAAACTTGTTTAATCTTGGCTCATCGGTAGATAGATTAGGATAGAAATTAAGGTTCAAACATGTTCAAATCCGAACCATAGTTTCCAAAGAGAGATGACTCAAAACTGTTTTATTTTTTTGAGTCAAAGAAAGTGTAAACTCGGGTTCTAAATCACTCAAAATCCGAACCGAAGAAAAGAAAAGACAACTCAAAACCGAAAGCTATGAAAAAAAGGGAAGGCGATGCTTAAACTTTCGGATCTTAAGCCTTCTGTTTTATTTTTATTTTTCTGCAAATAATAATCTATGTGACTTGTTTGTTTTTATGCCATAGATCACAATAAGTCAAAGCAGTTTAATCTTGACTTAGTTGTTTTTAAATTTCTGCTTTAGAATTTAGAGAATGAAAGTTTGTTGGACTGTTTAATCCCAACGGACGATGAGACTAGGTAGAGAAATATCGAGCTCAACTGTTTAATCGAGTTCGGGGAGAAATAAGGAGTAGAAGTAGATTAGATTTCCGCTTTCAAAAGAATAAAATGTTGTAAATAGAGTTTGCAATCCAAGTGCACTCTGATGAAGAAAAAAATGCTAGATACGCAGGGATTGGGTAGGGTAGCAAAGCTGGTTGATAAAGGTCCATTGTTTTCATGGTGCCAAATATGTTTTTAGAAAAAAGATCATTCAATCACGGAAAGAACGACCCAATAGATGAGGCAACTTTCAATCGACCTCCCGAAATCAAGCACGAATTCTGATGCCTGTCAAGAAGGCACCATCCCCAAGTGGAGCCACTGTTAGCCACCTATAATATTTTTTGTTATACCAAAAGGTGGCTAAGATCTTTTTGAGCCTCCGAGGAACAAATTTTATCACTAAAAATTGTTGGCTCTTGAAGTCTCTTCAAGGCCTCATGCCTCGTCCAAAATCCTCATTTATCGTCCCATTTTTTTATACTCGAGGAATTTCTCGCTGACTCCCAACTAAAAGACTACCGAAAGATCGCCATTTCTCCTCTTCTCAAAAACCCTTTCATCCATGCTCCTTTTTCTCCATCAAACTACCTTGTTTTCATAAGTCCTCTTCTTTCCATTTATGAAATTTTCCCCTTTCATAGTTAAAAACTCACTATTTTAACTATTTCGGAACCCCCAAATCCATTAAAACCTTGAAATTTTTCATAAAAAAACGAGTTTCATTGCTATGGACCCTAAGCCCTTGGGCTGAAGTCCTAAACCACTTCCCCCTCACATGCCCATGTGTTAAAACCAAACGCCAAGATTTTCGTGCGCTAATCGCAAATATCCAACGGGTGCATGACTTTGAACCTTTACAAAACTCATTTTCCTTTTGTAAAACCCAAAAACCACTTTCTCCGAAAGTTCTAAGTTAAAACTTAAAACCACGTGCTAAATATAAATGAGTTGATTAAAAAAAGCAGTTGCGCAACGCAATCGGAAAACAATACAAATGGGTTGATCGGAAAGATCGGGCTCAATAGCCCGATTACGATTGGCTCTTGTTTCTATACTCCCGGGCATATTGCATTCCATAAAACCATCAGCCGCAATCGGGCGCCTTTTTCTTTACTTATATATATATTTTCCGCCCGGGATCCTTTATAACTCATGACTATTACAAAACTTTGGTTTATGATGTGTAAAAGTTTTTTCGCAGGTACGTAGGTCGGCACAATCCTGACGCATTGATCTAGTTCTTCGATCCAACGGTCCGCGCATAATCGCATCGAAATCCTCTCATTGCGCAATCGCATGCCCATCTCTGCGACCTCAGGTGCAAGCGGATTAAATCTGAGCCCGTTGATGCGTCGCAGCGATCGATGGTCGCACGCTCAATCGCTTTGTCCCTTCGATCGCAATCGCAAGTCCTACTCGTTCGCCTCCCGATTGCATCGCAACCGTCCATTTCCCGCCTTTATCCAACGACCCTTATTCCCTCACGATCGCAAGTCCTACTCGCCATTTCTAATACCCGCCGATCCCGTTTTCGTCGTCACGATCGTCTATCTGAGATCAACCCGCCGGCCGCTTAATCGCACCGTGAAGTTCAATCACGTCCCTTTTTGTAACCTTCCCGATTGAGATCCGCCGATTGAGATCCGGACCGTCCACGTGTCCGTGACGGACGGTCCAAAATCGCCCCTCCTTATTCTTCTCCCGCTATCCTTTTCGCCTTTCTACGCGGATCTCCACGGGTTGGTTGCCTTCATCGACGCACTTTCGCTCCTCCCGCCATCCGAAGCGGTTTAACCTATTTCCGCAGAGTTTCTTAACTTTTCTTGTGTTTTGCGGTGCGTTGTAATGGGTTTTCCATTGTTTAATGAAAGCCGAGAGCTTGGGGAAAAGACGTTCTGCAGCGCTTCGAGTTGTTAGAGAGAACCATACTGCGGGGTTTCGCTTCATTATTTTCTCAATGCTTCATGAGTATTGATGCCGTAAAGCCCGCTGCGGTGCTGCATCATCGACAAGACATTGTTTTAATTCAAACACGATTAAAAGAGTATCGGGTTTTGAAGGCAAAGACACAGTGGATGAAGATTGAAGACAAGTTTTATGGGGATTACGGCTAAGACAGATTTATCAAAAAGCCTAATCCCCAATCTAAAAACATAGTTTAAAAAAGAAAAATCATAAATGTTTTGATGATGAAAGGTTTTCACCGCTTCAAATGAGGCAAATTGATTCCTCGGCTACTACAAAGAGCCACTGTTGCCTCAAACCTTTCAAACGAGAGGGACGAGTTATTGCTAAAGAAATATCTACCTTCGGCGCGAAGCCCGAGGAATTAATTCCGCCACGAGAAACTGATGCACCAACCCATCTGCGGAGTTATTCCACACGACGATATGAGCCTCAAAGTCAAATAAAACTCACTTCGAGTTTTAAATCATAAATATAAAGGTTAATGCGACACTTCCACCCCAGTAATTTCTCCAATCGATGCCTCTCAAAGGGCCGAGAAGTCTTCACTCTGCATTAGCTTTGTCCTTGAGATATTTTGTTGAAATCTCACCTCCTCATCTTCCTATAAGTACTTCTACGTAAGATAAGAAATTGTTGGTTCTGCAGAATTTTGAAAATACACTTGAGCTTGAGACTTCTATTTGTACATAGTATTCATCGGCCCTTGAAGCTCTGTTTGTGCTAGAGTAGTTAGGTTGAATAGTGAAGATGATTGCTGAGCTAGAAACATTGGACTTGAAGTTTGTATGCTGGTTTGACATCAATATAAAAAGTGCTTGCTGGGATCACGATCTATATTCACGGTGATGTTATTCTCATTTGTAACTTGTTGTTTTATTTTTTGTTTTCATGTTGTTTCATTTTCCACTGTAAAGAACAGTTTAAATAGGGGTTAGGACCTGCGTTAGATATCGATAACCTTCTCTCGATCGAGAAATCTTTATTTGAATGTTTTCTTCCAAACTTTGTGTTATTTAGGAATGACTTAATTCGGTTTTAGGCATGAGAATGATGGTGTTCCCTCATTTTATCGTCCTAAAGTGAATATTATTTCACGAATGTTACTTTCGGTATGTGTTGTGTGGTGATGAGCGCGAAGGAAGATATGGTTAGCCACGGTCCCGGACTTGTACGCATAACTATGATTGTTTCCCTTGGAATGTGTTAAAAGCTAGCTAGTTTAGAAGCACTTGCTAGATCTTAGACCATTCTATGTTATCTTTGTGTTTCCCCTTGTTTTGTATGTTTTCTATTGGAAGTGTGTCAAAGGTCGGGTTGGTTCAAAAGCACTCGCCGGATCCTAGTACGCTTTCGTGTCCTCCTTAAGTGTTTGCCAAAGGTCGGTCGGTTTAAAAGTACTTATCGGATCCTAGTTTCGCTCTTAGATTCGCATCTCATTTTAATTCCCCTTCTTAGTGTATCACTCCATTCCATAAATCAAAACTTAAAGAAATCCTTAGGGTATAGATAACTTGCCCCTTGGATCACACTTGATGTTGTTATTCAATTAAAGCCCGGATATGACTCCATAGCCCAATGGACTAAAAACCGGCGTTATATCTATCTATCTGCGCCGAATCTGTTCTGTTGCTTGCAACTTCTCACTTTTGAAACTCTTTGCACTTAGGACTTTCCCTCAAGTAACATTTCATGCTCAACCATCCAAAACAAAACAAAACCCGTGGCCTTCATAACTAGCCTAATAACATTACCCTAAACTTCAAAGACAATATCCATCTTTGTACATATTGGAAGATCCCTCTCGATTCGGAGGGCTAGATCCTAGAATCCCAAAGTTGGTTGAAATGATGTTAACTCTGTGATTGGACTCTCCCAATCTTGCTAATAAATTACAGAGACCTAACAAGATGAATGGATAGATATTTTAAACATGATGGGGAAAGGAGACATTTCTCAACTTCCACTTCGTGACATAACAGAACTATGTGTCCATCTCTCAAAAGGAAAATCTAAAACAGGAAAAGGGCCTAGGGATCCTTCTCTTATTAGGGAGCTAACAAATCTGCAATTGGATCGGTAAGTAGGGCAAAGATTGGTAATATGCTTCGATGAATTCAAAACTGATATCTTAGGGAGCCTTAGTGAACAACTAGACACCCCTTAAAATCCAAAAACAAGCAAAAGCATAAACAGATGCTTTAGCCATCTTTTGTCAGAAATGTAGGAAGAAACATGCTTTAAGGGAATGTCCCTGGATGCAAAAGTTGTAGAAACATGTATGATTTTCTCGGAGAATCATGAGATCAAGGATTGTCCTTCAATTCCGGACTCAAAGTCTGTCTTTCAAGAAGACCCAAATTCAGGTAGAATCTCTCTTGTTTTGTTGCAAGGAGACCTTGGCGAGGGACAACAAACTCAAGGGTTTAACAACCCTATGAATCTTCAAAACCCCACCAAATTGGAATCCTTGGCAATAACCTTGGCCCCAACATCAAAATCCATATCAGCCATGGGTACAAGGGATGCAAAATCCTTATGGGAGATTTGCTCAATTTTATCAATATCCTCCATCTTTTCAAAATCAACAAGCTCCACAACTTCCAAATGTAAATCCACAACTTTAATTTCCATTTCCACAACAACAACCTTCTCAACAAAATCCAAATCCTCAACTCATGCTCCCATACCAAAAAAAGACAAATCAACTTCCAGTACGACCATTGCCAAATCCTAACAATAAAAAATCCTCGAATACTTACATGGTAGAAGGACAACAATTTCCTACCTATATGATTGTTCCTCTCAATGATGTACAACTCGGATCCGGTAGAGTTTTAGAAAAACCTTCTATAGATATTCAAGAGCAAGATACCTACGAGGAGGACTCTCTTAAGGTCAATAAGGGTTACGAGGAAGAATCTCTTCAAAATTCAAACATTCAAAAAAGAAAAAAGAAAAGTTAACACCCACAACTCCTATGGTTGAAGCATACTCGCATCTTCATATACACCTCCTTTTCGTGAAAGACTACAAATTGACAAGGGGGTGGAAAAACAAATCTTGTTGCCTAACTATGATTTTCTAGATGAATTGAAGAATGTTTGTATCAAGATTCCCTTTGTTACAAGCCATCTGAGAGATTCCTATTCTAGCAAAAACAATAAAGGAGTTAAGTTTCAAAAGACCGGAAGGAAACTAAAAGACACAAGAAGAATCCACCCCGGTAGGAAAAAATTACGGATATCATGATGGGAAAAATTACCATGCGAAGTATGTAGATCCGGGAAGTCCAATTGTCAAGACACATATAAACGGGATAGAAATTCCAAACACATTGATTGACTTAGGGGCTACTATCAACATTATGAGTAGACAAACTATGGACCAGCTAAAACTTCCTAACCTTCTTTTTTACACCTACTTTACCGCAACTTGCGGATCGATCCATTATTAAACCGGATGGTGTATTAGAAGATATTTCAGTCTCCTTAGATTCTTGGGAATATCCAGGTGAATTTTATGATTTTGACTCCCAAAAGTAATCTGAGGAGGGCACCCACTTATCTTAGGAAGACCTTGGCTAGCCACGAGCTGATGCTTTTATTAGTTGTAGATGCGGGGATATGTACATTTCTAATGGTAATTCAACAAAGAAATTCAATTTGTATCCTCCGGTAAAAGCAATCACGAAGTAGGAGACAATGAATGGGTCGATGATGAGGACATTATACAACTTTGTCTTTACCATTTACGAAATCGGTGAGGATAGTCAAATTCGAACACATTAGAAAATTTTGAGATATCTTCGAATATGACCCTACACAATTTCGACTTGGAATCGACATAGAATATTTATCATCAAGACAAATGTCTCTTTACTCTATGGAAGAGTTTGGTAGTTCTACTATTGAGATTTTTCCGGGAAAAACATTGAATATCAACAAGCATTTGGAAAAGTCACAACAAGAAGAACTAACCAAAAATCTTGCAAAAAACATTCTCTTGCATTTGCATGGGAGTATACTTGACATGAAAGGTATTGATCCTAAGACTTGCATCCATCATATCTATATTGAGGAAAACGATGAGACCAATCGAGACTAACCCTCAAAGAAGGATGAATCCAAATCTTAGGGAGATAGTGAAAGAAGAGCTCCAAAAAATTACTCAATGTAAATTTCATTTATCCAATTTCGGATAGCCGATGGGTTTCTCCTTTGGTTATAGTACCTAAAAAGAATGGTAAATGGGGGGTATGCATTGATTACGGAAATTGAACAAAGCAACTTTGAAGGATCACTTTCCTTTGCCTTTTATCGATCGGGTATTAGACACATTAGCGAGGGTAAAAAGTACTTTTCATTTTTGGATGGTTTTAGTGGCTATAATCAAATTCGGGTAGCACTTGAAGATCAAGATAAGACCACATTTACTTGTCCATGGGGAACTTTTGCCTACGAGTGCTTCCTTTTGGGTTATATAATGCTGCAACATTCCAAAGAGAAACGATTAGGAATTTTTTTACGATCTAATCCATGATTGTGTAGATGTTTATATGGATGATTTTACAGATTTATGGTAATTCATTTGAAGAGGCATTAGAAAATTTGGAAAAAGTTCTTATAAGATGTAAAGAAACAAACCTTTCATTAAGCCATGAAAAAATGCTTTACGATGTTTACTAAAGGGATTGTTTTGGGGCATCATATTCCGGGAGATGGGATTAAGGTTGATAGATCAAAAGTTGAAGTCATCTCCAAGTTACCTATTCCAAATTGTCAAAGAGATGTTAGAATTTTTTCTAGGATTTATCGGTTACTATAGAAGATTTATAGAAAACTTCACTAAAATAGCATCTCCACTCTTCAAATTACTTACAAAATATTGTGAATTCAAATGGGATCCCGAATGTCAATCGACCTTTGAAACTTTGAAAACAAGAATATCTGAAGCACCTATTTTGAGAGGACCAAATTGGAAACTCCCTTTCCATATTTCTACGGATACGTCGGAGTACAGCTCTAGAGCACTGTGTTGGGTCAAAAATATTTAGTTCCTTATGCCATTTATTATACCAAGTAAAATTTGACTCCCAAGAGTTAAACTATACTTGTGACTGAAAAAGAGTTTTTTAACTGTTGTTCATGCAATTAATAAGTTTAGACATTACATAACGAAAGCTATGAAACTTTTATTCATACCGATCATTCTCGCAATTAGATATTTAATGAACAAACTCGTTACTAATGGCGAGAGTGACAAGATGGCTCTTACTTTTGCAAGAATTCAATATTACTTGTGTTGGATAGACCGAGAAAACAAAATACGATAGGCGATTTCTTGTTTTAGGATTTGCGAATACTAAAGAAGATTCTCCTGTAGAGGATAAGTTTCACGATGAATACTTGTTTGCGGTAACTATTAAGACTCCTTGGTATGCGGATATTGCTAACTATTTGGTTACGGAAACGCCTTACATTTATTTCCAAATGAAAAACGAAAAAAATTATTCGAGGAGAGTTCAAAATATTCATGGATTTCTAACGAATTGTTTAAAAAACGGGGCCAAATCTTGTGATCGGGAAGATGTGTCGGGGAAGATGAAATGCCCGATATTCTTAAGGCATGTCATGATGAACCATGCGGCGGACACTTTGCAGACAAAAGGACGGCCTATAAAATCCTCTCTTTAGGATATTATTGGCCTTTCCCTCTTCAAAGATGCAAAACAATATGTCAAAAGGTGTGACGGTACCGACAAAGAGTAGGGAAACCTACCCTTTCAAATGAAATGCCATTGCAACCCACGGTACTCATCGAACCCTTTGAAAAATGGGCTTTAGATTTCATTGGACCTATTAATCCACCATCTAAGCAAAAGAAATATATATTGGTTTCTACCGATTATGTTACTAAATGGGTAGAAGCCAAAGCATTAGTATACGCTACGAAAATTCGAGTTGTTCATTTTCTTTATGAGGATATTTTTACTCGCTTTGGTGTTCCAAGAGAAATTGTGACAGATCAAGGAAGCCAATTCACATCCAACTTGGTGAAAAAATTGATGGAAGAATACAAAATCAAGCACAGAAGATCTACTCCTTACCATCCGCAAGCAAATGGTCAAGTGGAGTCTACAAACAAAGTTCTTGAAAGTATCATCACCAAAACCGCTTTCATCTACATAGAAGAGATCGGGCAGAAGGCTTCCTCGAAGCCTTGTGGGCCTACGAGTAACTACATGGAGAAATACAACGGGACATTCTCCCCTATGAACTTGTTTATGGGAAAGAAGTCTGCTCCCCATTGAGTTCCAAGTCAAGACCTTCAAGATAGCGATTCAATTGGGGGATGAACTTGCTAGAAGCCCAAAAGCATAGAATGGAGCAATTGAATGAGCTAGATGAGATCGGACAAGAAAGCAAATTTTAAGAATTGATCTAGTTCAATATCAAAGAGCTAAATGGCATGACAAGTACATCAAAGAGAAGAAATTTCAAGAAGGAGATTGGGCATTGTTATTTGATTTCAAGTTTAAAGATTTCCAAGGAAAATTTCAGACTCATTGGCTTGGGCCATATGAGATTGACAAGATCTTTAACAATGGAGCGGTAAGAATCAAGACCATTGATGAGTTTCAAACTCCTCTTATTGTGAATGGCCATAGATTGAAAGTTTATCATAAGCCACTCTCAAAAGAGGATTTTGTCAAAATGTTTCAAGAAAATTCTACAATCAGGCTGGTACAGAAGAATTCTTCTTCTCCACCAGCCTAGCTTTTGTTCTTTTCAGTTAAAAAAAAAATTGTATAAGCCTGAAAACCAATCACTGATTGGCAGTCTTATACAGAAAATATTGGGTGAAAATCAGGAACACCTGACACCCTATATTTTCCAAAAAAAAAATCTCTCTCTTTCATTTCACAAGTCTTGTGACCACCCACTCTATTCCATTCCACTTCATTCCACTTCACTTCACTCCACTTCATTCCATTTCACTTCATTTTTCATTCCATTTTCACCAATAAAATTCTTTTTCATGACCATTCCATTCAGTCATTTTTCATCCGTTCATTTCCATTCACTCAAATAATAGCTGTGTCAGTTTCCGCAGCTGACATCTGTTTCCGCAGCTGACACCAGTTTCCGCAGCCAGAAGCAGATTCCGCAACTACTACTCTGTTTTCAAAAGAATGTACAGCCAGATGTTATTTCCATAATCATGAAATAAAATGCAGGTAGGAGGACCAAAAAAAAATGAAGACATGGAGCATTCAAGATATCAATGAAGAGCAACAAATTGAAGACCAAGGAAAAAGGCAAAGATTCCAAGGTATGAGTAAAATTCATTTCAAATAGCATTGAAAACACATTTTTATATAGTTCTAAAACCATAAGCTCCATCCATTATGTGCAATGATTATATTGACAAATTCCGTAACCCTTTCACGATCTCCATATGATCCTCCCGCATTCATTCTCAAACGGTTCCATAATTAAAACCCCCGATCTTCACTCATACTCCGATATTCCACCGGTGACAATGAGACGTAGTTGATTTGACCACGGTCTCTTACAGCCGCATAAATCCATAGCCGTTGTTTAAACGTGCTCACATTTATTTTGCAGCCACCAAATTTCAAAACACTGCTGGATGTGTTATACTCCTCCCATTGTTCTGTTAATCTCACAGCCGTATCTCTGCCGTGCTCATGAAACCCCTCTCTGTTTCGCCTCACTCCATTTCGTTCTTTGTTACGCTACAGCCTGTATACCCACTCTCTGATATATACCTACAGTCATTGTGCTCATTTCCGTGCATTCAGCCGTTCTACTTCCATTGAACCCTCACGCAGGCAAATTTTTGAAGAGCAGAAAGAAGAATGGGTAAATTGCTAAGAGCATAACTAGAAGGACCTAAATTCATGGAGGGATATCCGCAAGTAAGGGATATATTGAAGAAAGCAAAGTGGCTGCGGTTTATCCAAAAGTTCAGAGGCTATCATAAAGAAGTGACAAAAGCATTTTCAAGGTCATTCAATGGTTTGGAAGTAGAGATTGGAGACCTTAAGTTTGCGGTGAACGAGGCATCTATAGCATCTGCCACAGAACTTCTTCAAGAGGGTGAGCGTTGGTTTAAGAATAAAAGCATTAGTGATGAAGCCTGGAGAATAATCTTACGAAACCAAGGTATGGACATAACTATTTTTAAAAGAGGAATTCTTGTTCATGCATTGAAAGAGGAATGGGCTACTTTGCTGCTAGTTGTTCAAAAATTCATTACCCGTGAAGGCCGTTTTGGGTCCATGTATATGTACCATACCAGATTGCTGATGAATTTTCTAGATAATCAAACTCTCAATCTCCCATATTTTCTATTAAATAGTTTGAAGAAAATGTTTGTGACTGTTCAGAAACATTTAGGAGATGTAGAACCACATCTATATCACCACGGTCTTGTAAAAATTTTGATTGAAAAAGAGTTAAAGGAGAAGGAAGACACATGGGAACAATTTTTGATTAGAAATTTCTTTGAGGAACCTCAAGAAATTCCTGAAGGTAACACATCAAGAAGGAGTAGGAGAAAAAGAAAAAATGATGAAACCCAAAGTACACCTACTCAAGAAATTCCTGAAGGTAGCATATCAAGAAGGAGTAGGAGAAAAAGAACAAATGATGAAACCCAAAGTACTCCTACTCAATAAATTCCTAAAGGTAGCAAATCAAGAAGGAGTAGGAAAAAGAGAACAAATGATGAAATCCAAAATACTCCTACTACTACAATTGAAAGAACTGATAGGGAAGAGAGACTGTCAAAGAGGAAGAAGAAATAAACTAAGGGTAAGAAGCCAATAACACCAAAAGAGAGAAAAAGTATTGAGGCTATACATCAAACCCCTTCTTTCGAAGAAGAAGATCATCAAGTGTTATCTGAGAGATTAGTTCATCTTCAAAAACAGTCATCTATGGCCAAGAAGACAGAGAAAGGGAAACAAAAGCAAAAGGATAGTGGTCCACAGCGTGTGAGAAGAAGTTCCAGACTTAAGGGGAAATTGAGGAAAACACAAATGAAGGGTCCTCATTTCATTGATTTGGGAGAGGAAACATCTGAACAGTCCCCAGCTGACCATAGTCCATCTCACTCTCAGTCAGTTAGTGAACCTGGTTCATTTCATTCTCATTCAGACATTGAACATAGTCCATCCCATTCTCAGCAAGATGTTGATGTGAGCCCTTCTCAGCCAGATTTTGAAGATAACTCTCCTCCACGGCATTTTGGGGACAGCCCAATAAAAATGACACTTGATATAGACCCCAAGCAACAGGAAGTATATGATTATATAGAATCTTTGGAAAGAGCAGCTACGGGCCCCAGTACTTCATCCATTCAGCCTCACACAGTACAAAATGATTTAGTCCAATCACTGAAACAGGAAGTCTTTGAGCTAGAGCTTTTAAATAAACACATTAAAAATGAAAATGAGGCATTGAAGGAACAAGGTAAATTGGACAAAATCATTCATGATAATACCATGCTACATCTGGGAATATGGCAGAAGAAGAACAAGAAATTGAAAAAGAAATGCTAGAAGTTAAGCAGAGAACTAGTGAATATCAAATTTAGATGCTTAATGAAGAAGCCTAGGATGTTGGCAGCACCAAGGAAGAAGAGGAGAGGGCTGGATGTACTGGCTGAAGTGTCAAGGCATATGAACTGAAGAAGGATTATCAAAATTTTGGTTGCATGAGGACATGCAACACCTTCACAGTGGGGGTATGTTGAGTCTCAAATTTGCATCTTTTCCATACACCTTTCTATCCCTTTTTCATTCACCTGAACCTCCCAAGTTGTCAATATCATTGTATATTAATTGCAAAAGAGCATCTAGAATGGTTTTTAACTATATTTTTGTGTCTGCTGTTTGATTTAGATTTTGCTCATTTAGCTGCGGAATCTTGCCACTTTCCGCAGCTGCTGCAACTTTCCGCAGCCATTTTGTGAAACTCTATGTTACAGGTGTCTTCAGGTAAAATGAGCCACATGGGCAAGTCAGAAATGATGTGGACATGGATCGTGTCCTATTGGCTCGAGAAAATTCATTTAAGGAGGCTACGGTCAAAGGTGGCCAAGTGGAAGTCAACCGTAGAGTCCCACGGTGACAGGACTCTGTTTCTCGTCACGTGGAGATTTCTATGGCTGTTTCTGAATTGCGGGAGACAAATCAACATCTGTACATGGCTCCATAAGCCGAATTCAAACATCCACTCTTCATAAATTTACTCCTCAACGCGGCCATGATCCTAGATCTCTGGACGTAATGGTTTACGTGTTTTGTATCAGCATAAACTTTAGGAAATTAGTTACACCACCTTCAGTTATAAATAACGCATTTGCATACGCATAAGAGTTAGTTTTTATTAGTCTCCATTAGCCTCCAGATAGCTCTGTAATGTAATTACGTTGCCACTGTGCCGTAATATCACCTTGCTGTTATGACTGCATTTTAATATATAAGAAGACTCTGTTTCCAAGCGTAATTCGTACTTGAAGTCTGTTGCCAAGGCTGGTGTAGAGGGCCCCTGCACAGCTGAGGTTTTGTGCATTATTGTATAGTTCTTGTTTTATTTCTTTAAGCTCATTGTGCCATAATTCATTCATATGTTTATACATTTCATCTTTCATAGTATATATGCTTCATTTCTGTTTATAATCTTTCATGCTTTACATTTTACTTCTGTCTTTCATGTTTTGTGTTATTGTTAATTGATCAGTGTTCTTGTTTCAGGTTATAAATAGGCAGCCCGGGCATTTGCATAACTTTTTGACTAATGACATGGAATTAATATTGTTCTGCTGCTAATTTACTTTTCCTAGTTTCTGTTTAATTTCAGTACTGCTTTGTTTATTTCAATCTTGCACATTTGTTTCAGTGGTTAGATTTAGATATATCAAATTGTTCATATCATTTTCAGTTACCTCCGAAAGCCACAGCTGGACTGATGGTGAGGGATTGAATTATGAATGTGTAGTTTGATATTAGTTTACTTTCTGCAAGTTAGATATATTAAATTGCTCATGACATCTTCAGTTACCTCCGAAAGCCACAGCTGGACTGATGGTGAGGGATTGAATTATGAATGTGTAGTTTGATATTAGTTTACTTTTTGCAAGTTAGAAATATTAAATTGCTCATGACATCTTCAGTTACCTCCGAAAGCCACAGCTAGACTGATGGTGAGGGATTGAATTATGAATGTGTAGTTTGATATTATTTTACTTTCTGCAAGTTAGAAATATTAAATTGCTCATGACATCTTCAGTTACCTCCGAAAGCCACAGCTGGACTGATGGTGAGGGATTGAATTATGAATGTGTAGTTTGATATTAGTTTACTTCCTGCAAGTTAGATATCAGGTTACTCAAGTTGTTTATGGTTACCTCCGAAAATCATAGCTGGACTAATGATGAGGGATCAGAAGATAAGTTGATGTAATTTGATTTAGATTTACTTTGTTGCAACTTTTGGATTTCTTTCAGCATAGTTTCTTTTGTATTTGAACAACAGCAAGAATAATGAGTTTCATGATCAGTAGTTCATCGTTTGATTTATTAGACTAGCAACACATTTTCATTTCAGCAGCACATTTTCATTTCCTTTCAATTTTTGTCATTTTATGTTTCAAATTCCTTTTGAAGTTTCAAGTTGGTAAATCATTATAAAGGATATCATTTCCTTGATTTTTTTTATCTCACATTAGAAAACCAAAAACGACAAAAAGTTAAGAAATAGGTTATCTTGCACATATAGTGCGCCACACTTCATCAGCTTACGAATCCCGGATTGATAAATTAATGTAGCAATTTAGGACACACTAAATTGACCAAACAGTATGTACAATTTCTAATTGGCTAAGAGCCTTGCCTACAATGTTGTTCTGAATACTCAATGGGATATATTAGAGTACAACAACATGGAAAGATGACAAGGAAGTGAGCAAAGTTGAAGATCCAATGAGGACTATGATGAGCAATATGAGTAAGAAATAAAAAGGGTTCTCAAGTCATTAACTAGAAGAATTTCAATGGCCATTTTTCTTACGTGCAACCCTTTTGTTGCAAGACATTACAACAAGTGGTTGCCTTAAACAATTTGTTTGCTAATTAGGATGAGCATGTTGATTTTCTATTTCCATTTCTTATTTGTGATGTTTTTCATTTTTGTGTAATTAAATATATGCATTTGTATAAGTTTTGTAGTTAAATATCCTCTTGGGTCATAGTTAACCTACAATCAGGGGTAGTATTTAGTCTCATGTATGCGACTAAGGCTAGATGCTATTTGAAGGCACGTGACCCCAATGTTGTAGTCTCAACGATGATAGCACAAAATATTGATCTTATTGTGGATACAATCTAGGCTAAAACCACCTTTTAGTCCTAAAGTATGACCTAAAACTTCTTTTTCTTGGCTAAGAGCTCATATTCCTAAGATGCCGGGAAATAGGTTAACAAGCTAAGACCCAAAGGTCTATGGCAGGAGCATAATTTTCCCCTCTTACAAACCACTAATAGGTTATTTTACGTAGCCAGATTTTGCTTGCACATGATGATGTAACTATACACAATGGACTTGAGATTGTGTCAACAAATGTTAAGCTAACAACCTTGAGTATTGTAGGTTTTTCCCTACTTTAGAAAAAAATGTTGTAGTTAAATAATCCCCAAGGGTTATTTTAATCAGTTTAAGCATCCACCCAAGCCATGTTGTCCAGAAGGAGACCATGGATCATAGGTTCAAATTTGGTCTCTTAAGGATATGACACAATATGTGATCCGCAATTGAGTCACCCTCCATCTAGATATCCTAGGGAAGATGAGGGGATCTCATGTCTCTAAGCTGATAAAGGAATTGTATAAATAAGGGTGGTAGAAAATGAGGTCTGCATTTGTGTCATACACGGGCAACAACTTGAAGAAGTGAGGAGATCCTGGTGAGATATTTGACATTTAGGTTGAGCATACAAATAAAATGAACAAAATGGGGCATTCTATCTCAAGGATTGTGGATTTTTGTCCCATGCACATCCTTCTTCTCATAAATTCCATGAACTATAGTTCTATCTATTGGCTTTGTAGTTGCTTTGACAAGGGTTAGCCTACACACTACAAATCTAAGAAAACCCTTTGAATTACATTTTGAAATCAATTGCAACTCATACGATAAGTATTCTATTTGATTTTTAATTGAATATATCAAGACATAATTGGGGTAAGAAGTGACATGACCACAACTAAAATATAGTGGGTAATGGAAGAACACATATCCACCTCAAAGAGCTAGTTGATATTTCCACTAGTCTATGCATCCACTGAATTGTTACACAAAATTATTTATAAGCTCCCCATTTTGACTTTCTCGCTTGCATCTTTATGGAAAGCTTCAAGCTAATTAAGGATATCGATTCTATTGTTACATGTCTAAGGAAAATATTTTTGTCTCTTACAACATCATTCCCTTGCACCCTCCTTCCTTTTTCTCTTGCAAACACACTCTACTTCCTTAGTAAACTAGGAACATCTTCATGAAAATGTACTTCATGGTAGTGAGCCTTTGCAGCATTCTTTGACCGATGGAAAATATTTATAATCTTAGCCAACCAATATTACATAATTCAATGACAATTCAACACAACCATGGCCTCAAAGATGAGTGATATAATGGAAATTCACTACTTACAATGGATTCATACCTATTATCAATATGTTGGTGGACATAAGTGGAGAGTGTGAAAAAGTGGTCAATCATATATTCATTATCTCTCATATACATACCATCTATTTTGATCTTCCATATGTCATCCCAACTACACCCAATCTCTAAGTATTTCCATTCCATTGCGTAATTATTCTTAACAAAACAACCTTGGAATAACTTGATCCTTCCCATATTACATAGATCTAGACAACAAATAAAATTATTTGTGTTTTAACATGCAGTTAGTATTCTCACGTGTATGTAACACAACAATGGACACATATTTAAATCAAATGAAGTGTATTATCTTGAAATGTGATTTTTATGGTGATAAAAATGAAGACAAATACTCCATGAAAAGTTACATGTAGTTAAATCTAATTGTTACTATCTTGAAACTTATGGAGTAGATGGTTAGGTGAAATCAAGTGATTCTTTAAAACTGAAGGGTTGAAGAAAGTGATATGATTTTATCCTGACCTTCTTGCAATGGTGAAAGAAGTGTTATAACTCCACCCCTTGGTTCCTTTTCTCTGGTTATATAGGAACCAAAGAGGTCTCACCTAGGCCGCAATCACATGGAATGTCAGCGTAGGAGCAGGAGGCATGAAGTGGAAGAAAACCACAAGAGAAAAGAAGGTTTTGGGAGCATAACTTAGGGTTGATGTGGATAGTAAAATTCCCTAACCAGAGCCACAAAATATCATATCACAAGTGCATAGGGCCGAGAAGAATAAGGACATACAAATTTTGTTCAAAAGGTATGTTGTTGTTCTTCCTAAGTTGATGTTGTGGCTAGGTGGTGAAGTCCTAGTTTGGATAGATTTGATTGACATCTTGAATATAGAAAGAGGGGGGCTATAGTAGGTGTCAAACTAGCCCTAAGTACAGTCTCTTGAAGGAATAAGATCAGCTGTTAGAAGGGCAGAAGAAGAGAAGTCTTAAGGGCCGATTCTTGAAGGAATAAGGATCAGCCAAGTGGACTTATGAATCAGCCCTAAGTTGAATGTTGGAGAAGGATGTTTGACAGTGATAGTGGGTAGCCTCAATGCCCTAAGTTTGTCTTCATTGAAGCAACATAGGAAGGAAATAGTGGGAATAAGTCCCAAAGGGTTGTGTCCTTGAAGGATTAAGGAGAAACAAGTGGGCATCTGAGGAGTTGTTCATGAAAAAAGTTGTGAACAAATCACATAAGTACCTATGTGTTGACTCATTGATGGAATAATGATAAACTAGAGGGAAGACAATTGGTAAGCCATGTTTAGTGACTTAAAGGAGCAGGATCATTAATAAAGGCATATTTGTGTTGCTGCAGATTGGGAGCCAAAATATTGGCAGATGTATTCAAGGCACATGGACTGAAAGAGCTGTGGAGCGCTACATTAGCAAGTAGGTCAAGTGTTGTCCTATTGAGGGTAGATCGGTTGTCATAGTTGTTGACACCAAACCCTACTTTGTATTCTTGTATAGTGATTGTATGAGGGTCATGATCCTTGGTACGAGAGCCCTAGATAGTTGTATTACAGTTTGTTAATATAACGAAGTTGGGTTGTTGAAAAATTGTAAAAAATTTTCTATTGTGCATGTGTTGATTTACTTCTATGTTTATTCCATTGTGCAAATTAGTCTTGTTTTGGAATTTTAGTTGGTTGTGTCGGAGTTTCTAAGACCCTTACCTATATTCTCCAGTGTTTTGGAAAAAATGACATGGTATCAAAGCTACTTTGAAGGGCATGTGAATCAAAGTGTGCACAACGAAGCGACTCTGAGGGAGCTAAGATTGTCTAGATCATGGAGGAGAGGTTTCGTCTGAAGACATAGAGATGTGGTCTTGACTGGCTTTGCAATGAGATAGGATGGGATTTTTGGTGGATTGGTGGAGAACTTGGTAAACAGTAGTTTGTTATGTCGCAGGTTGTTGATTATGGAATTCCTATGACTTGCCATGGATCATTTGGACAACTCGAGGGATGATCTGGCATGGATGAGATTGCTTCAGTTGATGGACATGATGTTGCCATAATAGTTTATTCTTTGGGTAGTGATGTTGCACATCTGAGATTGGAGGCATGTGCACATGTTGTATTTGAACTAGGAAGATGAGTGCTTGTAGGAATGGGTTGCAGTAAGGTGATGGCCTATGTTCGACCACAACTTGGACTAAGCTTGTAGGACATGAGATCAGTAGTAGGTTCATCCAATAGAGATCATGCAGACTCATAGAGAGTTTAGCTTTTGAGGGAGTAACCCCATGGAAGTGTTGAGATCTTAAGGTTTAGATGAGATGAGGCAAAGGCACTAATGAGATAGAGTGGTTCATTCTACAGAGTATGTTGTAGTGGTGGACGCCAAATGGGCTAGTTTCATTAGTAACGAGATACTTCCTAGTGTTGGAAGTACATCCCTTGCTAAGAGGGAGTGTTGATATTGGTATCTTGGGAGGTACTACAAACCCTAGGGTATAGGGTTTTGAAGGAATTGGAACCACAAAAGGGCTTTGTGGGCTAAGAACCCAAAAGGTGGGTTTTGTACCCAAGCTTGTGGGTGTGAAACCATGCATGGTTTTTTTTATTTGTTCCTTGAAGAATGTGTGGCACCCTTAGTGGAGCAAGGGGCTACAAAGAAAACTAGGAGAAGCCTTGTTAAAATGAGGAAATGATTTTTTATTTATTTATTTATATGTCGGGACAATTTGTTAAAATGTTTAGGTCGGCTTGGTTGGAAGGTGCCATTTTGGTGGGTTAGACTCTACTAAGGGAAACATATAAATAAAGATACCCTCGTTTGATCAAGGCACACCACAAGGGCACTCATCATAGAGGAAGAGCAATCTTAATTAGGTCGTATACCTTTGGAGCTTAACTAAAGTTAAGAAGGAGACTATTTTGTCTTGTATAGTGACATGTTGATTATCGAGATAGGTAGGAAGCATACCGAGTATTGGAGGACAAAGTTTAGGCTAATTTCGTGCACAGTTTGGAGTGTTTTCTTTCATGTATAGGTCGTAACTCATTATGTGAAATTGTAGCGGATGGATCCTCTTTTGGAGAGGGTTGAGAGGCCTAGAAAGAGGTCTCACCTAGGTCGCAATCACATAGAATGTCAGCACAAAAACAAGAGGCTTGAAGTGGAGGAAAAAAATAGGAGTAAAGGAGCTTTTGCGAGAAAAAATTAGGGTTGATGTGGATAGAAAAATGACCTAACTAGAGCCATGAAATCTCATATTATAGGTGTACAAGGTCGAGAAGAAGTGGGATAGAAGAAGTATGTTCAAGAGGTATGTTGTTATTCTTCCTAAAGTGATGTTGGTGCTATGTGGTGAAGTCCTAGTTTGGACAGATTTGTTTGACATCTTGAGGACAGAAAGGGAGGACTGTAGTAGGTGTCAAACTAGCCCTAAGTATAGTATCTTGAAGGACTAAGAGGAGTTGTTAGAAGGTTAGAAGAATAGAAGGCCTAATGAACGAGTCTTGAAGGAATAATGACCAACCAAGTGGGCTTGTGAATGAGCCCTAAGTTGATTGTTCGAGAAGGGTGTTTGAAAATGATAGTGGGCAACCTCCATGCCCTAAGTTTGTCTTCTTTGAAGCAACACAAGAATGTAATAATAGGAAGAAGTCCCAAAGGGTTGTGTCCTTAAAGGAATAAGGAGCAACAGGTGGGAAACTTAGGAGTTGTTCATAAAAAAAGTTGTGAAAAACTCACAGAAGTCCCTATGTGTTGACTCATTGATGGACTAATGATCAAATAGAGGGCATACAATTGGTAACCCATGTTTAGTGACCTAAAGGAGGGGATCATTGATAGAGGAAGATTTGTGTTGTTGCATATTGGGAGGCAAAGGATCAACATATGTGTTCAGGACACGTGGACTAAAAGGGTTTTGGAGGACTACATCAGCGAGTAAGTCAATTGTTTCCTTGTTCATGGTAGATTGGTTTTCATAGTTTTTGACACAAAACCCTAGTTTGTATTCTTGTATCAGTGATTGTATGAGGGTCGTGATCCTTAGTACAAGAACCCTAGACAATTGTATTATAGTTTGTTAATATAAAAAAGTTGGGTTGTTGACATATTGTAAGAAGTTGCCTATTGTGCACATGTTGATTTACTGTTGTGTTTATTCCACTATGCAAAGTAGTCTTGTTGTGGCATTTGAGTTGGTTGTGTCAGAGTTTCTAAGACCCTAACCTAGATTCTCCAGTGTCATGGAAAAACAACAATTCCACTTCCCTCACTTCAAGGGTATACTAGTTTTGTCTTAGTTGTTCTTATTAACCATTATGCAGGAAGAAGTGGTTATATAAAACATGTTCGAACTATCAATATCTCAAAAGTTCTCAAGCTAAAGTCTAAGAATGTCATGTGCATAATGGCTTGGTGAAAGCATTAATCCAAGCCACCTTAAGGGAAATGGATTATTATATGATTTTTTATGTGTTCTCAAAAAAATCAACATCGATAAGCCATTACTAGAGCTAATGAAGCCAGTAAGACACATTTGGTGAGAGGGTATAGATCTAGTTGTGTATAGAAGTAGTTGTGACCTTGCGTCGATGGTTAGCACTAAGTGTATTTTTTATTTATTTTGGAGTAGTGATGGCATTAGTGCTCCTATATAAAATTCTACATGATTTTTTGCACCATTACAATCTAAGACATTACAAGAGAAGGAAACAATCAAGTGACTCACTCTAAAGGGCCCTCATAGAGTCTAACACTGGAGAATTTTCATCTTATGAATAAGGATTGCCAAACATCTCTACTTAGGCTGACCAAAAAACATATATATGATCCCTTAAATGTTGCTTGAAGTGGCAATACTTTCTTCGAATCATGTAATATATGGAGCACTAGAAAATATCATGTTAATTAATATCAAATTTGTGGAGTGTTTATAATCTACAAATCCTATTATTGTAAATATATGGTGGCTGGTTTTAATCACGAACTAATGGGGTTGACGGGTGCTCGATTTGGCATCTTTTTGGCATGCATCCGACACCTTTTTGCATATCATTTTTCCTGATTGCACCTTGTTTACTCACTTTCCACTCACAAACACACATTTTTGACAAATGTATGTATGATTGTCACGTCGATATGCAATTTTTATGTCTATTATTATGAATTATTGGGAAATTGTTATCTTTCTATACTAACATGTGGACAGGGAACAAGAACATACATGCACCTATCGATAATTGTTGCAACTCTCGTTGCTACAACTCGAGAAGTGTTGTGGTCACAACAGTTGATGTTACAAATATCCTTCATGTCATTGCTGCAACTCTTGCTCTGATCCTGTTACACCATTTTTTGGTCATCTAACCTATTATCATTAGATGGACCCAAGTACACCATGTAAGACCAATTTTACCCCAAGTAAAATTTATTTCACTTTGAAAATAACTTAGTAAACCACCTTTATTAAGTTGTTTATGGTCTAAACAAAAAACCCCATGGGGAACTATTAAATAAATATACATTTGTTTGATTTTCCCCAAGGAATAATTAGTTAAACAACATTTTAATTAATATTCCTGGTTATATTTAACCCAAAACAAGGAAATTAATTAGATAAATCATTATTTATCTTATTATTTTCAAGAATAATTATTTAAACCTTATTTAAATAATATTTTCTGTTAAATATGACTTATTCACCCTTAAATGATTAAATAAATCATTATTTATTTGATTATTACTCAACCACATCCTTAAAATGATAAATAAATAATTTATTTATTTATTATTTACAAATAAAGGGATTTGACCCAAGTCAAATTCATTTTCCTTCCAACAAATATAATAAAATATTCCATAAAAGTTGGATCTTGATTTGGTTAATAATATTTTAATTATGCATCAATATCTAGACTAACTCAATATTTTGTTATAAATAGAAGGGTTTTCCCATTCATTTACCACCTTTTGTTGCCTAAAGATCACTCTGGATCTAAACTTTTGGTCTGGCTATTGATCCACCATCATAGCCATATTTTTCCATTTTTTATATGGGTTTTCTACACCATCAAGAGAGAGGAATTCTAGATTTGAAGTGCTGAGAACTTACAAGAACCCATCCCATTGAGGAGAACAAGGAACACCCTCTTGTGTTTTCCTCCCAGGTGCCATCAATACAAAATTTATTTGATATATTATTGTCTTGTCTATTGGATGCATGGAGTAAATCTTGTTTTTTCTCTTGTTTAGTAATATTACAGTAAGCAGATCTGAATTTTTGCGACATTTATGTCGATCACCCTATGCAGGATGCGAAGATATTAGCGGTCATTTACTATTTTATTAAATTTTGTTGTTATCTTGTGACTAAAGTGGTCTTTTTTCGTACGCTTGGAATTAAGATTCATACTAACAACTGGCGACTCCACTGGGTTTACGATTACGACCGTTGTCATTTTTCTGATCCTTGCATATACAACTGCTTCAAACCCTAGGATTTCTCTTTAGCCCCTTTTTTTTTCTCTGACTTCCATGTGTTTTCGGACCTATTGCACAGGTGACAGACATCAGCCGCAGCTGAGACGAAATTTTTTTATGAAACCTGCCGCTGAGAGTGCCAGAAGTGTAGGTCGCACTTTTTGGCCCAAAACCTACGACCTGGACCTTCAGGGTGCATTTTACAGCCCAAAAAGTGCGACCTCTGTTGAAAACAGGTCAGAAACTACGACCTGGACTTTTTGCAAGGATTTTTTTGAAAGTTTTCTGGGTTTGTCTGAGCCTCTGTTTAGGGTTGTCTGACCTCCGTCTCCGCCTGTTTTGGACCTGTACTTGTTCTGTTTCACTCAACTAAGTGGGAACCTAGCCCCCTAGGGCTTTAGTACCCTCCAATTTTTGTGGAAGAGTTTTTACTGTTGCAGGTTGTCTGAAATTTCAGATTCTTCAGCCATTTTTTTTTCAGTTCTGATACCTCACCTTCAGATCCACTTCAGATCGGCTTGTTATCCATCCAAATCACCTCATCTAGCTTTGTTTGGGTTTTCCTCTAGGGTTCACTCCGTTTCCCTCCAGGAGATAGCCTTTCGCCACCTTTTTTACAACAAATTTTCCTTTGATTTGTTGTTGTTTTCTGCACCACTTTCCAATAGATTTTGTCTTTTAGATCCCTGTCCCTCTTGACCTTAGATATATTAGCTTTCTTAGTGTGTTTTTTTTACTCACCTATAAACTAGTTGTTGAGAGACCCACCTCCTTGGGTTCATATTATTGCATTATTCGCTATTTATTTTCTCTTTTTGCAGGCCTATATACTGGCATTTGCAGGTTCATTTACAGCTATACAACAACACTTTTTCTTTTTCTCTACACACGTCTGGGTTTAAAAATTAAAATTTACACACTTCTACACACACACCCTAAGCGAAAAAGGGCTTGGTTAACACCGCCAAGCAAATACTCTAAAACATTGAAATCATTTGATCCTGCACCTCTTTGCCCTTGTTTCGACATTGTAATCATTTGATCCTGCACCTCCCTACCCTTGTTGGTCTCTTTTTCCTTTGTGCCGTGTTTGTGTCGTCACCATTGTGCCACCAAGGCGTTTATCTCGGAGACTTCTTGGCCTTCATCCTCAGTTTCCGATAGGAAGACTTACTCCTCCGCGTAGGGTTCGAGTTAATCCCCCACCGAGTCCGCACACTGACTCTTCTTCTGGTCCTTTCGGTTCTCCTTCTCATTCTGCCTTCGGTTCTCCTCCTGACACCTTCACCATGTCTGGTGCAGGACTTGCTACTGGTGGTAACCCCAACCTTCAGGCTGGGAATACAACTAGTGGAACCGCAACTGACACTACCCCGACTGCACCCTTGCTCCCTTTCATGGCAGGCCTTAGCCTCCCCAATTTTGACTAGTTGATAAACGACCCTATACACCATGACGCTAGTTGGCCTGCTATGCCAACAAAGCTCCCTTCAGACATCCCAAAGTTTGAAGGCCTTGCTAGAGAATATCCTTCAAATCATATTCGATCTTTCCACATGTGGTGTTCGTCTAACTCCATTACCGACGACTCTGTCTGTCTTCGGTTGTTCCAATGAATGCTTATAGGTGAATCTTCTAAGTGGTATGTTAATCAGTCCCCTTCCTCCCATACCACCTTTGTGACTCTTGCCCCGGCTTTTTTGTCTTATTTCTAGCTTCCCCTTCGTTACGACACTGGTACCGAACTCTTGACCTCTTTCCATCAATCGTCTGTAACTCGCCTATCCGACCATGTTCAGGAATGGTGGAGAAGAAAGAGCCTATGTCGAGCCCCTACCTTCGAAGACCGTGTCTACATGGACTGGTTCCTTAGATCTCTCTTACCGCCTATCGAGAAAGATGTCGCATCGCACTTTCCCCAAACTGAAGAAGCCGCTCTCCAAACTGTGTTAAAATATGACCTGATCTACGCTTAGTCGGGCTATGTTTATACCATTCTACCTGATCTTCCTAGACCTGGTGGTGCCAATACACCGGGGGCATCTCACGTCGCCGATGGTATCGTTGGAGCTCTATTTAATCCATAGGCTCAACCTCCCATGGGCTATGGTTTTCCTCAGGGAGGGGCCAACACCTCCTGCAATTTTCCCCCTCCTGGTAGCACGTATACAGGAGATGGCATACCTCCTCTATTTGCCCAACCTCCTTATTATCCGTATCCGCAGCCTGGTGCTCCAGCTCCTCCAACATTAGCACCTCCTCCTCCCTTGCCTTCTCAACCCCCGCAACAACAACCACCGCCCCCTCCAGGGCAGGTGTATGCACAGCAGGGCACGACTAATCCTCCTCCCTCAAAAAGGAAGAGGAAAGGCACTCAAAATCAAGCTGCCCCTAGTAATCCTGGACCTAATCAAGGTAATGCTCCTAACACTACAAACCAGCAACAAGGCACTCAACCTAAGCAGGATAGGCCTCTTCTTACGAACAAGCCCTGTTCTTGTTGTGGTGTTTATGGGCATTATACACATGATTGTCCTCTTCTGCCACAGATGCAACAACTATGGGAGTCTCAAGCAAAATTGAGAGGACAACAAGCCTTCCCTTCCATTCCTCCCAGTCCTGCTCCTAGTCAACTAGCTGTGCTTACGGATCCTTTCCCTTAGCAAGGATTTGTGGCTACCCAACCACCTGAAGGTCAGGTGGCCACTCAACCTTTTCCATCTGGTTCCCCCGATTACCATATTCTCATGATGTCCTCTGATCAGCTTTCTGAACCATCTTTCCCTGGCCCTTCAATTTCAGTTGGTACTCATGAGCCCCTTTATCCTTTCGGAACAGTTCCTCCAGGCCTTAACCACCTCGAAGCCATCCCACTAGGTCATTACCCCCTTGGTCAGATACCGTTCCTAGCTCCCCCACCAGGAGTGTACACGATACCTGTTATGGCCACCCTCTCTCTTCCTAAACTGACCCTTGGGATTTCTGTCTGGTAGCTTGACCCTCCAGGCGCTACCCTGCTTGGTCAACCCAAAACTTATCTTTCTTTGACCCCGGTTCAACCGGTTTCCATGACGTCTCTCGCTGCAACAGTGCCCCAGTCACCTCAACAGGGGCCACCTCCCGTTGCGACTGCTTCGGGTAAGACAAGCAAATATCGCAAGGGGGCATCACCAGAGGACCTGCCTACTACCGTTGACATCCCTCCTCCTAATGTCAACATGACAGCGCCTTCGGCCACCATTTTCTACCTATCGTCATCCATAAACCCTCGGTGGAAGCCCCCGGGGGTACTTCCCTTGATGATCCACTTGACCTCCCTTTAGTGATCACCCCAGGCTCAACATCAGTAGATACTTCATCTGCTTACTCTTAGGTCATCCCCCATGACGTTGCGCATGTGAACCTCTCTTCTCATGATGATGAGTCAGGTAGCTTCGCCACGTCAGGTGGTATTTCTTCCACCAGTCACCCCGTCCTCTATTACGATGACGACATTGGGAAAGTAGTCACCACCCTTGACTTTATCTATCCCCCCTTGCACCGAACCCATACATCCGAACCACAAACACCTTGTGGCCATTACATGGACACCCAATGTTTGGGTAAGGGGGCACTCATATTTGCGAATCCAGGAGAAGAAATTCTCCACAACTCTCCGAGTGTATCTGGTCGTGTCGGCTTTAGTACCATGATTCTTCTACATTTAGAAGAACCCCTAGAGTCCCATATCAATTCAGATCACTCTAGGGATGATACCCCTCATCATTCCGTCATATTACATAAACAACCTGATCCTTTCGACATTGTTGTTGACCAACCTGTGAATTTTCTGAGAGAGCACCAATTCATTATCCCAAAATCCTCTCTTTGGGATAGTGACACCATGTATGCCAATCTGGAAACTTAAAGCCCATTTGATTCAGCAGTACCAAAAGAGATTGGTAACCCTTCATTCCCTTTCTCAAACTGCATAACCATATCGAAAACAAATGGCGCCCCACATCATTAAAATGTGTTTAGATTCCCCTTTTTCTAAATACATTTTGGCATGACCACAACATGCTTGGGGGCACCTATGCCCCTCAACTATAAAAATCCCAGATCTTAGCCAAAAACAACACTGAAAACCCCCTTTCTCTGACAGGTCGCACTTTTCAGGTCATTTCCTGGGACAGGTCGCAGTTTTCTGCCCAGTACCTACTACCCAGGACGCAGAACATACCCCAAAAAGTGCGACCTGGCCTATTCATGAGCTCTGGGTACCTAAACTGAACTTTCAACCCAATGAAATGAAAGAGTAGGATTAGGCATCTTACCTACAACTGATGGATCTCAAATTCCAATGGTCGATTTGTCTGCTACGATCACCGCAAGATTTAGGGCCTCCTCTCCTCACTACATTCACCACAACTCCAATGAGTGAATTTGGAAGGAAAATGCCTTATTAAAAGAAAACCTCTGATTTTTTCTTTCGCCCTTTGTGGCCAAACTGTAGCTCAGTTTGACGAACTGTCTATACCATTGGAAAGATCTCACCAAGCCCTCAAAAGGGTATTTGTTAGTTTTTAGTAACTTGATACTTCACCAGGACACATTTCTTCCATGAAGCATCACTTCACCCCTTCTCAAAATCAAATTTCTTCACTTGCAACACTCATATTGGGGGCACCACTTTGCCTCCATACTGGTACACTCTTGTGTTGGCTTTCGTCATGAGTTACCATCTTGTACTCATGTTTTCATAAGTCCCCATTGGACCCTTTTTCTGTGTGGCATCACCATCGAGTCACCCTTGTTTAGAGCATCCGAGTTGAGTCATCATTGCATTCATGGAGTCTATCCCGAGTCCCTTTGCATCCCACTATAGTCCTCCATCCTCCATTGCTTGGTTCCTCTCTCGTGTCGCACATTATGGCCTTCAATCCCATTGTACCCTATCCCCCATGATATTATGTCAGTCGCTGCTAGGTCATCCATGCCCTTTATGCTCTAACAAGAGAAGTCGTCCATTCGCTATTCAGTACTCCCCCACTTCATCATCATCATTGGTGTCAGTCGCTCTACTATTTTCTCTCGTGCCTTCGTTGAGGATCCCTTATTGCCTCACCTATGGCGGACCTTCTTCTGTCGACATCAGCTCATTCATTCCAGAAGATAGGTCTAGAGGGCGGTGTACCTTAGTTCCAGCTTCCACTCTTGTTTGGTGCCTCAGATCAGGCAAAGGGATTCCTCATATACCTTTGACTTGATTGTTTCTTAGCTCCAGCTCCTTCCAGCATGATCGAGATTCATATACTCGATGGTTTAGTGATGCAGCAGCTGACATCGGTGATTCCCGGGTGTGTGTGAGATGTCTCAGCCCTCATGAGGGGGTGTCCCTACAGGTAGCCCCCCACACACTCGGACGACCTCTTCATTACAACCTTCAATGTAGCTCCATACATTTGATGATGTCGGCCTCAACCGCTTGCAGCGCCTTGTTGTTTGCATATATCAATTAGATTTTCAGAGCCCTTTCCTATTTTCAGGGGCATCTGCGTTGCATTTATATCTCATGTACTCAGATATCATTGTACAAGTCCTGGCTGTTATCCTAGGCACATTTTGTATGTCGGATTCATTATTGTGTTGTTTATCTGGCTCATGTTTATGCCAACATGTGTTATATTGGCCAGTCCCATGGTTTTCCGAATGCCTTATTGTTTGTACTTTGCCTCAGCGGGCATAGGTATGCCTCCCCCACCGCCTATAGCATAGGTACTCATGCTTCAATGAGACTTGTCACACCTGTAAGTCTCGCCTCCTCAGGGGCTCATTCTTTCAGCACTTTGGTCTACCTTATACTTCTCTCTCTTTGACTTCCCCTTCGATGTCTAGTGATTGAGTTCTTACAACATACTTCGGTCATATGATTAGCTCCTAACGCTCGCACGCTGGGGGGCAATCTGTTACACCTTTTTTTGGTCATCTAACCTATTATCATTAGATGGACCCAAGTACACCATGTAAGACCAATTTTACTCCAAGTAAAATTGCTTTCACTATGAAAATAACTTAGTAAACCACCTTTATTAAGTTGTTTATGGTCTAAACAGGAAACCCCATGGGAAATATTAAATAAATATACATTTGTTTGATTTTTCCCAAGGAATAATTAGTTAAACAACAGTTTAATTAATATTCCTGGTTATATTTAACCCAAAACAAGGAAATTAATTAGATAAATCATTATTTATCTTATTATTTTCTAAGAATAATTATTTAAACCTTATTTAAAAAATATTCTCTATTAAATATGACTTATTCACCCTTAAATGATTAAATAAATCATTATTTATTTGATTATTACTCAACCACATCCTTAAAATGATAAATAAATAATTTATTTATTTATTATTTACAAATAAGATTTGACCCAAGTCAAATTCCTTTTCCCTCCAACAAATATAATAAAATATTCCATAAAAGTTGGATCTTGATTTGGTTAATAATATTTTAATTATGCACCAATATCTATACTAACTCAATATTTTGTTATAAATAGAAGGGTTTCCCATTCATTTACCACCTTTTGTTGCCTAAAGATCACTCCGGATCTAAACTTTTGGTCTGGCTATTGATCCACCATCATAGCTATATTTTTCCATTTTTTGTTTGGGCTTTCTACACCATCAAGAGAGAGGAATTCTAGATCTGAAGTGCTGAGGACTTACAAAAACCCATCCCATTGAGGAGAATAGGGAACACCCTCTTGTGTTTTCCTCCCAGGTGCCATCAATACAAAATTTATTTGATATATTCTTGTCTTGTCTATTGGATGCATGGAGTAAATCTTGTTTTTTCTATTGTTTAATGTCTTCTAATGCATAGATCTAGATTTTTGCAACATTTATCTTGATCACCTAACTGCAGATCTGAAGATATTAGCAGTCATTTCTGCTGTTAGGGCTGTTTGTTATGCGCAGCTAAAGTTGTCTTTTTTCATATGCTTGGAATTAAGATTCATACTAACAGACCCATTACTGCAACTCTTTCTTGTGGCTATGGATGTGACCCCGAGATTACACTTGTTACTACAACTCCAAAATAATGATGCTGCAACCTCGCTAAAATTGTTCCATCTCAACAGGTAAATGAACAATTGTTACCTTTAGATTAATCAAACATATAACAACTAGTTTTGTCATAAAGGAAAGTGACAAAGGGCAAGTAGGTGATTAGGAAAGAAGATGCCTCGCTTGCCACTTGTCATACAGTTAGGCCCCTATAATACTAATGTAGCCCCTTATTGTTATTAGTGTAGCCCCATTATTGTTATTATTGTGCCCATGTAGTCCCCATATTGTTATTATTGTACCCCATAGTTGTAGCCCCACTATTGTTATTATTATGCCCAGGTGATCCCCATATTGTTATATGGTAACCCCTTAGACTCCTATATATAGAAGGTGGGTTTTGTCCTTTGTATCATCCAAGAACTGTTCATTTATGTAATGTAAAGGAGGTTTCCTCCTCGAAGAGACTGATTTCTAAGTTGTTGATCTCTCTTTTCTTTTATTTTGTGAGCTGGTTTCATAACATATGATATCAGAGCTTTGTATTCTAGGGTTTTGATGCTTCAAACAGGTTATCGTGGAATTTTCGCTATAATTTTTTTTCTACAAAGTTTCAGAAACTATATGAAAAACCCATTTACGCTGTAATCCCAAGGTACTTCGTGGAAAAATTTCATATCTTGTTTTGCAATATTTTCGGAGATATAATCTATGAAAGTTAGGGTTTTTGGAGGCTCTCGAATTTCATCTCAAAGAGGTCACCTTGGGAAAATAGTCATAAATTTCGTTTTAGACATTGGATTGAAATTATGTAAAAAGTGGCCGAAAGTGCACAGACTGTAGTTTTTGTTGTATCAATTTTAGAGCCGAAGGATGAAACAGTGACACATGGAATGCCACACAAGCTCTCTATACTGAACTAGTCCATAATTAGGTCATTGTGGGAGATTTGACATAACTTTGCCTTGAAGAATCCAAATCAGGTCAGACCTATGGCATTGAAAAGAAGACATAAAGGGCTACTACATGACCGAAGATCAGATCTTGGGGATCCGAAATTACAGAGATACATCAGTTTCAATATCGAGCTCCAACAAGAAAAAAAATGTGTGTATTTAAAAAAAAAAATTGCATAAATTTTTCTTGAAAAATAAGTTTGAAGTGATTCCAAACTGATTACAAGGGCATATTGAAGCATAGATATCAGTATTGAGTTTTGTAATGCCTCCCAAAAATAATTACACATGCATTAAGCCCTCAGAAAGCTCTACTATGATGTAAGAAGAGGAAGAAGTGCAACAAATTTCTATCTCAAAAAGAGCAACCAAAGATGACATAGATGGTTTAAAAGCAGACATGGAGGCTAAGGTAGATGGTTTGAAGGATGAAATGAAAGATAATATGGATGATCAAGCAATGGAAGATCACATATAGCATCAAAAACAAGTTCTCAAACTCTTAAAGGATAACCTAACTTTGGTGGATAATTGAATGAAACAACAGGAATATCAAGATCGCAGTGAAAGAAGTTTTTATGTAGGCGACTGGGTATTTTTACGGCTACAACCATACAAACCAATGCCCCTCAAGCAAGCTAAGAAAGATAATAAATTATTGTCAAAGTAATATTGATCCGAATTTATGCAGGAACGCAACATAATACATATATAACCACAAATACAAAGATGCATCAGAAATAAGACTTCATTTCATTAATATCAAAGAACTGAAATTTGTTTATAGACATAATGGAAATAAACTAGCTAGGGCGCTAGTATCTTCTCTCCGAGAAGAAATGTGGTGGATACAAGCCTTTGAATTGTGTTACAACAAGGCTTGAGGGCCTATTTATTATTGAGAAACAATGGAAAACCCTAAACACCCGAAAACCTAACCCTAGGAGATGAAGCACAAAAACTATGGGCCCCATTTAGGTAAATTGGTACATCAACTTCTTGGGGACGTAACTTTGGCATACGATCTATGTTTGATGTGCACAATACCTTGGTAGAAAGATATATCTGAGGACTACAAATTTTGATGTGAGAAACATAAAAGGAACTTCCATGTTGCTCCCAGTTTTCCCAAAAATCGTCGTTTAGGGCCTCAAAACAACTCCAAAAGTTCAACACTCGAAAAACTGCTAAAAATAGTAAATTGTGCTACAGTTAAGGAAACTGAAACAGATTGAAAGAAACAATGGTGGGGCCCCAAGTGGAATAGGTGGGTGGCCACCAATATCCACCTTGATCATTCCTCCCCCCTTAAGAAGCAATGGTCCCCATTGCGTTGAGTTCCTCCGTGAGATGAAACTTCTACTGAACTTGGTCCCTGGTGAACCACTTGCCTTGGTGCAGGAGTTGGCCAGCTTTGACAACCTGATAGAGTTGGATATTTTGCTGGTGAGTGTTCTTGATTTGCATGTCCATGATACGATTCGTGGTGGCTTGTTCCATGCAGTCTGGGTTTAACTTTGTTGGTGTGAGTTGTTTTGTAATGTCAGAGGTGTCCAATAGAGGTGGGAAGTAGGGCCGAGGGTGGTCCACATTGAACACTGGGTGCAGACCAAGGACCGGTGGAATATTGAGCTCGAAGGCATTGGCCCCTATAGCCTTGGTGATGGTGTACGACCCATATCAGAGCGAGCGAAGCTTGTGGTGGGGTCCAACGAGGTGCTTCTTCTGCAAATGTAGCCACACTTTGTCGCCCACCTAGAAGTTATGTGGCACCCAATGTTGATCATGTCATTTCTTGTACTTAGAATTGGCTCTGTCCAATGTGTCATGCACCTATTAGCGGATGTGTTGAAGGCGCTCAATGAAGTTGTTCGCTTTGTCAGCTTCGGAGTGGACATGAGCCGAATAAGCCTAAGTAGCCGCAAATGGCATGACTACGTCAATGGGACATAATGGTTGGAATCCCAAGCCCACTTGAAAGGGTTTGTGGTTGGTTGAGCTTGGATATCTCGGTTATAACTGCGTTTTACATAGGGAAGGCTCTCATCCCATGTGCGTGGATGCTTTGAATTGTACATGCCCAAAATGTGTACAATAATCCTGTTGACAACCTCTGTCTGGCCATCAATTTGGGGATGGAAAGTTGTGGACTTGGTGAGTTTGGTGTCCAGCCCAAATGTTGGACCAAAATGTGCTGAGGAACTTGCTGTCTCGATCTGAGATGATAGACTGTGGGATCCCAAAGTGCATGATCTGAATTTTAATGTTATTTTTGTTGCGCTAATTTCATCTTCAGAATTATAAATAAGTTTTTGATCATTTGCATCATGTGCATAGGTTTCTTGAGGTGTTTGTGAGTGTTAAATAAGTAAATGTATTAATTTTTATGTTAAATTCATGGGCATATTAACATTAAAATTAAGTATGGAACATCAGTAATAAAATGTACAACAAACCGTCAAATGATCCATTAAAACAATATTTTTATGAAGGAGTTCACCACTCCTGGGCTACATCTCCTTGGTCCAACTTCCATGGCTTGGGCCTTTGTATCAGCTCAAAATAGAAAAAGTTATGTTTACGATCCTCTACTACTCCTGAAACCTGCTCCAACATGCTTAGAACATCCAAATCTACTAGGATAGACTCTTTCTGAGCCAAAAATGGTCAAATTTTGTAAAAGTTATGGCACAATAAGTTTTTCCTAGGAAAATTCGACTAAAACTGGAGCAAATCTAGTTAACTCCACTAATTTTGGAGTTAGCGCCAAATTTGGTAGACTCCTCCATCTTCTCTGCCAAGATAAGTATGATTTAATTAACTGATATGTGCAGTTAAGGCGCGGTTAAGCGCACTTAGCGCTAGCCATGCACTTAATTATAATCCCAACTTAATCGTGGTTTAATCATGGCTTAATGGTAATTAAACGAGTTTATGTGCGCTAAGAACATTTATTTTTGGAGCCTCCACCATAGGTTATAGCACCATGGTTCCGTGGTGAGGGCGTTGGCCCGCGAGGTTGGCCCCCTCCTCTGCCCGTCGGTTAAACCATTTTAATATAGATATAATTCAATGGCATAGGTTGTTAAGTAACAAGTGCGAGGTCTATTGGTATGTTATGTGGTCTATGTGGAGGAGGTCGCGGGGTTGACTCCAAAATCCGCCCTTCCGCCAATAAAATTTTCCACATACCATATAATATATGATTCGACCATTGTATAAACTTCAACCTTTGAACATAGTTGCATTTCGGACCTTGGAAGGGGGCACGTGGCTTCCTCCGAGCTAGTCACGTGTCCTCATGCCATTGTTTCATTCCCAAACCAATAAAAACACAACAAATCACCCACTCAGCAACCAACCAAGAAGTGACACTTGTCACAGTGTCATTGGACAAAATGAAGAAAGATTCCCAAAGTATTATTTTTTGCTGACTAGGTTGCTATGTCACCATTCTGTCACTTCTGCAAAAAAATTAGTTGTTTAGGAAAACGAACATCAGGCTGTAAATTTCACATATGGAGTTGGTTTTTGATGAAAATAATTGCGCCAAATTCTTGGCTACAAGCACTTCGCAGTCATTCAGGTTCCAATCGATTCTTCGCACTTCCATTTTTGGGCTTAACATTGAGCACCTAATCATTCCTCCCCACTAGAAGCCTTTTGGACCCCAAAAGATACTATAAATTGTTCAACAGGTGAGGGTAAAATTCTCTCACCTTCTCAACCTCCATCCATTTGGCCTTAGAAGGATTTTGTCCCTTCAGTCCCACTCGAAGGTATACGACATTCCCTCTCCTTAGAGTTCTGGTTCTTCTGTCAAGTATGAGATCTTGCTAAAGTTCATCAAGATATTCTGGCGAGAAATCATCTATTGATGGCAGCTAAACATGCTCTCCTTGATCATCAATCAACGGAGGCTCAAACAATCTCAAATTCTCAACATTAACAACAAGGTATATTTCCATATAAGGATGAAAATATAGCTTAAATTCATTGTTACCAATATTTTCCATAATTTTAAAATGACCATAACGGATTGGCTTAAGCTTTTTACCTTCCCCTTGAAGTCTCCCTTTGCTAATATATAACCAAACTTCATCACCAACTTAGTATTTTTGATCAACGTGGTGTTTATCATGCCTTTCCTTGTAGCTGCTTTGACTCTTTTCAAGTTGTTCTTGCATTGTGTGATGTACCAACTGAATTTGCTCAATGAAATTCTTTGCTTTATCTATGTCTCTATGACCATCAATAGCAACATATTTCCCAAAGATGAATTCCAATGGAGATATTGGAAACTATCCATGACATTCCTCAAATTTCGATGTGTTTGTGGAATAATGCTTTTCCCTCTTGGATGCATGTTGAATGTAATGTAATCGTTCATCCCACAACTTGGGATGTTTGTTGCAATATAATCTAAGAAGATGAATGAATCTCTTGTTAGCCACCTCGGTCTAACCATCTGTTTGCGGATGAAAGGTTGTACTCTTCTTCAACTTAGTGTCCATCATGTCCCACAAATTTTGTTGGAATCACGATTGCCGTTAGACCAAAACCCACAGGTGTTAGTCTCCACTACAATTGCTAGAGTTAGGATCCACGAGAGGCGGTTAGTCCATGTCGTGAAACAAACGGGGAGCGTTGAACCCAATGTCCAACAATATCCCCCCCAATGCGAGCTGGGTGAGTTTCGAACCCGAGACCTGTCGCTCTGATTACACTTGTTGGAATCACGATTGCCGTTAGACCAAAACCCGCAAGCGTTAGTATCCGTTACAATCGCCATAGTTAGGATCCACGAAAGGCGATTAGTCCATGTCGTGAAACACATGGGGAGCATTGAACCCAATGTCCAGCAAATTTGACCAAAAATTCCCAACAAATCGAGAATATTGATCACTTACAATAGAAGTAGGAAGAGCAAAATTAACCCAAACATTTTGAAAGAAAATATAAGTTGTTTGTTCAGCTGTAATTTTCTTTTTACATGGCATCAAAATACACATTTTTTTGAACCTATCTACAACTACATACAAGTAATCATGACCTTTCCTTGAAAATGGAAGACCTCCTGCAAAATCCATTGAGATACTCTCCCATGGATGCGAAGGTACCGAAAGTGGAGTGTACAATCCTAGTTTCCTGTTGCTAGGTTGGCTTATTGCACACAAAGAACATCCTCTATTGAAATGAGATTCACTATCAAACATGCATGGCCAATAACAATATCTTGATATTCACTACCATCTTTCCTACACCAAAATGTCTAGCAATAAATGAAGTATGTGCCTCCCTTATGATACTATTTCTTTCTCCCTGTGGAATACATAACTTGCCCAAGTGATACAAAAAACTGTTATGTACATGGTAATCTAAATCTTTAATTTGGTTTCCTTGACTCAGGCTTACATACATATCTCGAAATTCATTGTCATATGCATATTGCTCAATGTAAATTTCACGCATAACAGAATTGTACTTGAGTATAATAGAATAATTTACAATAGGCCTAGAAAGCATATCAACTACCTTATTGTAGATTCCATTTTTATACCTGATAACCAAATGAATTTTTTGTAGAAATACTATCCATCCGAATTGTCTTGATTGCTGGAACTTTGATTGTGACTGTAAATACTGCAATGGTTGATGGTCGGTATGGATAATGGTATCTTTCCCCATCAAATAGTGTTTCCATTTATTTACACTTTGTACCAATGCATATAGCTCTTTGTCATAAGTGGGATAGTTAGTCACAAATCCATTAAAAATTTCAGAATGAAATGAAATGGGCTTACCATGTTGCATGAGAACTGCTTCCATGGCGTAATCACTAGCATATGTTTGAATCTCAAACGATTTTCTATAAAGATCTGGAAGAGCCAATACCGGTGCTGAACTGATCTTTTGTTTTAAAGCATAAAATGATTTTTTATACACATCTCCCCAATGGAAGACTTTCTTGACACTTGTCAATTCATGTAACAGAGCTGCAATGGAAGAAAAATTAGCAATGAATTTCCTCCAATATTGTCCTGCCCCAAGGAAGCTTCTTACCTTCGTAACTTTATTGGGCTTGGGCTAATTCACAATGACCTCAAACTTAGAGGGGTCTATCTTCAGCTCACCTCCTCCAACAATGTGTCCCAAACACACTAAATAAGTCTTTCCAAACTCACACTTCGACATCTTTAAAAACAATTGTTTTTTTTTCAATACATCAAGTACTTTGTTCACATGCATGACATGTTCATCTCTTGATTTGCTGAATATCAAAATATCATCTAAGTAAACAATGACGAATCATCTAGAAATGGACTTAATACATCATTCATAAATCTCATGAAACTAGTTGGAGCATTGGTAAGACCGAGTGGCATAACAAGCCACTCAAACAATCCTTGTCTAGTTTTAAATGCGGTTTTCTGAATGCCCTCTTTAGCTATTCTAACTTGATGATAACCACTTCGTAAGTCTAACTTAGAGAAATAATTTACATACCTTAAATGATCAAGCAAATCATCAATTATTGGGAGTGGATAGCAATTCTTTACCGTGATTTTATTCAGTGCACAGAAATCCACGTACATGCGGTAAGTCCCGTCCTTATTTGGTGCCAAAACAATCTATGAACCACATGGCGAAGTAGATGGGTGTATGATACCTTTGTTCAACAATTCTTGAATTTTCTTCTTGATTTCCATGCTGTCCATTATCGACATGCAATATATGCCAATGTTTTGAAGTGGAACATCTTGCTGCAGCTATATCTCATGTTGAATTCCCCTCTTGGGAGGTAACCCATTTGGCTCCTAAAACATCTCGCCATGCTGACTTACCACATAAAACAAATAAGATTTTAATTTTTCATCACAACCTTCAAAAGATTCATAATCCATATCATTCTTTTGCTTGATCCTGAGAAGCACAAAATTTTTACTTGCATTAACTAGTCTCTTCACCTGCCCTGCATTAACCAAAGAAATATTCAACTTTTTGCGATGAGCTCTCACAATATACTCCACTCCATAATTGAGAAAATTATATTTTTTCTCATGGCGATAAAATACCTCTTTCCTGCCACACAAATATGGGCTTCCCAAGATAATTCCTGAAATGTTAAGTGGAACCACATCTAACTCAACTTCATCAACAAAATTTGCAGTAATGGAAAACCTGAATATACATTTCCATGTAACCCGTAAATTTGTATTCTTGACTATCCAACCCAAAGGATATGGCTTATGATGAGGTACAGTTTCAAGGTTAACATTTTTGACCAAGTCTTCGGAAATTAAGTTCGCTTATGACCCATTATCAAATAATGCATCAATCTTTGTATGGTTTGAGATCACCCTTACATGGAACAACTCTATCCTTGTTTCTTCATTTGGAGTGTTGTTGTGAAAATTTGATGAACTAGTGCTTGCTATGAGTTCTTTTGCCTTTGTGACCATTACTGTAATGTTGTGTGGTAGCGGCCATCTTTTGTTTCCCCTTGTTGTTTGGTTCCTTGGGCCTTAGTTCGGGATGTAATTTCCAAGAGTGGGCTTCATCATGCCCCTCTTTGGAACAATGTTTGCATGTAGTTTTATCCCCTTATTTCTTAACATTTTCATTATTTTTTCCCTTCCATTTTCCTCCCCTCTCTTTCTCCTTACCCTTTAATGGCTTCTTCTTATTACCCTCTTCTTGAATGTTCTTTCCCCTTGCTTCAAGGTGTGTGGCTTTCACACAAACCTCATCTAAATTGCTTGGATTAAACATAAGGATAATGTGTCTCAAATAGGAATGTAAACCCCCAATGTATTTCAATAGAGTGTCTTGGGAATTCAAGTGTATTCCTAACAAGAAAGCCCTTTTCCTAAACTCTTGGGTATATTCTTGAACTGTTTGACGCTTGAGTTGCCTAAAGTTTTGCCAACTCACAGTGGCTTTTTGAGTGTAAGCTAAAGAATAAAATTGTCTTTTAATTGAAGAAATAAAGTCAACCCAAGAAATTGATATCTTACGATGGATTCACATTTCCTCTTGAGTCTTTGTTTCCCACCAGATCAGTGCTACTCCTTCTAGCCTCAATGAAGCCAACTGGATATTTACGTCATCTTCTCGAAGGTTCTGAATTTTGCAATAAACCTCCAATTGACAAATCCAATTGTCCAACTTCTTTTCATTTACCTCACCATTATACATGGGAAGTTAAAACTTAATGTCCAATTTGAGTAGGGAAGTTTTTCCTTTTGGGGCTTTTGAGTGAGTATGGGTGGTTTTTGTGGTGGAAGTGGAAGATGATGGTGATGGTGATGATGAGGATGATGATGAAGATGGTGGAGATGAAGGAGGCTTTCCTCCACTACCCTTTGAATCCTTATCTTCATCCTTTTTGTCTTATGAGGTTCCCTCTCCATGTGGAGACTTAGAATTCTCTCTAACCATCCTAGTGCTCCTCCCTTCAAAGATGATCCTAACCCTCTTAGTTAGGTCATAGAAAGACTTCTTGAATTATTCCTCTTCTAAAATACCTTCAGTCTATCCTACACCTAGAATGATGACCATGGATTCAAGCTCAACTTCTGGTGCAATGTGTACCTCCTCAATCTCAGCTAGAGATAAAACTTGAGGTGCTTCAAGTGCAACTGGGAGTGAAACTTTGGGTGGAGATGGTGGCCTTGTGGCTCTCCTTCTTCTGGTTCCAACCTCAGGAATAGAAACCAAATGTTTCCCTTCTCCTCTATGCAACTTCAACCTTGTAAGCATCACAAATTTGTAGCCATTAAAACCCTACTTGCATAAAACTCAAAAAAATCAAGAAAATAACCTTTGCTCTCATACCACCTTGATCTAAATTTGAATGTTAGTTTTCTTGTGCTAATTTCATCTTCAAAATTATAAATAAGTTGCTGATCATTTTCTTCATGTGCATCGGTTTCTTGAGGTGTTTGTGAGTGTTAAACAGGTAAATGCATTGAGTTTTATGCTAAATTCACGAGCATATTAACATTAAAATGAAGTATTGAACAACAACAATAAAATGTACAACAAACCATCAAATGATTCATTAACACAATATTTTGATGAAGGAGTTCACCCCTTCTGGGCTACATCTCCTTGGTCCATCTTCCATGGCTTGGGCCTCTGTATTAGCTCAAAATGGAAAAAAGTGGTGTTTACATTCCTCTACTGCTCCTAAAACCTACTCCAACATGCTCATAACATCCAAATTTGCTAGGATAGACTCTTTCTGAGCCAAAAATGGTTGAATTTTGTAAAAGTTACGGCACAATCAGTTTTTCCTAGGAAAACTCCACTAAAACTGGAGCAACTCTAGTTAACTCCGCTAATTTTGGAGTTAGCATTGAATTTGGTGGACTCCACCAAGATAAGTATGGTTCAATTAACTCATAAGTGCAGTTAAGGTGTGGTTAAGCGCACTTAGTGCTAACCATGCACTTAATTCTAATCTCAACTTAATCACAGTTTAATCATGGCTTAATGGTAATTAAACGAGTTTATGCGCGTTAAGCGTGTTTAGTTTTGGAGCCTTCGTTGTAGGTTATAGCACCATGGCTCCATGGTGAGGGGGCTGGCCCCCTCCTCTGCCCGCCAGTCAAACCATTTTAATATAAATATAATTCAATGGCATAGGTTTTTGAGTAGCAAGTGCGCGGTCTATTGGTATGTTATGTGGTTTGTGTGGGGGAGGTCATGGGGTTGACCCTGATATTTGACCTTCCACCAATAAATTTTTCCACATACCATATAATATATGATTCAACCAATGTATAAACTTCAAACATTGAACATAGTTGCATTTCTGACCTTGGAAGGGGGTACGTGGCAGCCTCCGAGCTAGCCATGTGTCCTCATGCCATTGGTTCATTCCCAAACCAATAAAAACACAACAAATCACCCACTCAGAAACCAACCATGAAGTGACACTTTTAGTAGTGTCATTGGGAAAATTGAAGAAATATTCCCAGAATATTATTTTTTGCTGACTAGCCTGCCATGTCACCATTCTGTCACTTCTACAAAATTTGTAGTTGTTTAGGAAAACGAACAACAGGCTATAACTTTCACATACGGAGTCGGTTTTCTATGAAATAAATTGTGTCAGATTATTGGCGATGAGCAATTCGCAGTCATTCAGGTTCTGATCAATTTTAAGCACTTCCATTGTTGAGCTTAACATTGAGCACCTGATCAGTGCACCCACACTCGTTTAAAGAATAGTTTAGTAGTGGCTTCTGTTGTGATATTCTTCTTGCAGGCTGCCATAATGTCCATCTTTGACAATCTATCGACGACCACGAAAACATAGTCTTTCTTAGTAGAAGGAAGGCCCGACATGTAATCCATGGAGATGGATTCCCAAGGCCTACTAGGGGTTGGTAGCGGAGTATAGAGGCCTTGCTTCTTGATGGTCAATTTGGCAATGACGTAAGTAGTGTAGGATCTGATGTACTTCCTGAAATCCCATCAAATGTTCGACCAATATAAATACTTCTGCAGTATTTCCACTATTTTCTTGACCCAGAAATGTCCAGTGACCCGACTACAGTGTGCTTCCCAAATCATCTTGGCACGCTCGCTTGAAGGAACACAAAGGTATCCCAAGTGACATAACTGTGCATCCTGGAGGTGAAAATTTGGAACTTGCATACCCTGAAAGAGTGTCTTGTATGTGTGGTTGAATTCCGGATCGCTCTTGTAGAGAAGCGACCAATCAGAAGTCTCGTGCCCACAAGAGTTGAGAATGGTGGTTAGCACCACAATTGGTGGTCGACTGAGGTAATCTGCAACATTATTGGTGTTGCCTTTCTTGTACTTTATGTTCAAATGAAACTATTACAGATATGTGGACCACTTCTGATGGTGTTCATTCTACAACTTCCCTTGTCTGTATGAACTGCAGGGGTCAGTGGTCTATGTGGATGATAATTTCCTTCCCCAAAATGTAATGCTTTCATTGTCAGCAAGCCTGCACAATGGAATACATTTCTTTGCCATAAGTGGCATAAGTGGGAGGTGCTGATGTTTTAATAGAAGTATAATGGTTACAATCTTTGGGGACGGTAGATTTTAATTTTCAAGAAATTTTTTTTTTCCTTTTTTTTTCGATGAAGAAAGAACAACGAGGCGTAATTGCACAATTATGCTCACTAGAAGTTCCAACATCAAAATCATTTATTTCTCCAGATATCCAAAAATTCTTGGACAATCATTCCAAGGTGTTTGAAACTCCTAAAGGACTCCCATCTATTCGTGACCATGATCATGCTATTCATTTGATTCCAGGAAGTGTTTCTCCAAACATCAGGCCTTACATATGTCCTTATGCCCAAAAGAGCGAAATTAAACGTATGATTGCATATATGTTAGAGGATGGTATAATTAAACCTAGTCAAAGTTCTTTCTCTGCTCCAGTAGTATTGGTGCACAAGAAGGATGGATCATTGTAAAAGTTACGGCACAATCATTTTTTCCTAGGAAAACTCCACTAAAACTGGAGCAACTCTAGTTAACTTCGCTAATTTTGGAGTTAGCATTGAATTTGGCGGACTCCACCAAGATAAGTATGGTTTAATTAACTCATAAGTGCAGTTAAGGTGTGGTTAAGCGCACTTAATGCTAACCATGCACTTAATTATAATCTCAACTTAATCACGGTTTAATCATGACTTAATGGTAATTAAACGAGTTTATGTGCGCTAAGCGCGTTTAGTTTTGGAGCCTTCGTTGTAGGTTATAGCACCATGGTTCCGTGGTGAGGGGGGTGGCCCCCTCCTCTGCCCGCTAGTCAAACCATTTTAATATAAATATAATTCAATGGCATAGGTTTTTAAGTAACAAGTGCACGGTCTATTGGTATGTTATGTGGTTTGTGTGGGGGAGGTCACGGGGTTGACCCTGATATTTGACCTTCCACTATTAAAATTTTCCACATACCATATAATATATTATTCAACCATTGTATAAACTTCAAACATTGAACATAGCTGCATTTCGGACCTTGGAAGGGGGTACGTGGCAGCCTCCGGGCTAGCCATGTGTCCTCATGCCATTGGTTCATTCCAAAACCAATAAAAACACAACAAATCACCCACTCAGAAACCAACCACGAAGTGACACTTTTAGCAGTGTCATTGGAAAAATTGAAGAAAGATTCCCAAAATATTCTTTTTTGCTGACTAGCCTGCCATGTCACCATTCTGTCACTTCTGCAAAATTTGTAGTTGTTTAGGAAAACTAACAACAGGCTATAAATTTCACATATGGAGTCGGTTTTTTATGAAATGAATTGTGTCAGATTATTGGTGATGAGCACTTCGCAGTCATTTAGATTCCGATCGATTTTGAGCACTTCCATTGTTGAGCTTAACACTGAGCACCTGATCAGTGCACCCACACTCGTTTAAAGAATAGTTTAACAGTGGCTTCTGTTGTGATATTCTTCTTGTAGGCTGCCATAATGTCCATCTTTGAGAATCTGTTGACAACCACTAAAACACAGTCGTTCTTAGTAGAAGGAAGGCCCGACATGTAATCCATGGAGATGGATTCCCAAGGCCGATTAGGGGTAGGTAGCGGAGTATAGAGGCCTTGCTTCTTGATGGTCAGTTTGGCAATGACGTAAGCAGTGTAGGACCTGATGTACTTCTCGAAATCCCGTCGAAGGTTCGACCAATATAAATACTTCTGCAGTATTTCCATTGTTTTCTTGACCCTGAAATACCCAGTGACCTGACTATAGTGCACTTCCCAAATCATCCTGGCATGTTCGCTTGAAGGAACACAGAGGCGTCCCAAGTGACATAACTGTGCATCCTGGAGGTGAAAATTTGGAACTTGCATACCCTGAAAGAGTGTCTTGTATGTGTGGTTGAATTCCGGATCGCTCTTGTAGAGAAGCGACCAATCAGAAGTCTCGTGCCCACAAGAGTTGAGAACGGTGGTTAGCACCACGATTGGTGGTCGATTGAGGCAATATGCAACATTATTGGTGTTTCCTTTCTTGTACTTGATGTTCAAATGAAACTATTGCAGATATGTGGACCACTTCTAATGGTGTTCATTCTACAACTTCCCTTGTCTGTATGAACTGCAGGGGTCAGTGGTCTATGTGGATGATAATTTCCTTCCCCAAAATGTAATGCTTTCATTGTCAGCAAGCCTGCACAATGGAATACATTTCTTTGCCATAAGTGGCATAAGTGGGAGGTGCTGATGTTGTAATAGAAGTATAATGGTTACAATATTTGGGGACGGTAGATTTTATTTTTCAAATTTTTTTTTTTTTGATGAAGAAAGAACAACGAGGCGTAATTGCACAATTATGCTCACTAGAAGTTCCAACATCAAAATCATCTATTTCTCCAGATCTCCAAAAAGTCTTGGACAATCATTCCAAGGTGTTTGAAACTCCCAAAGGACTCCCACCTATTCGTGACCATGATCATGCTACTTATTTGATTCTAGGAAGTGTTCCTCCAAACATCAGGCCTTACATATGTCCTTATGCCCAAAAGAGTGAAATTGAATGTATGATTGCAGATATGTTAGAGGATGGTATAATTCAACCTAGTCAAAGTTCTTTTTGTGCTCCAGTAGTATTGGTGCATAAGAAGGATGGATCATGGCACATGTGTCAAGATTATAGGGAGCTCAATAAGCTCACTATTAAAGATAAATTTCCCATTCTTGTGATTGATGAATTATTGGATGAATTACATGGAGAAATTTATTTTACCAAGTTGGATTTTCATTTAGGATATCATCAAATTAGAATGAAGACTAAATATATTCCAAAAACAACATTTCGAACTCATGAGGGTCATTATGAATTTTCGGTCATGCCTTTTGGCCTTACCAATGCACCTTCTACATTTCAAGGGCTGATGAATTCCATTTTCAAACCCTTCCTTAGAAAATTTATGCTAGTATTTTTTGATGACATACTAATCTATAACAGGTCTTGGAAGGATCATGTTCAACATGTTGACAGGGTGCTCAAACTATTGGAGGAGAAACAACTATAAACATCCAAATGTTTCTTTGGAGTACAAGAAGTGGAATATCTGGGTCATATTGTATCTCATGAGGGTGTTAAGGTAGACCCTAACAAAATTAAATCCATTAAGGAATGGAAAGTCCCAACAACCATAAAGTAGTTGCGAGGATTTCTCGGGTTAACAGGGTATTATCGCAAGTTTGTTAAGAATTATGGGAGAATAGTAGCACCTCTAACAACATTATTAAAGAAAGATGCATTTTCATGGACTCCTAAAGCACCTAAGGCCTTTGAACATCTTAAAGAGGCAATGTGCCTAGCACTGGTCTTAGGTACGCTAGACTTCACAAAAACCTTTATTGTGGAATGTGATGCCTCAGGAAATGGAATTGGTGTTGTTTTAATGCAAGAAGGAAGACCCATTTCTTTTGAAAGTCGTCCAATCAAAGGAAGGTATTTACAGAAAGCTATTTATGAGAAGGAAATGTTGGCAATACTACATGCACTAAAGAAATGACGACCTTACCTAATGGGAAGACACTTCAAGGTAAAAACAGATCATGATAGTCTTAAACACTTTTTGGAACAAAGACTATCTTCAAAAGAGTAGCAAAAATGGGTCACAAATATGTTGGGTTATGACTTTGAAATCATCTACAAAAAAGGGAAGCTAAATGTTGTTGCGGATGCACTCTCAAGAAAGGTTGAAGAGGCGGAACCATTGTGTTGTGCCATTTCTATTATCTTACCGGATTGGATAACCGAAGCAAGGGATGAATGGAAGAAGGACGAAGAAGTGTGGACACTCATTCAAAATTTGAAGCAGGATCCTAGTACATTTGATACATTTAGTTGGAAAAATGATTCATTATGCTACAAAGATCACTTATATATTTGCAAGAATTCCCAACTCAAACAAAATATTCTTTTGGAATTGCACACTTCTCCTTTAGGAGGACACTCAAGATTTTTAAAAACTTACCACAAGGTGAAGAAAGATTTTTTTTGGGATGGCCTTGAATATGATATTCAAAAGTTTGTGGCGGAATGTTTGGTTTGATAGCAAAATAAAGTTGAGACAATTAAGGCCCCGGGTCTTCTACAACCTTTATCCATTCCAATTCAACGTTGGAAGGATATTTCATTGGATTTTATCACAGGTTTACCTAAGTCCAAAGGAAAGAGTGTCATCACTTTTGTGAATTATCTCATCCATTTAAAGCAAGTAAAATTGCTACTGCATTTAAGGAAACAATTCAAAAGCTACATGGAAACCCAAAGATTATTGTAAGTGACGGAGATCCCATTTTTACTGGAAATTTTTGGACGAAATTATTTTCTTGTTCGGGTACTCAACTAGCTCATAGCTTATCTTATCATCCTCAATCCGATGGTCAAACAGAGATAGTGAATAAATGTTTGGAAAGATATCTTTATTGTTTTGTATCTGATAAGCAAACACAACGGGTCAAGTGGTTACCTTTCGTTGAATGGTGGTATAACACTTCTTTCCATATTGCAGCAAAAATGACCCCATTTAGGGCACTTTATGGATATCATCTACTGTCCATCACATCTTCTTTAAGACAACATTATAAGGTTGAAGCAGTGGAATATCACATCGAGCATCAACAAAAAATCTTCAACTCTTAAAGGATAACCTAAATTTGGCACAAAATCGAATGAAGCAATAGGCAGATCAACATCACAACGAGAGAATTTTTGATGTAGGAGACTGGGTATTTTTACATCTAAAACCATACAAACAAATGTCCCTCAAGAAAGCTAAGAAGGATAACAAATGATCGCCAAAGTACTATGGTCCTTACAAGGTGTTGCAAAATATTGGTACTATGGCATACAAATTGGAGCTTCCTGCTTCTTCGCGCATCCAATTTTCCATGTTTCATGTTTAAATAAGGTTATAGGGGACAAAATTCCACTTCAAACAATATTTCTAGAACTTGATGAGGAAGGAAAAATCATATTGGAATCTGAAGCAGTCACGGAAACAAGAACTCGACAGCTACGAAATTGATCAATTTCAGAGTATCTCATCAAGTGGAAGAACTTACCCACTGAAGAATCTACATGGGAGGATGATAATTTTATACAGAAGCATCTAGAGCTACTCAAGCGTTGAGGACAACGCTTTTTAGGAGAGGGGCATGTTAGGTCCCTATATTACTAGTATAGGCCCTTATTGTTGTTAGTGTAACCCCCTTATTGTTATTGTTTTACCCTGTAACCCTAATATTGTTATTATTGTGCCCTTACATTATTATTGTTAGGTCAACTAGGATTATATTGTGATCCCATGGGCTCCTATATATAGAAGGAGGCTTTGGTCATTTGTAGCATCCAAGAATTGTTCATTTATGTAATGTAAAGGAGGTTGCCCCCTCGAAGTGGCTTATTTATAAGGTGTTGATCTCTCTTTTATTCTATTTTTGGAGTTGGTTTCATAACACCTGCTCCCTCATATTTATTTTCATCCCCCATGGGCAGTCTCTGGGTTTGCGAGGCTGATCTTGCAAAGGTTCAACCAGATCTAGCCCTAACTCCTTATACCCCGACCTCATTGGGGACATGCAAAGAGGGATAGAGAAAGAGAAGACCACTCTGATACCACTGATCTGAATTTATGCAAGAACACAACATAATACATATATAACCACAAATACAAATATGCAACAAAAATAACACTTCATTTAATTAATATCAAAGAACTGAAATTTGTTTATAGACAGAATGAAAATAAACTAGTTAGGGCACTAGTAGCTTATCTCTGAGAAGAGATGTGGTGGTTGCAGGCCTCTGAAATGTGTTACAATGAGGCACGAGGGCATATATGTTATTGAGAAACAATGGAAAACCCTAAACACCCAAAAACCTAACCCTAGGAGATGAAGCGCTAAAACTATGTGCCTCGTTTGGGTAAATTGGTACATCAAGTTCCCAGGGATGTAACTTTGGCATACGATCTTTGTTTGATGCGCACAATACCTTGTTAGAAATATCTATCTGAGGAATACAAATTTTGATGTGACAAATATAAAAGGAACTTTCGTGTTGCTCCTGTTTTTCCCAAAAAATGTCGTTTAGGGCCTAAAAATGGCTTCAGAAGTTTGAGACCTGAAAAAATGCTAAAAATAGTAAATTGTGCTACAATTAAGGAAACTGAAAAAACTTAAAGAAACAATGGTGGGGCCCCAAATGGAATAGGCGAGTGGCCACCAATATCTACCTAGATAAACTATGGTCCTTACAAGGTGTTGAAAAATATTGGTACTATGGAATACAAATTGGAGCTTCCTGTATCTTCGCGAGTGCACCCAGTTTTCCATGTTTCATGCTTAAAGAAGGTTATAGGTGACAAAATACCAGTTCAAATAATATTTCCAGAACTTGAAGAGGAAAGAAAAACCATATTGGAACCTAAAGCAGTCACGGAAACAAGAACTCGAAAACTACAAAATCGATCAATTTTAAAGTATCTTAGCAAGTGGAAGAACTTACCCGCTGAAGATTCCACATGGGAGGATGAGAATTTTATACAAAAGCATCCAAAAATAATCAAGCGTTGAGGACAACACTTGTTTGAAGGAGAGGGGCATGTTATTCCCATATAATACTAGTGTAGTCCCTTATTTTTATTAGTGTAGCCCCATTATTGTTATTATTGTGCCCATGTAGTCCCCATATTGTTATTATTGTGCCCCATAGGTGTAGCCGCACTGTTGTTATTATTGTGCCTAGGTGGTCCCCATATTGTTATATGGTAAACCCTTAGTCTCCTGTATATAGAAGGTACATTTTGTCATTTGTATCATCCAATAATTGTTCATTTATGTAATGTAAAGGAGGTTTCCCCCTCGAAGAGGTTGATTTCTAAGTCGTTGATCTCTCTTTTTCTTTTATTTTGTGAGCTGGTTTCATAACACGTACAACTACTTAAGTCATCGTTTACCTGATTTCTTGCTATCTGTGGGAAAATGCTGTATAGGGATGGAAAAAATTGAATCTCATGGTTGTCCATCCTTCTCAATCACTTCATTTAGATAGATTGAACTATGTATAAAAGAGAGAGGAAGGAGCAAGCAATGCAATGAGAAATTTGATTAGAGATGGTAAGGAGAAAGACATAATTGTTGTAACTTTGTTTATGTTATAATTTGAAGTTCCATTTTCTTCCTCTAGGGGGTGTTGAGCATTCGTATTTACCTTCCCTCTTAATCTAGTTCCAGCCCAAGGGGGTAGGCCCCCCTCCTTAGTCAGGTACTATTGATATTAGTAGGTAATTGTAGCTTTATATTATTTATTTAATTTTGCTTTTGCATTGCTACAATTTGATTAATTTACATTGTTGTAATTCCATTAGCTAATGTTGTTGCAATTCGTTTCGATTCTATTATTATTCTATTGCATGCTACAATTCCAATTGATCAGTTTTATCATGATTTTGTTCTTTTTACTTTGTTACAACTTGTAGATTTGTATTGTTGCAGTTTGACACTAACCTTCAATACTTTATTTTCACGATTCAATCTGATTATTTAAATGTTTCATTCGCAACAACTGATCCATATTTTGTTTCTTTCACAAGAAAATAAGTGAATTGAGAAGCTTATATTTCATTGAATTTCATCATCATTGCAATGGAAACTCTGTTGCAACATACATGATTACTCTATCACTTCAACAAGTCACCTTTTAGTTTGTGTGATTTACTTTTTGCAAGAGTGAATTTACTTTCTCACAATTTAGATTGAAGTGTTTCCTTTAAATTTTACGTAAATTGTGGATTGGATTGTGGGCTTCGTGTGAAATTAACTTGTGACTTGATGATGCATTCAAACATCCAGATTACTACAATTGTATTCACAAAAACAAAATTGTACTAAACATATTTGGTGCATGATAGTTCACAAGTTTTGTAACAATTCCATATTGATAATTAAAGGAATGACCCTTCCATTGTGTGACAAGAAATTTGAGGATAATCAAAAGGCCTATCAGGGGTCACACTCTCACTTGGCCCAATCAAAATCTCAGGCCATGTAATTAATTTTGTGGGCATCCTAGTCAATAAACGATGCCATATATGTTCTTATATGTAATGCCCCATATTATGGGCCTTAGATGACTAGACATATATTGTGATGTATTTAGATATCTAATGAGACCCAAATCAATGTTTTGATTATATATGTTATTACAATCAAGTAGATCATGAAACACTTTATTTGTGGGCAAAGAGTTATGTTGATATTTGGTTGTGTGTGTGTGTGTTTATATATAGCCCCAATGGTTGGCCCAATTAATTGAACCATCCAACAAAGGCATGCTGTTGACCGTGATGTATCGGATTAGAGGTTCACATATGATGGTGTCCCTCGAGATTACGAGTTTATATTGTGGTTAGAAATTATTCCACTCTCCATGCATATATTTTGGGGCAACAAGAGGAATCTCATGAGGTTTTCATTAGAAAAATCTCCATGTGTTAATAACATCCACCTAGGACATGTTGTCAATGTGGAGGCCATATGTCATAGGTTTAAATTTTGCCAAGTGCCTTGGTTTATCATATATTAATGTGGTGGGCAATTGTATGTGTGTAGAAGTTGAAAAGTTGAAGGGTAGGGTATGTACACCTCCTAGACTAAGTAATCAAATCACTACATGAAGGGGGGGGGGGGGGGGAGAGGGGGTTGTTTCCCATAGACATGGGGCTTTCAAATGAAAATATTTTACATCTATCTAGGTTGTGACCTTGTTATTATATAGTCATTGATAGCATCGTTACCTTTCCGAGATGAGGAGACATTGTCACAATAGTTGAAAATAAGTATGTGCATTCAAAGCTTATAATCTAGCCATTCACATCAATCTCTCACTCTCAATTTACATGTGTGTGTGCACACTTAAAGTATAGGAACAAGATAAATAGCTCCTGTCTCTCTCTCTCTCTCAATAGAAATGTGTTTGTGCGCACTTAGAGTATAGGAACAAGATAATAGCTCCTCTCTCTCTCTCTCTCAATTTACATGTGTGTGCACACTTAAAGTATAGGAACAAGATAAATAGCTCCTCTCTCTCTCTCTCTCTCTCAATAAACATGTGTGTGTGTGCACTTAAAGTACATGAACAAGATAAATAAATCCTCTCTTTATCTCTCTCAATTGACATGTGTGCGTGCACACTTAAAATATAGGAACAAGATAAATAGCATGGAAGAAAAGAAACTTATTAACAATAATTTTAACTCTGGTCAAAACCACTTGCAACTTGACTGAGGGTGACATAAAGATACCAAGTCTTAGCTAAAAAAATGGAGAATAAAATATGAGGTTACTTTACAAAATAACTAAAATATTAAAAATATTATTACATCTAGGGTGGTATGAGGGGGAGGTATTTTTGTTTTTTAAACCATAAAGAGTATATATTTTATATATTAAAACCTGCTCGCTCACGTGCAAAATGCAGGATTTTTACATCAAATTTCTGGATCTTTCCCTAGCTGCAAATGATATATTGAGGCCAACTCTTATTCGAGTTTTTTTTCCAACCATTCCACAATCAAAATTTATCACTATCTGTGTTTTGCTAAATACATTACAAAATTGAAGTAACAAGTATATACATGTATGTTTCGACATATAGCAAAAATTTGTACAAGTAGAATAGGTGCCTATTCCTCCATCAGGGTCGAATTGTTGAGGTTAAGGGACTTTGGCTCCTCATCCTCCTTCTTGTAACTGTCAGCCAGCTTGAGCTTTAGCACATCAATCTCCTTCCTGAGGGCTTCGATCTCATTCTCCAGCCTTTGAATTCACTCTCTTTTCTCCAGTTGATTCTCTTCCATCTCAATAGTGCCCTTATGGTGCTTATGCACACACATTTACAGAATAAATACACCATTCCTGAATTCACCATGTTCCAGAGCACATAATTCATAATTTATCTTACTGTTACCACCTCCCCGAGCCCAATTTGCACTAACACTCCTTGACTCGGGTCTTCTGAGACCCCAGACCTCGAGCTAGTGCTCTTAGCGACAAAGCTTCCTTACCCACTCATATTTATAGACACTGTATCTTCCCTGGGTATCCTAACAAACACAAGATGAAAAACCAACTCAGGACGCCCAACGAGCCCAAAATATTGTTGAGATTTTTGAGTTTGGGGTAGCATCGGATGTGCTCTAGCCACCAAAATTTGTGGAGGGACTAGAGTACATGATATCTCCGAGACCCAAAAAGCGATTTAAGAAATTCCATCCTATTTAAGAGTTATTTAATTATTTAATATTTTAAATTAAGGACCCTAAGTCAAGCTTAGGAAAATTAAAAGATTAAATTTAATTAAATTAAACATGTGATGAAAATGACTTAGGTCACACGGATCAAGCTTTCTTTTAATCTTAGTCGTCGATAAAATATTAGATCATGGTCGTGGTTTGCCAATGAGAAAAGTATAAAGGAAAGGCTTGGGGTTAGTTGGAGAACACACAATGGCAGAGCACTGAGACTAAGCTGGAATTCTAGGGTGTGGTTTGCTAAGAATTTCCAGAAGTGTTTCAGCTATAGCGAGGGGTAGTATTGGCGGAAGGGATGATTTGATCCCAGGCCAAGAGTGCAACAAGGACAGAGAAGCAGCAGACCGAGGCGGTAGCGATGTAGTTTAGCCAAGAGCCCAGCAGGGGTAGCACAGAGGCTTTAGGGGCTACACAAGCCTAGAAAGGGAAATTTAGAGACAACAAGAGGTCAGCAGGGCTGACGCAGGCCTAGCCAGGGCAGCGCAGGGGCAACGTAACCTAGTCTGGAAGATGCATGCCCTTCTTGAGCAGCGGAAGGGCTGACATAGGCCATCAGGGCTGACACGGAGGGCTTCAGAGTAGCGTTGGTAAAGACTGAAAAGCGTTGAGTTATATAAATCCCGTTTGAGGGTGTGAATTAGTCAGTTTTTCTGTCTCTAAAACATAGGTATAGCTGCATTGTATTTCTTTGTTGGGTTAACCAGTTTGGTGCCCAGATTTGTTGTACTTAGATTCTACTTAATAATAAAAACCCTCTAGCAGCCAACAACACCAGTCTTCCAGCATTGGGTTTTTCCGGGGACAGTTGCCCAGAAAATCCTCGTGTGTCACTTTGTCATTGTGCATGTATTCATTTTAGATCTGTATCTGTAGGCTGTTAATGTATTTACTTCGATATTAATGCTTAATATTTCACATTAATAACTTAATGTGAGTAGGAGAAGTAAATTTTAAATTTAACCATAGGGTTTATGTTTGAGATATTCAGAAATTTTCACAAAGACCAGTAGCAGACCAAATGCACACATAAGCGAATACTCAGAGCCTCCCAAGCAACCACAAATCCATAAAACAATAAATTTACCAGACCTTTAAGGCCAATTCCCCTATTTATCATCCCGACCAACTGAACCCAGAGCTCACTGAGTAGAACAATGAGCCACCAGAGCACCCCTAGTAGAACAAAAGACCCACCAACACTCCATACATGAAGAAACTTGCCACTGCACTTAAACATTAGCCATGACCACAAGAACAGAGCTGAGGACTCTTTAGCCACCCCAGCCAGAGGCTTCATGCTTCTGAACATACCGTTATTATTTTTAAAACCTCCTACAATACACCAATGTAAGTAGAACGATGTCATAGTACCACACCTGCTTACATCCCAATGTTGATCCATAATTCCCCTTCTCTTCTCTGCTTCTTGTAAATCCCTCTCCAACTTCTTCCCATGCTCAACCTGCAACGTTTGGAGCCTAGAGAGAAAATTCATACCCCACAAACTCACCATTCCCATGATCCTAGTAAAAATTTGTCGACGTCTGCAAGTGAGGTCGAATCAGGATCTATGTATCCACATGTCGAAGAAGCTGAAGGTACCAGGTGGAGGACGATCATGGTGCATGATGCCATGTTGTAGCATGATCGCATTATACGATGTGCCAAGGGTGATTAGAGTGAGCAGAGGGATGTAAATTTCGATTAGACCGAGGGCGATAAATAAATCAGGAGGTCTGTAATATCCCAAAATTGGAAAAGCAACAATATAGCACACAATAATGGAAATAGAAGCAAATGTCAACACATTACATATGAGCCAAAGATAGATCCATGGTATTATGTATAACAAAAACAATTAAGTACAATATCTTGGGGATCAAGTCCCTCAAGCTAGGCAAGAGAAACCTCTAATGCCTAAAAGCACCAATACATGTAATAGAACTGCCATACAAAATACTAAAGCAAGTACAACGTAGTTTTAGTGCATAACACTGCAGCTGGAAAATGTAAATAAATGGATATAATGCTAAAATTCTCATACAAGTCTTAAAATGGAGATCTATGCTCTCCAACACTTTTCCTAGACAACGCAGAAAGGGTTTCCGGAAATATACAAAATATAAGATGGTGATCTAAAGCCCTAGGGCTAAAGAATCAATACAACTAAAGCACATAGAAGGAGGTGTTTGAACTGATGTAGATCTTAATAATACTCCTCCAATAGACTCTTTCAATGAAGGGCTGATCCCTCCAATGAAGATCTAACCTCCCAGATGGTGCACTGAACCCTCCTCTAAATATGCTCAATAAAATAACGTAGTTTGAGAGTGAAACTGCGTTGTAGGAGATGGTGGTGCCTTGGACTGCTGCCAAAATGTGAAATAATCCCAATGTCCCTCAAGTGCAACCAGCGCAGTTTGACTCCTAACTGCATCAAAATATGGCATGATGAGTGGTTTCCCAACCACTTGCTTGCTGCCCCAATCTTCTCACGTGCTTGGAGAAGGTGTATGATGTGGGGTGAAAATTGAGCACACCTTGAATAAGACATAATCTCCCCAAACCTCCTAGGGAGTGGCCATTATCATCACTGCTTATGGCCCCAAGAAGACCATGAAGTCTATAAGAAAGAGTTCCCCCTCTTGGAGCAATGGCCTGCACATGAATGGTAAGGAAATACAAATACATAGTAAGTGAATCATGATGCACATAAATACAACCCTTACCATGTACTTTGCTCAAGCTAGTGAGGTGGCTCATAGATGGGCGTCCTCTCACTCCCAATGGGAAAGGAAGTGGCTATGATAATTATACCAAAGAGTTATGTCTCCCCTCATCCTCCAAAAAATCCATGCATCTCTTCATATGATGGTGCATCTCTTCTTTGAAGCCTTCCCAAATGAATCCCTCCATGATAATATGATATGATCTTATAAAACCAGTGGGACTGGAGAGAAAACCTTAATATGATGCATGTAGTAGCTTCTCCCTGAGCTTAAAGGCTCTAGTCAAGAAGATCCTACTTTGAAAATAGATGACCCCATCTCTCTCTGCATATCTGCATATCTCCCATCTGATAACTGGCCATCAAGTATTCTGCAAGAAAAGAGATCCTTGGAGTATTCCACCAATAGCTGGGATCTCCAATAGGGGTCAATACTCAATAATGACAATGATATTGATCTATCATGTAAAGCACCTATCATGTGGCTGCCCTCTTCTTTGACATCTCCCATGCCAAAGTCATGCACCAGGATGCTGTAATCTTGCCTCTGCTGCTCCTCCTGCCGCTGCTCATGCTCTAGTGAAGGTGGAAGTTTTTGGAGGTTAGCCTTTCATGGGGAGTTATCACCTATCAAAAAATTTATGAGTTTGGCCAATGTAAGCATGATTTTCCACCAACCTCTACCATATGTGGAAGATTTATCCCTAAGTGGAAGTATCTTCTGATTCTCCAAAGCCATGGAGTGGTCTCCTTGCACCATGATGGTGCCATCATCCATCCCTGAAACATCTTTTGTTAGCGCAATATGTTTGGTGAGAGTGGGAAATATTGATCTTGGGAGAATAGCTCCCTCCTCCTTGAGCCTACCTAAGACTCTTTGTGTTGTACCTAGTCCTCCTAAGGTTCTTACCCCTCCTGGATCTATGAGTGGTGCAACATGTTGTGAGACATCTCTCATCACCTCCTGATCTGGTGGCCTCCCAGGTGGAATGCCTCCATGTAATGAGACATGAATGTATAGAGTAGACTGTATATGTGAGTGGACTGCTTTGTCCCTTCTCTCACTACGCAAATCATCTTGCCTCTTTTGTGCATCAACTTCTTGGAATGGATAGAAGTGTGGGCTCCTAATCACCTGATGCTGACCATTCTTCCTATCTTCTTCTTCCATCTACAAGGTCTCACAATCTATCACTGCTGCCACATGCTGCTCTTGGATTGTGCCCTAATCTACACATGTTACATCCTTTGGAACTCCTTGCAAAGATACAAGGGATCCTCTGATTGGATCAATTGATCCATTTCCATCTCCATGTGGTAATAGATCTCATCCTGGTGTGACAATGTTGTTACCTCCTGCCTGCTCTTCTCCCTCATCATTATTGGAGGATACCTCATAAACATTAAGAGGCCCTTTGTCTCAATCCTCTTTTGAAAAAGAGATCTCCATGTCTTCCTTTTGAGAAGAGAGATCTTCCTGAAGTGGGGATCTTGCTTTTAGCAAGGTATTCTGCAAGTTTCTAACCCCCTCAATAGCATTCTAGAATGAAGTTGGGTTTATGGATCCTTCTAACTCATGCAAAGGTTTTGACTGTTTGGGCTTGGATAGCTCAACCAAGGATGTTTCACAATGTTTTAGGTCAAACCTTTTCACTAACCTCCTAGTGAACTTTGCATAAGTAGATACATTTGCATGATTCAAGTAAGAAGTTTCATAAAACCACCAAGCATAAGCCTTACCTTCAAGATGCAACTCTACTACTCTAATGGCTTCCTCTTCTGAAACTTGGTGTTGCTGAAAATAGGTGTCTAGCTCCTTCACCCAAGCCTTAGCTGTGCATTTAGGTGACCCATCAAAAGTAGGAAAAAATAATCTACTCAAAGCATGCTGCTTGCACCTTTTACTTCTATTGTGATTTCTAGGACTTCTATTCTCCTTAATCTGGAAAAACCATTGGAAGTTTAGATGCTTTTTGAACCTCTGAGACTAAGATTCGTATTCTTGAAGATAGTCACCAAGAGTCTCCTTCTTTGGTGCATCTCCTTCCTCCATCTCTCTTGCTATGAATGTAGGCATGGTAAAGCGTTGTGGCTCTGATTGTGTGGCTAAATTCTCACACCTACAATATGAAGAACTGGATCTTTCTTCATGTGCAAACCTTTTATAGGAATCTTAATGTCTTTCCCTCCTCATTCCCTTGATTTCTCTGTTAATATCATGCATAGTTTGGAGAAGAAGTTTTGAAAACTTCCTTCCCTCCATTTCTCCAAATAATGGAGTCTTGCCTTTGTCTCTTTTGTAAGCCTTCTCCTTTCTGTGAGAAGCTTCTTCTTCTTCTGATAACATAGATGCAATGTTTTCACAGGCTGAGCCAAGATTATGCTATGATTCTACTGTAATATCCCAAAATTGGAAAAGCAGCAATATAGCACACAATAATGGAAATAGCAGCAAATTTCAACACATTACATATTAGCCCAATATAGATCCATGGTATTATGTATAAAAGCAACAATTAAGTACAATATCTTGGGGATTAAGTCCCTCAAGCTAGGCAAGAGAAGCCTCTAATGCCTAAAATCACCAATACATGTAATACAACTGCCATACAAAATACTGAAGCAAGTACAGTGCAGCTTTAGTGCATAACACTGTAGCTGGAAAATGTAAATAAATGGATCTGATGCTACAATGCTCATATAAGGCTCAAAATGGAGATCTATGCTCTTCGACACTTTTCCTAGACAACCCATAAAGGGTTTTCGTAAATATACAAAATATAAGATGGTGATCTAAAGCCCTAGGGCTGAAGAATCACTACAAATGAAGCACATAGAAGGAGGTGGCTGAACCTATGTAGTTCTAAATAGCACTCCTCCAATGTACTCTCTCAATGAAGGGATGATCCCTCCAATGAAGATCTAACCTCCCAAATTGTGCACTGAACCCTCCTCTAAATCTGCTCAATAAAATAACGCAGTTTGAGAGTGAAACTGTGCTGTAGGAGATGGTGGTGTCTTCGCCTGATGCCAAAATGTGAAATGAAGCCCAATGACATTCCTTTCTAGCCTCCCAATGGAAGGAATGCTTCCTCCAGTGAAAAAAAGCTCAGAAATTGCCCAAACTAATCCTCTCAGGGTTGTCAACTATTTCAGGTGGGTTTGGGTTAGGATAAGCCCTTGTGTGAATGGTTCTTGAAGCCAGAATGTTGTTTCCAACCAATCAGCTTAACCCTACTTGTTACTTCTAATGTGGTTGATGTTGTTATGGAGGCTGGTCTCCCAGTGGAGTCTTATGTGAACCAAGATAATCAACAGGCCTACTGAACACCAGTGGAGTCTTTGATTTTTAAGGAACTATGGAGTCGCCAGGTGGAAGGTTTAGGGTGTTTCTGGGGGTACACTGTCCACCACAGTGCTTATGCGATGTCCCTTTTCAAGGATATCCTCAAAACACAGTAAACTCTAACTAGAGATTGACTGGGAGGGCTTTTACCAGATATTTCACCTCCGAAAGAGAGTGAGATCTGGAGGCTACCTGGCCCTTTCCAGACTCTGTCTAAGAGTGTGGGAGAAACAAAACCAGTGGATATAGCAGTTAAGGGTATTCAAAGTTTATTCCCAAATGGAGCCGCCATTATGTTGGGGTTCCCATGTTTTGGCTAGATTGGCAAGACCAAAAGATGAGACAACATCGGAACCACTTTCAGACCTCAGGATCTAGCCCTCCTGGGTCTAGAGAGGGATCTCTCTATGTCAAGAAAAGGTTTTGTGTCTTTGAGGCTTAAAGTCAAGATATTAGGCTATTTATAGGCTCAGGGTTTGTTTGTTTGGTTTTTGGTTGGTTGTTTGGAATCAGGAAAGAAGGGTTCGGTATAAGGCAAGGCTGGGCAAAGAGGATTTTAGGCAGAGGAGAGATAATTCAGAGAACATTCAAGACCATTGGGCAATGGAGTCAGAAAAGGGTTTACTTGCTAATCAATATACAAGCTTTCAGTTGGGCTAGTCATCTAAAGCATTGGATCTTAAAGATGATAGTGTGGCATGGAAAGACAAGAGAGAAGGTGAAAGCAAGGAAACCTCCAAGGTGACCTTTCAGAAATCAGATCCAGGGACAAGACATGCCATTGAATAGCCTGTGATCCAAAACCTAAAAGGTAAACTTTTTAGACAAGAAACATTAAAGATTCAGGACACAAAGTTGAAAACCTGAGATCAGAGAGAGACTTTGAACTCTCAATGCTTCGACATCCAGCTTAAGGGAACTTAGAAAGGTTTAATTAATTGAAAAGGATCCTAGTGAGATAGAGACAGAGTTCTAGACCTCCCAGTGTTCCCAATTCATTCAATTGAATCCTAACAAGAACATCTAAAGACAGATTTCATTAATTCATACATCAGCTAGCAATATATCAGACCACTACACTGGTTAAATTAGCTTGAAATCAATCCTCAGATAACACATACAGCAAAAAACATTGAAGGCGAGGAGAGTAGAAACATAGGGTACCTAAAAAGGGTAAATCCTATGCCATATTTCTGATGCGAGCCAGTAGAAATGAAATGAAATGAACTACAAGGTAGAACACATACAGAGATAGAAAAACATCACCGCTGCTTTAAATCAGGATCCAAATAAATGTGCTTGTCATATTAAAGAGCAACACCAGTCAAGTACAACATTACCAACAACTTGGTATTCAGTCTGAAAACATCTTCCTCAGCCTATCTTACAACTTTACACAGAGGCTATGTCTCAAGAGAAACAGCTTGCAATTCTTAGATATCCGATCAAAAACCTTTACAATGAGTTCCTTCGTGAATTTTATAGCTGAATGAGAGATAGAGGGGTAGATGAAAACTAAATGTGGCATTAAAACTCAGAAGAGGAAGAGGGCCGCGGGCCATTCTGTTTTAATTTCTGGGCATTTATCTCTGGTACTTTTTGGATGAAAGAGTGGTCTTCGTCAGGCTGCAATTCACTCCAGGTATGCCTCTGATGTACTTGCTGCAGCACTCTGGTGAATTAAACAAAAAGGTAGAATAATGATGCTAGGGTCTCCCATATTGTATAACTAATGCACTGGTAGCATAGGACTGTTGTCAGGGCGGAAATTTCCACAGGGACACGAAACAACATGCAGACGGTATGGGCACTTTTTCCTTGTATTAGAAAAACATTCTGCTGATGAGAAACCCTGATAGCATTATTTTCTGTGTGCTAGACCTTTTGCGTGATCCATGATGTCCTCGATCTGGTAACTTGCTTTTAAATACACGGATTAAGGCTCAAAATCTTCAATGACAGGCCTTAAACGCTCTTTTTTCCCACTGATACTCTCTGCCACTACATGATTGCCTCTGCCTGTGAAAACTGCACTTTAATGGCTCTGGAATGGTTTTTTAGAGTTTAAACCTGATTCCTTTAATGAAAGTCATGTTGTGACACCTTCCCAAGCCTTTCTCCATAATTTCAGCCCTGAAAATGGTCCTTTCCTGCGTTCTGTGCCACTGTAACAATGACTGTGAAACATGGCGGTCGTCCTCTTACGTGTAACCCTGCAAAACACGAAAACGCGTTAAGAAAACCATGCATGGGGAGGGTGAATGCAGCGGGGACGATGAGAATGGCCGTGTAGACTGGTGAAATGGTGGAACACTGTAGGGTGATATAGTGGAAGATGGTCATGGTGATAGTTGGTGGAATGCAGAAGAATTTAAACGCGAAAATTTGACATTTTGACCTCTGAACGAAATATAAAGGGGACAGATGAACATGTGATGAAAACACGTGGAATGGTGATGTGGCGAGACCCGGTCAATGGCTGTGCATGCATTAAATCTGGACTGTCCGATCTCAGGAGGAGATCGATGGTTGAGAGCGCGTCGGAGGGCGACAGATGGTGGGCCAGGGGTCTATTTGCCTTGGATTATCCCCCATGCAACTTCGTGGCGCGATCACCATTGGATAGACGGCTCCAGATCGGACGGTGTACGCGCATATCGTGCCGGGTCCACTACCAAAATTTAACGCGCGATGGGGGGCAGTTTTTAAACAGTGCTCGGAGCCATGTGTCATGCGGTGAATGGCATCGCTCCGAACTGAAAAATACCGCCCACCTCCCAAAGGCAGTGCGATAGAAACCAGCGGATTTTGAACAGGGCGCGGCGCGGGGACCACCGGGGCAGGTGAAATACGGACCGTCGATCAGCGGGTTAAATGGACGGTTGTGATGTGATCGGAGTGGTGAACAGGGTGGGTCATGGGCGTGATGCTGATCTGTGAAGGTCGTCCGATCTATACAGATCGACGGTGGGCAGCGCTCCCGATATCCAAACGTGGTAAGCGCTCTCTGGGCTAGAGCTCGTTTCTATTGCCCAGGTCTTGTGGGAAAACGTTTTTGGGGGCTGGCCGAAGGGGGATAAGCCTGATATGTGAAAAATATGGGTTTTTGGCCCATTTTTAGTGCATTTTAAGGCCAACAAAGGGTAACGATAGGGGAAAAAAAAGGAAAAAAAAAACCAAACAAGGGGTGTGTGTATGGTTTAGAGGGGATTTTGGGAGGATTTAGAGGGTAAAAGGGGGACTTTGTCAAAAGGGAAAAAAGGGGATGAAATGGATAATTCTGCAGGGGTACAAGGGGCGAATGAAGGCCCTTTGGAGCACAATTTTTACAATCAGTGAGGCTTTTTGACTTAAGAACAGCAGAGGGAAATAATCAAAGGGCAGAGAGCATGAAGAGGTTTCAAGGATGATGTGTTCTCAGGAGAAATGCATTCCTTGAAGGCTCATAAAACAAATTAGCCCCCTGCTTGCTTGTCAAGGAATTTATAGGGGGCTAACAGTGGCTCCACATGGGGATGGCTGCTTCTTGAAGGAGTCAAGAATTCAGAAAACAAATCTTTGGAGTAGGCCAGATGCCTGCTGCTTGAGCCACCTTTCTTCTTTGATTTTCAGCTGCCACAAACATGATAGATCAGCAAAAACATTCCCAAACAATCTACCTACCCAGACTATAGTCTTAACATTTTCTCTTTCAGGGTGCATTTGGACTGGCAGACCCTTTACATCATTTATTTTTTACAAACAAGAAAACAAAACTATTCTATTTCTACCCTTGTTACTCCATGAGACCAGATTAAACTATTGGCCTCACATGTTTCTCTACCTAATCTAATATCTGCTGGGATTAAACTGTCCAGCAGATTTCTTCTCTACATTCTATAACAGAAATTTAAAAACAGTCAAACTAGGATTAGACAGTCTAGTTTGTTGTGGGTCCAAGGCATAAAGACAGTTGCACATGGACAGAGACTTGCATAAAACTGAAAACAAAAACTTGAAGGCTTGAAATCTGAAGTTTTGAAACATCCTTCTTTCTTTGTGACTCAAGTTTTGAGCTTGTTAGAGTCACTTTCTCTTCTTCATTTCAGCTCTGGTTTTGGGCATGTTAGAGCTGATCCTTTTCTTCTTTTCTGGCTCAGATTTTGATCTTGTTAGAGCCAACCCTTAGCACCTCAGAGGCTCATGTTTTGAGCATGTCTGAACCTCTCCTTTCTCTCTGTTTTTTGGAACATTTTCTCTTTTTCTTGAAAACATAACACAGCAATGGTATTTACAATGGAAATGGAAACTGGAAATTGGAAATCAGTAGAAGTAGTGTTTGAGCATCCTGCCATTGACAGGACCCCCAAATAGCTCTATACCATTTGGTTCTTGTAGAAAAAAGGCATTTGGACCCACAGTGGCTTGGATGATATATGGACCTTGCCACAAACTGTCAAACTTGCCGTGCTTTCCCTTGTCCTCTCTCCTTGAGTCCCATTTCAGAACTTTATCTCCAATTTTGAAATTAGAAGCTTTGGTTCTCTTGTTGAACAACTTCTTTATATTCTCCTGAACCTTCACAGCTCTGTTATAGACCTCTTCCCTTGTTTGCTGGAGATGAATTTTTTGGTTTATCCTTCTCACCATGCTGTCTTCTTCTGTCTGGATTTCTTGGACAAGTTTAATCACTGGTACTCCAAGGCTGGTAGGAAACACTGCTTCTGTTCCATAGACAAGCTGATATGGTGACATGCCAATGGATTTCTTAGTTGTAAGCCTGTCAGCCCACAGGGCATGCACTAACTTGTTATGCCATGAATTTTTGTTCTCTTCCAACAGCTTTTTGATGATGGTCACCAAGCTCTTGTTTGATGATTCAGCTAAGCCATTACCTTGTGGGTAATAGGCAGTTGAATGGCCGAGTGCTATTTGATACATGTGAAAAAAATCAACCATTTTCTTGGATCCAAAAGCAGCAGCATTATCAATGATTATTTTTCTTGGACAACCAAACCGAGAGAGGATATGACCTTCTAGGAACCTAATGATGACTGAATCTGTGGAATTCCTAGTAGGTATGGCCTCTATCCACTTAGTGAAGTAGTCTGTGGCTATTAAGATCCATTTGTGTTGTGCAGAAGAAGCAGGATGAATTTCTCCTACGAAATCTAGGCCCCATTGCATAAATGGACCTTCAACAATGATGGGTTGTAGAGGTAGGGGAAGGAGCTTTCTTTTTCCTTCAAAAATCTGGCATTTGTGGCAGGGAATTATCATCTTATGGATGTCATTGAAGAGTGTAGGCCAATAGTAGCCAACTCTAAGTATTTTGTTTACAGTGGCTTTCCAGTTCAGGTGGCCTCCACACTCTCCTGCATGGAACTCTTGTTTAATTCTCTCTGCCTCATTTTCAGGTAAACATTTAAGCAATAGGCCATTTGTGCTTTTACAGTATAAGCATTCATTCATTATGCAATAGTTTCTGGCTTTTAGTTTGAGGAATCTGGCCTTGGTCTTTGACAATTCAGGAGGGGCATTGAGGTGTGTAAGCACATAGAGAATGTCAGAATACCATGGAGAGTTTTGAAATTTCTCCTCAACAGTGGGATCAGGAAATCCCTCCTACTCATCCAAGGCATCTACCATGTTTATGTCAAGGGCTTGCAGATTTGATTCAGCCATTAGTTGAGCTAAGCCCTGACCTTTGATCAGTTTTGTGGGTACTATCTCGAGGTCATACTCTAAAATCACAGTAATCCATTTTCCCCTCTTCCCATCTGGGTCTTGGGACAAGATGTCTTTAACCACTATATTTGGCACGTAGGCTATGGTGTGGGAATGCAGTATGTACACCCTAAAATCTTTCAAGGCCTTTACCAAGGCATATGCCTGTTTTTCCATTATGTTGTATTTCAAGGGTGCATCTCTCAGTGCTTTGCTGAAGAAAGAGATGGGTTGTTCCATTCCCTTTGGATTTTTCTGCAGCAGAACTGCAACCACTGTATGCTTGGAGGCAAATGAAAATATCAGGAAATATTTTGAGAAATCTGGACTGATTAGGACAGGAACTCGGGTGAGTGCAAGTTTAACTGATTCAAAATATTTCTTAGCTTCAATAGTCCACTTAACTCCTACACCTTTCCTTAACATGTTTGTCATATTCCTAAGATGTTCAGCTAAGTTGGGAATAAACCTCCTGAGGAAGTTGATTTTCCCAATAAAGGACTGTAACTCTTTGATGTTTCTCGGTTGTGTGATCTGTAGTATTCCCTCAACTCTTTGTGGGTCTATCTTAATCTCCTTCTCAGATATTATGTGGCCAAGAAGTTTACCTTCTTGCAGCCCAAATACAGTCTTTTTGGGATTCAATGACAGACTGAACCTTCTACATTTTTCAAACACTCTTCTCAGATGTCTTAGGTGTTCTTTCTCAGTCTTGGAATAGACTATTATGTCATCCAGACAGATGACAATGAAGTGTCCTATTTCATCTGAAAAGGCTATGTCCATTGCTCGTTGGAAGGTTGCACCAGCGTTCATCAGTCCAAAGGGAATTTTTACATACATAAAAGTGCCCCATGGAGTGGTAAAAGTTGTCTTGAGTTGGTCTTCTGGGAGTACTAAAACTTGGTTGTAACCTGAAAAAACATCTAACAGGGAGATCCTTTGTAAGCCTACTACCTTCTGAAGAATGTGTTCCATTTTTGGCAAAGCGTAGTTGTCTTTGAGTGAGGCTCTATTAAGATTCCTGAAATCTATGCACAACCTGATCTCATCTGTTTTCTTTCTCACAGCCACTAGATTTGAGACCCAGTCAGAGAACCTCACAGGAACTATTATGCCTGCCTCATACATCTTTTTAATCTCTTTTTCAACTGCAGGCAATTGTTTTGGGTTTATTCTGCGAAGTTTTTTTCTGAAGGGTTTCTGATTTTCTTTCAGAGGTATTTTGTGCTGTATAATTTTTGTGTCATAGGCCTTTAAGTCCTCATAGCTCCAAGAAAACACATCAATGAATTCCATGAATAGGTCAATGTATTTCTTCTTCATGTTTGCTGGCAGGGACTTAGCCAATTTAATCATCTTGGGCTTATCTTCAGTGCCTATGTTGCATTCCTCAACATCAGCGTCTACGTGTTCAATAGTGGGCTTCTTTGCTACATCATCAAATTTAAAAAGGTCTTCTAAAGGTGCCAGAATTCGAGGTATTTTCTTGTCTTCGGCCTGCAGCACCTCTACTTCTTCACTATCTGCGTTTCCACATTTTTCGTTTGGATTTCCAATCTGTTCGTTTAAAGTGTTTATTTCTACGTTACAGGGTGGTTTTTCCTCGTCTGAGGACTCCTCACTTATGCAGCTATCATCAGATTTTGAGTCTGAATCAGAAACTCAAACTCGTTCCTGCCTATCAGGAAATCTTCAATCTGCTTATCTCCTTCAAAGACCTGCCAGTATTTTTCATTATCCGGCACTGCAGGTCTGAATTTGGTCTGAATGATGATTTTTTGGTCGCTGGGACGCTTGTGATATGAACTAGCCATGCAGGCTAATCCATTTGCAATTGCGTTCTGACTCCTAGGGACAAACACCAGTTCGTATTCTACAACGGTTGTCAATAGATCCATAGCGTCATTCTTGTACGCTCTCAGCCTAGGGTGTTTTGCTGTGTAATCACCATTCACTTGTTTAATGATCAACTCAGAGTCCCCACACACGGCTATCCTACGGGCTCCTAATTTTTTCAACAGATTCAAGCCTAGGATAAGGGCCTCATATTCTGCGATATTATTTGTACATTTGAAGTGCAGATTACAGGCATGGCTCTCTGCGTAGTCACTCTTTGTGTTATGTATCCACACTCCTACTCTTGTTGTTCTCTTGGTGCATGACCCATCGAAATTCATTTCCCATAAAGATTCGCTCTTGGGCTTAACATTGTTTCGTTCTGGTGTGGTGTGCAAACTTGTGCGGGGTGACTAATCGACTGACTCCATTCTATCCCTTGCTCACTCTGAGTTTTTGTTTCAGTGCACTGTCCAAAGTTTTCTACATTGTTTTCTTCCGAGTCTAAGGTTGCCATTATGTTAAAGTCCATGGGCTCTGTCTCCTTGTTTGTATCTCTGTTTTTGAATTCTGAATCCCCTAAGGATTCATCATGGCAAAGGATGAAGGAGTCAAGATCTGTGTGTACAGAGTATAAAGGTGAATTTTCAGGTTTTTCAGGGCTACTGACCAGGAATTTCATTTGTGCCTCTCTATACAATCTTCTAAGTTGGCTGAAGACAGGGATTGTAGCATATGCCCCATCCATCTGCATTGTACCTTGCAGCTTCGCTCCCCATGATCTTGACAGCAACATGCCATACTTAGGTGGCACATCTGCCACTACAACGTCCATGACCATGCATTTGGCTGGAATTTGGGTTAAGCTCACACATAAATCTTTGATCAGGCCAAGACACTTTACTCTGCTAGAGTCAAATGAATAGAGGTCTTTATAGGGACGGGTTATCTCTAGGCCTAATATTTCCATAACTACCTTAGGCATCAATTTGTGTGAGGCCCCAAAGTCATGCATTGCGTTGTGAAGGATCTTATCATGGATATTGAGACTAATATAAAAAGGAGGTACTACCCCTTCCTGAAACTTTACTTCTATATTTGGACCAAACATAAGGGCTGGTTGATCATCACTCAGATTGACAGTGTCACTGTTTTCCCCTAGATTTAATTCTTTCAAAATTTGGCCTTTATATACATCCTGAGTGGCCAGCTCAGAGAGTGGTACAAAGATTTTAATTTTAGCAATCTCACTCTCCAAATTGAAAGTGGACTGACTCTTTGGAATGTTCAACTCTGTTTTATTAGCCACTACCTTAGTGGCTGAATCAGTGTGCTGATTCTCATTATTTACAGGGTTAGGAACTTTTTTATCAGGAGCACTAACTACAGTGCTAGTGCTGCTAGTTAGTTGACTTTGTTTTTCCCAGAACTCTCAGTTGCTGATTTGTCACTTTCAGCAGCTGCTTTAGAAGATTTCTTAGGCCTTTTCTTGATGGTAATCTCAAAAGCTTTGGGTTTGGAGCTGCCTAGGCTCTTTTTTCTTCTAAGTTCATACTGTTCTCTGACTTGCATGATGGAATTTTCAAACCCAAGTTTGTAATCCTTAGATTCCAATCCTTCCTCATTCCAATATGAGGGTGAGGGCTGATCTTCTTCTGAGAACAGTTGTGGATTGAGTTTTCTACTTCAAACATGTTTATTGTGTTCCCCTCAGACTCTTCTATGATTCCCTCATCTTCATCAAGAAATTTCTCTTGGAATGGGGGAATAACTTGCTGATCTGATTCTCTTTGTCTGTTGGGAGTGGTATTATTTCTTCTAAAGTTCTGGTTCTAGTTATGTTTTTGGTTTCTATTCTGATTACTAACTGTGACAACCATTTTTTCCATCATTTGCTGTAGCTTTTCCATGTTTTTAGATAGACGGTCATAATTGGGATCAGATGTGGAAGCTACAGTGTCATCTCTATATGTTACCCTTTCCTCAGCTCTCAATCTTGCTTTCTTCTCAATTAGGTTGGCCTCTACACTCACTGATCCTTTTTGCATGTCTTCCAGTGTGTTGTAATATCTCTCCCTAAGCTGGTAGGCCATGTCAGCATCAAAGCCTTCAAGGTATTTCACTAGGTCCAAACCTTGGGGAGGTTTCATGTGTGGAGGAAGAGCATTGTACACACTGTTAAACCTTGTAGAGTAATCATGGACACTCTCTCCTACGTTCCTTTTAAGGTTCTTGTATTCTGCTAGGATTTGGAGAGGGTTGGCCTTAACTTCCCATTTGTTTATGAAAGTCTAATACAAAGCAGGAAGGTCTTGGATACTATTAGGAGGTAGGCTTTTGAACCATTTCTTTACATCACCTGCTAAGCTCTGGGCAAAGATTCTCATTTTGACTGTATCATCATCTATCTCCATGTAGTCAAAAGAATCTTCCATCCTATCTACATGGTGCTGGGCTGTGGTTGACTCTTTTGCAGTGAAGTGTGGGATCTTAGATTGATAATCGTTGGGTAAGGGTACTAGAGGCTGGGGTAATACCAGAGGTGCATACCAGGCTGCCATGATGATGTTCTGAGGAGGTAAGGGTTTGGCTTGAGCAGCTGGTATATGGATGATAGGGGTACTAGGAGCAGCATAAGTCAGATGGGCAGATCTAGGGTGGCAAAGCCCCAAGTTTTGAATGAAGTGAATATCAGGAGGTGTAGATGGAGGGGTTTCTCTGTCCCTAATGTGTTTACCACTATGAGATGGTGAATCAGGAAACTCAAGGTCTGGCTGGTCTAGAATGCTGAATGACCTAGTTCTTGGTAGTCTGTTTGGTAGGTCTAGGCCGAAAGGTGAGACTAATAGAGCTGTAAAGTCTTCCGGTGCAGAATGGATGTGGCTGGAAATAGTTGGTCTTTTAGGCGCAGGAGATCTCTGGAGGATGCTCTCAGGGTTGTCAACTATTTCAGGTGGGTTTGGGTTAGGATAAACCCTTGTGTGAATGGTTCTTGAAGCCAGAATGTTGTTTCCAACCAAGCAGCTTAACCGTACTTGTTACTTCTAATGTGGTTGATGTTGTTATGGAGGCTGGTCTCCCAGTGGAGTCTTATGTGAACCAAGATAATCAGCAGGCCTACTGATCACCAGTGGAGTCTTTGATTTTTAAGGAACTATGGAGTCGCCAGGTGGAAGGTTTAGGGTGTTTCTGGGGGTACACTGTCCACCACAGTGCTTATGTGATGTTCCTTTTCAAGGATATCCTCAAAACACAACAAACTCTAACCAGAGATTGACTGGGAGGGATTTTACCAGATATTTCACCTCCGAAAGAGAGTGAGATCTAGAGGCTACCTGGCCCTTTCCAGACTCTGTCTAAGAGTGTGGGAGAAACACAACAAGTGGATATAACAGTTAAGGGTATTCAAAGTTCGTTCCCCAACGGAGTCGCCATTATGTTGGGGTTCCCATGTTTTAGCTAGATTGGCAAGACCAAAAGATGAGACAACATCAGAACCACTTTCAGACCTCAGGATCTAGCCCTCCTGGGTCCAAAGAGGGATCTCTCTATGTCAAGAAAATGTTTTGTGTCTTTGAGGCTTAAAGTCAAGATATTAGGCTAGTTATAGGCTCAGGGTTTGTTTGTTTGATTTTTGGTTGGTTTTTGGGAATCAGGAAAGAAGGGTTCGGTATAAGGCAAGGCTGGGCAAAGAGGATTTTAGGAAGAGGAGAGATAATTCAGAGAACATTCAAGACCATTGGGCAATGGAGTCAGAAAAGGGTTTACTTGCTAATCAATATACAGGCTTTCAGTTGGGCTAGTCATCTAAGGCATTTGATCTTAAAGATGATAGTGTGGCATGGAAAGACAAGAGAGAAGGTGAAAGCAAGGAAACCTCCAAGGTGACCTTTCAGAAATCAGATCCAGGGACAGGACATGCCATTGAATAGCCTGTGATCCAAAACCTGAAAGGTAAACTCTTCGGACAAGAAACATTAAAGATTCAGGACACAAAGTTGAAAACCTGAGATCAGAGAGAAACTTTGAACTCTCAATGCTTCAGCATCCAGCTTAAGGGAACTTAGAAAGGTTTAATTAATTGAAAAGGATCCTAGTGAGATAGAGACAGAGTTCTAGACCTCCCAGTGTTCCCAATTCATTCAATTAAATCCTAACAAGAACATCTAAAGACATATTTCATTAATTCATACATCATCTAGCAATATATTAGACTACTACACTGGTTAAATTAGCTTGAAATCAATCCTCAGATAACACATACAGAAGAAAACATTGAAGGCAAGGAGAGCAGAAACATAGGGTACCTAACAAGGGTAATTCCTATGCCAGATTTCTGATGCGAGCCAGTAGAAATGAAATGAAATGAACTACAAGGTAGAACAAATACAAAGATAGAAAAACATCACCGTTGCTTTAAATCAGGATCCAAAGAAATGTGCTTGTCATATTAAAGAGCAATACCAATCAAGTACAACATTACCAACAACTTGGTATTCAGTCTGAAAACATCTTCCTCAGCCTATCTTACAACTTTACACAGAGGCTATGTCTCAAGAGAAACAACTTGCAATTCTCAGATATCCGATCAACAACCTTTACAATGAGTTCCTTCATGAATTTTATAGCTGAATGAGAGATAGAGGGGTAGATGAAAACTAAATGTAGCATTAAAAATCAGAAGAGGAAGAGGGCCGAGGGCCATTCTGTTTTAATTTCTCGGCATTTATCTCTGGTACTCTTTGGATGAAAGAGTGGTCTTCGTCAGGCTGCAATTCACTCCAGGTATGCCTCTGATGTACTTGCTGCAACACTCTGGTGAATTAAACAAAAAGGTAGAATAATGATGCTAGGGTCTGCCATACTGTATAACTAATGCACTGGTAGCATAGGACTGTTGTCAAGGCGGAAATTTCCACAGGGACACGAAACAACATGCAGACGGTATGGGCACTTTGTCCTTGTATGGGAAAAACATTCTGCTAATGAGAAACCCTGATAGCATTATTTTATGTGCGCTGGACCTTCTGCGTGATCCATGATGTCCTCGATTTGGTACCTTCCTTTTAAATACACAGATTAAGGCTCAAAATCTTCAATGACAGGCCTTAAACACTCTTTTTTCCCACTGATACTCTTTGCCGCTTCATGATTGCCTCTGCCTACGAAGATTGCGCTTTAATGGCTCTGGAATGGTTTTTCAGAGTTTAAACCTGATTCCTTTAATGAAAGTCATGTTGTGACACCTTCCCAAGCCTTTCTCCATAATTTTAGCCCCTGAAAATGGTCCTTTCCTGCGTTTTGTGCCACTGTAACAGTGACTGTGAAACATGGTGGTCATCCTCCTGCGTGTAACCCTGCAAAACACGAAAACGCATTAAGAAAACCATGCATGGGGAGGGTGAATGCAGCGGGGATGATGAGAATGGCCGTGTAGACTGGTGAAATGGTGGAACAGTGCAGGGTGATGGCGGAAAATGCAGCGTAACAGTGGAATATGGTCATGGTGAAAGTTGGTGGAATGCAGAAGAATTTAAACGCGAAAATTTGACATTTTGACCTTTGAATGAAATATAAAGGGGATGGATGAACATGTGATGAAAACACATGGAATGGTGACGTGGAGGGACCCGGTCAATGGCTAGGCATGCATTAAATCTAGACCGTCCGATCTCAGGAGGAGATCGATGGTTGAGAGCGCGTCGAAGGGCGACAGATGGTGGGCCAGGGGTCTATTTGCCTTAGATTATCCCCCGTGCAACTTCGTGGCGCGATCACCGTCGGATAGACGGCTCCAGATCAGACGGTGTATGCAAATATCGCGCCGGGTCCACTGCCGAACTTTAACGTGCGATGGGGGGCGGTTTTTAAATAGTGCTCGGAGCCATGTGTCATGCGGTGAATGGCATCGCTCTTAAATGAAAAATACCGCCCACCTCCCAAAGGCGGTGCGATAGAAAACAACGGATTTTGAACAGGGCGCGGCACGGGGACCACCGGGGCGGGTGAAATACGGACCGTCGATCAGCGGGTTAAATGGACGGTTGTGATGCGATCGGAGCGGTGAATGGGGTGGGTCACAGGCGCGACGCTGATCTGCGAAGGCCGTCCGATCTGTACAGATCGGCGGTGGGCAGCGCTCCCGATATCCAAACGTGGTAAACGCTCTCCAGGCTAGCGCTCGGTTCTATCGCTCAGGTCCCATGGGAAAACGTTTTTGGGGGCTGGCCGAAGGGGGCTAGGCCTGATATGTGAAAAATATGGGTTTTTGGCCCATTTTTAGTGCATTTTAAGGCCAACAAAGGGTAACGATAGGGGAAAAAAAAGGAAAAAAAAACCAAACAAGGGGTGCGTGTATGGTTTAGAGGGGATTTTGGGAGGATTTAGAGGGTAAAAGGGGGACTTTGTCAAAAGGGAAAAAAGGGGATGAAATGGATAATTCTGCAGGGGTACAAGGGGCGAATGAAGGCCTTTTGGAGCACAATTTTTACAATTAGTGAGGCTTTTTGACTTAAGAACAACAGAGGGAAATAATCAAAGGGCAGAGAGCATGAAGAGGTTTCAAGGATGACGTGTTCTCAGGAGAAATGCATTCCTTGAAGGCTCATAAAACAAATTAGCCCCCTGCTTGCTTATCAAGGAATTTATAGGGGGCTAACAGAAGGTACCATGGGCTGCCCCAAAGATATGAAGTTTCCATGTGTCCTCATGTCCATGCCATCATAGAATTCTGATTCCTCCTTCCTCAGTGCTGATAAATGAGTGGAAGATAGTAATGTCCCTTTCAGGAGATTACTCACCTCTCTCCTGAATTCATGAGAGATTCTCTGCGCTGCGCTGGGTTCTCCCAAGGCTTCCTCCTTAGCCAAATATGCAAATGCTACCCATAGTTGAGAGAACACTTTAGTTTTCCTCCAATCAAGAGGTGCTTGAGGTGCTTTTGTTGTGATTGCATTATCATCTCCTGCCTTCCCCTCCTTCTCTTCAATAGTTGAAGTTGCCTCATCATCAATAAGCGACCTTAGATCTTGGTCATCTATTGAAGGGGGAATCTTCATGCCTTTATTTTGAGAAGGGATCCCTTCACCCAATGGAGATCTTGCCCTTGGAAAGGAATAAAAAAAACTTACACCTTCTTCCATGGTTTTCAGAAACGGAGTTGGATTCATATATCCTTCCAACTCATGCAAAATATTTGTTTGAGATGGCTTGATAGTTTCAACAGAAGATGTTACACATGAAGTTTCATCAAACCTTTCTATTAATCTTTCAATAAACCTTGAATAAGTAGGTGTATTTGCATTCCTTAAGGAAAAGGATTCAAACAACCACCAAGCATATGCTTTACCTTCAAAATGTAGAGCTGCCACTTTGATGGCTTCAATTTCTGAAACTTGATGTTGTTGCACAAATTTGCTGAGCTCCTCCACCCAAATCTTAACTGGACATTTAGGGGTTCCATCAAAAGTAGATAGATAGAATCTACCCATACCATGATGTTCCTCCTTTGTGCTTCTATCCTCCTTGATCTTGCAGAACCCTTGGAAGTTCAAGTTATCTCTGAACTCCTTATATTGAGCTTCATATTCCAGCAAATACTCACCAAGAGTCTCCTTCTTGGTCACACCTCCTTTCTTCCTCTTCATGAAGAAATCACTGACAGAGCGTTGAATATTTGGTGATATGGTTGAGTGCACATATCCATGAGATGAGGATTTAGAAATTTCCTCATGTATAGATCTTGTGGATCTAGTTGAGGGATCTTCCTGGTCTTCCCTCCTCATTTCTTGCATGTTTTTTCTGATACCTTGCAGAGCTTGAGATAGAAGTTTTGTGAACCTCTTATC